>JAUMJM010000026.1:15295000-15895000 GCA_033558235.1 Neomorphus geoffroyi
TGTTTGCATAAGGAGATCCGGTTGGATTGGAATTGGCCACTGGACCTGTGACATTGGCATAACTGATATTGAGACAGCTGCCACTCTGTGGATCCTCTTGTATCTTCTGGATGATAAGTTCAACAGCTTTTCGGTTTTGTTCAGGTTCTCCACTCACAGTGACAACCCTCTCTTGCAAGTTGATCCCATCAGGTTTCTGGGAAAGCTGCACCCAAGCCCCTGACTGCTCCATTATAGCCTTCACTGTAGCACCTCCCTTCCCTATTATCAGACCTGCTGTGCTGTTGGGAACTATAATCTTTACCTGTAATTAAAAAAAATATATATAAATAATACTTCTGCTTTGTGCATAAACACTATAATATTTTGCTACCCTATAAAAGGAAGGAAAAGAATGAAGTAAGTTAGTTACCATGTTTTTAAAAGAAAAGGTTAAAAAATATTAAAAAGAAATACAGCTTATCACGCATTTTAATGTTCTGCAACTGTTTCATATATACAATACAAAGAATTAAAGATAAAATAACAGGAAAATAAAATTTATTCTCCCACAGAATATACTGCTTCAGCATAGTACATTCCAAAACAAAAGATTAAGCAAATGCAAGTATTATGCTCCTACGGAAAGATCGTTTTAGACTGTGTCAAAGTGAGTGTTTAAATCTGATCCGTCTCTTTCCAGGCTACTGTCACAAGCCAACTTACATAAAATGTCTCTGAAATTCTCTTTCTTTCCTTAAAACACCTATAATAACAGTAACTACAAAACCCCATATAGCCAAAGCAAATATGGTACAGCTAGGACAGATAAAATAGTTGGTCTTGAACAGGACATGATCTCGGTTGTTCAACCTGTCACCCTGTCAAATCAGAACACATCCACATCAGCATGCAGAAATTGATGTGCTACGGTGCATTATTATTCGGCCTACGGAAATGAAGTACAGCAGGGGAGAGTATCTAAACGCTGGAGATTTTGACAATATAAAATACGGCATTTAAAAAGTTTACCAAATTGTCTTCAAATTAAGGGTATTTGCCTACAAATCCTACCTTTCCTCCTGTTTAAACAAGTTTCAAACCGATACAACCTCATTAATGTCAACAAATTTATTCCTTATTGACTCATAGCAATAAGAAGGGCATCCCATATAAATGCATTTTTGCAACTTTTGTTTGATACACATTTTATAAATGTGTCTCAAAGTTTTAATGTACCATCTGTTTCATGATATTGAATTAATACAGTGTTTTATCTTAGGAAAATACATTTTTAGTAACCTACTGATAGCAACTCATCCAGGTTTCGGGAAGCATGTATGTAGGGGTAATACTTTTCGGTTTGTCAATCCTTTCACCAAAATGCTATCTAAACATCTCAGCAACAAGTCAATACAAAATACAATTAAAATTTTATTAGCAACATTCTCATGTTACTGCTTCATTAGAAAGTCAAGCTAATTACAAATAAAAATGCATGCCCTATAAATAAGCTTTTTCTAGTCTTAACTGATCTAGATATTTCCAGTTATGACAGCATCAAAATCAAATATTTTAAAATTCAGCATACTATAAAGTTGAGACATTTATATTTTCCTCTCATACAATATGTACATTTGAAATTGTAAGATACCATATTGTATTTTGCACTGAATTGTTTTACAGCATATATATAATTTTTAACTTCTACAGAAATTCATGTTCACTGTCATCAAAAAGATGTTCTATGAAATAAAAAAATCTTAGATGCTGACTTATTCTAAAGCTAACATAAAAGTATGGTATTGAAAAAACATTTCGCTCATGCATACACTAAATAATCCTATAAAAACCACAAACATCTCAATATGTGTACATACATATTTTTATATACACACACACACACACTGAAATGGCTTTTTATATATATATTTATAGATACACTCATGTTTAAGTCAGGACACCTCATAGTCATTTTGAAATGCAGTTCAAAGTATTTGATTATTTTTAGGTCCCTTTTTCTAATTTTCTTACCCAAAAAAAAGAAGGTAACCATTCTTAGATTTGATTTGGTATTTGGGATCTAGATTGAAAAACGTATTACTAACTAATTGTTAAATATAAGGAATGTTCAGATTCTTGTTAAATGTATCTATATTTAAGGGGCTTTTTTTTGCGTGTTCAGTTTGTTGTAGTTTTGGGTTTGTGTTTCTATTTTTTTTTTTAACTAAGGCTCCAGAAATGCAAAGTTTTATAAAAACAGAATCACCCAAGAAAACTCTATAACACTGCAAATCTTTTACTGCATGGCATAGCTTTCATGATTACAGTTTTGTGCCACGTACTACAGAAAGCATTGACCTGACCCCACTGATTTAGGACATACTAACAGCTTCTTTGAGAGATCTGACAACTGTACTTTGCCAGAACTTTGACCAAGTCAGTCATAAGCCCTTACGTAAGATTGGGAGGTGAACTTAAGAACATAAGGTGGTAAAATGAACTCTCATAACCTTGTATGTGATTGTAGAGTAATCAGAATAACTTAAGGGCAGTATTGTGGCACATGTAATATCATAGCTACATATGCAACACAGGAAAATCCATGTTACTGTAACATGGCTGGGATTGCTCTAAAGGGTTCGTAAATTAAAAAAAAAAAAAAAAAGATATAATTCAGCCACAAAACTAAGAAGGAAATGTTCTAAATGCAAAAAGAAAGTTTTTCTCAGTAAGAAATTTCTACTTTTCTCAGTTGACACCACAAAAGTTCATTTGGTACACCACTGAAAGCTCTGGTTCTTGAACAAAATTACCTGTCTAGTCAGAGATAAAGAACAACCTTCTCCTACACACCCATCCACGCACATCTTGCCCAGGAATTTTTTGTATTTAGCCATACAAACAACATACAAATTATGATTCATACTGGAAAATCTTGGATTTGCTGGATATGTTATAAGTTTGCCTGCTTCTGAAATAAATCAAAATAATCTGTTCTAAATATCTATTTTTAGAAAAATCGGATTGTGTGTTTAAAGTGACAACTCCTACATTGTTTTAGTATATGAATATAACACTTAATAGCCTTTCAAATACAAATTCTACCTAGGTAAGCATTTCTCCTATTAACATATAGGACATCTTTTAAAAATATACATGTATTAAAGAATGATACAATATGCACATTCTACTTCGTAATAAGATGTCACTGAAAACATTCTATTCCAATCAAAATTCAGTTTTAACATAATATAAATACATCTGTATACAATTTCCTTAAAACTAAGTAAAATTCTGCTCTTTCTGAAATGAATGGTATATTTTGAGATATTGTATTGTAACATTTCTATACTTGTGATGATTGAAATTTAAAAATGCAGAAAATTACTTCAAAAGGCAAAACATATTTAAAATTTTGATGTTGTTGTTTATGTCATATTAATCTTGCTGTCAGTTTGTAATTCTCCATCTGTTTCCTGCATTCACATGATTTTCCCTGGTTTATATATTGGAATATAAACGCTTTAGTGCAAACATTGGTTGTGCTGTATACTAATACAGTATCTAACATATTAGGCCACAGGGTTCTAGATGCCAGTAAAAATGAAATAATGCAAATATAAAAATTTTTTTTTTTTCTGTGGAAGCTGAAAATCCATAAGGTTACTAATTTACAAGGTATAAAATGATAGAACAAAATTCTTGGTCTCAATCCCTGTCACAGAAACAGAAATTGAAAAAGCAAAGATTATCTATTTGGTTTTGCTACACGCACCACCGCTGTTTAATTTTAAAGTATTTAAATCCCTTTCTGTCAGGGAAATTGGACAGTGCTCTTACTTCTCTTTTACAGATAATAAATTCAGAAAGTGATTTGGATGCAGAAGCGAGAGACTTGAGCTATTCAATAAAGATTATGTATGACTACGGAGGAAGGTTAGGCTTCCAGGTTTGGGTATATGTTTCTGGTTATATTGAAATTTGTTTTGCAAAAAGGAGAGTATCTAAAGCAATTATGAATATAAGCTTAAAATATATATGCAAATTTTTTTTTTATTCCTATAGCATTTGAAATGGAAGGAACTCAATCTTTATTTCTTGCTGAATAGATTTTATAAAGAATAAGGAATGCGATTATGACATTTGCTTATTCACAAAGCAAATTACTTCCACAGGCATCACTCTCATTCTCTTTCTATTAGCACAAGCAAGTTCAAACTCAGGCTCAGTGAATACAATAATACTTCTCCCCTGAGAAGGAATCCAACTATAGCAAAAATAAAAGAAACAAAATAATCTCACTGAGTTTTCATTAACATATTATCATGTCTTTAAAAGCCTTGAAAAGGTGCAACGGTCCAAGAAACTATGGTGCTTAAGAAGGACCCAAGCTGGAGAGCAGTTTGTTGCCCTCATTTTGCAATGAAGTCAGCAGTGATGTAATTCTGCAGTAGAGGAATCTCAGCCATTATGTCCAGAGGACTGCTTTAATTTAGCGTTAGTGTCTCATATTCACTGTTGTACACTGCAAAATCCTAGTGTCCTAAACTCTATACCAGCTAATTCCCTAATCCTTCTCTTCAGTTGCATAATCCCATGCTGCACTCATCTATCAAGTCAACATCACCTAGAAGTCCTCTTGTGTACCAAACTGCAAGTCCTGGCTCAGTTCTGGGAGATGAATAGCATCTACCATGGAATGCCAGATATTTGGTGATTACACTATACCACTTCTCATCCTCACCTTATGCTGCAAGGAGATAATCCGTACTGAGCAGCTATGAGTATGTGTTAACACACACAAAATATCTTCATAGGGAGCAGAACCACGACCAGATCTGCACTTCTACCCATGCTAACACCTCATGTCCTGTCTCCCGAGTCCTCAATCCCAGTCCTCTCATGTAAACAACTCCAACAACCTATGGCAAGATAAAAACCCTTTCACTTTTCTATTACCTTATTTCCTTGTCCTCCTCCTTCTCTGATGACATGTGCTCTGGTTATATTCTCACTTCTCACAGTCTTTGAAGGTGAGGGATAGGGCAATCACAAACTAGCACCATATGTGTGATTCAGCCAACCCATAGTATTTTTCTGGCAAAAGTAGTGGGAGGATGAAATACATGCTGTCTAGAGAGCAAGAATTAGCACTTGATATGGCTACTATGCCAATTACAGCAACTGTAGGTAAAGGGGTTAAACTCATAGATTTAAGTTTAAAGCTTCACATGGTGGCATGAAACACATCTCCATTAAATTATACTAGAAAACAAAAAGACTCACTTATTATAAAAAACAGCATCAAAAGTTGGAAAAAACTAATCCAATAATTTGAGAGTAGAAGCAAATTGCATCATCTTCTGTTTATTCCACTGAATAGAATTGTTTATTAAGAGATTACACAAAGCTTAACGAACCAAGGAAATTTATCTGTTACTCAGCTTTCCTTTTCCTCCTTTATTTTCACAAATTTAATTAGAACTTATGCCATGAATCTTCTGTAGTAGATTTTTTTTCCTTCTATTAAATCTTTCAACTCCATGTCATGTTATTTTACCATCTCCTAGCAGAGAAACATCTTTACAAAAAAAAAAAAAAAGCGAGATTCCATCTAATCTGACAAATTTATTGTAATATGGCACAATTCTACATTTTAGTCTCTGTAAGGCAAACAATTTTTATTCCCTTAAAACTCTACTTAAATTATCGTATTCCATTTTACCTTTTTTTCCGTCTTCCTTGCTCATCAATTACTTCAAACTCTAAAAATCTATCTGGGCTCTGGATTCTATATCTATGAAAATTTCATGCTATTTTAGCTGCTCATTTTACTATAGGCTTAGAGTTGATGAGAGGGTATTCTGAAAGCACAAGTTCCTGTACAGAGCAGTCAATTAAGACTAAGAGCTATCTATTATTTCTCTATGAGGCAGGCTAAACTCACTGCTATAGTAGGCGTGGATTGATGTGAGTAGTCCCATGCTATCCATCCTTAATGAAGTAGAAGCATGAGGAAAATCTGGGGTAAATTTAGTCAGGGTCAAAAAAAGTTGTGATGGAAGTCTACTGGAATCAACAGAAAGACAACTGAAGTACATTACAGGCAAGATGATGCTTGCATATACTTGGAATTTACAGCTACTGCAGCATTTGGAAAGTCCTTGCCTACATACGCAATGCCAATCGCAAGCTGAAGGCAGAAAAAGCTACCAAAACGTTATGACTTATCCTATGTGTAAGGCAGGCAAAAATATTAGACTGGTCTGCAAAGGCATTTGTTCACGAGTCTCAGTCTCTGACAGCAGGTTTACACAACAAATCTCTACTAACAGCACATACATAGGCTTCAAGTTAGTAGAATGTCTCTCAGTAATTCCAATAGCTCTGGATTGGGTTCCCTATGTACATATAGTGAAATATGAACTTATTTATTCAGAGGTGTCCTGCACTGAACAAATTCCTGGTTTCTCAGTCAAACAGCACACATTTTCTTTTTAGAGGAAATTTAGCTAGATCATAATTTTCCCTGATTATGTTTAAATTCTGTAAATGCCATTCCAGTTCAGATTTTCTCTTTCTGTAAAAGGATATCTGGAACCGAAATATGCTGTGAACAAGTGCAATTGGATTATAAGAAGAAATTAGCTGATACTTTGTATCACAATTAGCACATATACTAGTAGTATTTCCTTCATTTATTTCACTTGCAATTATTGCAAGATGAAAGTCATTTTGCTATTTCTCTGTGTTGGTACTTTATGATATTTCTGCCGTCATAACTACTGTTTGTTTCAAGTCAATTAAAAGTTAAATTGACCCGCTGAAAAAAATAATATTGCAAGTAAGAGGTTTTTCTCAGTTAAAATCAGACAAGATTTATTATAAATACAATAAATTTAAATGACAGTGCAAACAGATATTGTAAAACATTTTTTTCTATCTGTCGGTACGTTGCAGCACGAGTTGGGGCCGATTTCCACTCTACTGTTTATCTCAGATGTTTATTTTGTTCCAGTTTTCAGATCTTCTCTCAGCTGAAGCAGCATTTCTCAAGGGCACTATTTCATTTTAGTCCTTATAACTATCATGCAACGGAAACTTAACTTCACCTTAAATACTCAGGAATAATTTATATCTGAAATCATGAGGCTTAGAACCATGGAACCAAGCTGGAGAAAGATTTAGTAAAGGAAAGAATATGTAAGAGTTTTTCTTTGCACAAATTGCTGCTTTAGCTAAATCTAGACCACTTTTCAATTATTACTTTATATTATAACTTGATTCTTTGGGGGAACTGCAAAAACTACCACCCACTTCTTTTAGTTACTTCCTAATTACGTTTCTGCCCACTTTAAAGTCTGAGCATTAAGATTTTTCTTTCATGCTTTTAACTAAAGATGTAATTTGGAATGCAAACTTCTCACAGCAAGAAATGCACAAATCATGTTCAAACAAACAAACAAAAATATTTGCTGTTCTCTGTTTAGTTGTCATTCTGTCACCAGTGTGTGTGTGGGCTCTAACTTAAAAATAGAAAGGCTTTTTTTCTCAAAAGCAGGTTTTACTAAACATGTGCACATGCAAGTTGTGTATGGACAGAGAATAATTATTAAAACAACGTGGGATATAGAGGTGGTTAATTTTATGAGATCATCTAGTTATGAACAAAGTATTTTAACACACACATAGGCACACAGAAAAGTCTATGTGTAGTTTCATGACTATGCTTCATGAAAACATGATTCAAAAGTGTGAGAATGGAAGAAAACAAGACTTCGATGAATTCTCTATGATACATAGTTTTAATAACAGAGAAGAAACTTAACTTTTCTATTTTTTTCTGTGCAGCATAAAAACAACATCCATATTTTATGCATTAATGTTTCATGAGTTTCAAATTACATTTGCAGAGAAATGCAATGTATTTTGAGTATCTTCATTATATTTTTCACTTTTTATAATTAAAAAAAGAAAAATTGAGCTGGTTACTTACTGAATTATGCAAGAGCAAAAAATCACATATTTTAACTCAATTGCATACATAGAAAATCAGACATCTATATTGACTGTGTCATTTTTCAGATGACACATCTTTTAAAAAGACAGAAAGCAGGAATTCTGCCTACTTTGGCCAGTAAAGTCTGAATGACACTTTCAGTGACAACAGAATGTTATCCCAATTTTCTAGCTAAATTCACAATAGTTCCCCCTCCTCCTACATAAAACCTCCATTTTTATTTTTCTTCATCTGATTTGTTGCATGATGTTCTATGAATACCTGCCAATATTCCACACAGTCAAGGATAGGTTTCACAAAGGCATGAATATTTACAGTCCTATGGAGTATAGTAATTTGGGATGCTAAAAGGCATCATCTAATTATAATGCAATTTCATTATTGGAATTGCTGAAAAGACACTTCTTAATACAAAAAAACCTCCTACAAAAAAGCAGATCATTTACATTATTTTGAAAATAAATACACCTTACTGATGGTATCAAGAAAATTCCCACTGTTTTATATTATACAGGATCTAATTTATAAACTCATTCCAGATTCTAAAGGGAATTGATCTTCCTGACAGAAAAGGGAGTAGAGGTGGTGTATCCCTTTTTTAAACTTTCCCAGTCACAAACCCGATAGATGTTACTTGTGCTCCTAATGGCTGCTAACTCATTATTTAAAGAACCATTGCACTGGTTGCTTTCCTGAAAAATCTTCAGAGAAAAGAAGTATATAATGACAAGGACACTTCTGCACTTCGCAAGAGGATGCAGCCTTTTAAGGATTCATTATCTCTACATGTACTCCTCAGCAGCAGATTAGCCATAAACTTATTCTGAATGATATACTATATTTTAACTAGAAATCTTATACTTGATTAAAGCAATTACTGGCAGAAATCCTATGGCTGAATCATACAGGAGATGTGATAAGATGTTAATAGCAAATCTTGGATGGCCTATAAGCACAGACACTTAGGAACTCATTTTCCATTAACTTCAAGGAGTCTGACGCCTTTTTTTTTTTGTGACTCTGGACCATGAAATCCAAAAGTAGCCTAAGAGTGTTCTTAAATATACCTTAGACTGGAGCAGAAGTTTTCAAGATCAATATGCAAAGTTAACATTACAGAATCTTCCCAAAAGTGCCCAATTTTCAGCATAAACTTTGATAAATAGAGCTAAAATCACAATGATGTGTTTCTAAAACAAATTAATTCAGAAAATGATATGGTATAGTTATACGAATTAACTTGCTGTTACTGTGTTAACAACACTTTCCATTGAAGTTGACTGGAACTTGAAAGCGCAGAAAGCTTAAAAACAGGATATTAGAAATACATTAAGATGCTCATCCTCCAACATTACTGACTAGATTAAAGCATTATTTTAATAACATACTAAAATTCATCCAAATTAATTTAGCATTTAAATAAAAATTTAAAATCAAAATCACGTTTCAGCATTCCAGGTAAGAATGCTCAAAATCTGTCTCTGAAAACTACATTATAAAGTGAATCTAGAGGACTGATAGGACAAAAGGACACTAGCACTTCTATTTTCTTTCCAGATTATCTTTGTCACAGTTCATAACTACAAAATATGTTGCACACTTATTAAGCATTTATTTGGCAATTTAGAACAAAATTTGTCAAGTCTACACCATCTGCAGGAGGCCTCTCTTTTCAAAGCTGCAGAAACAAGGTGATCCAGCAGAACCATTTCAATTCTATGGTATACAAAAGAAGGATTTGCAAGGACCATTAAATACGTCACTTTCCTTCTTGCTCAAAGATCTTTGAGGTGTTTTTGTGGGAGATCAAAACAGAAAAATTTGATGATTAGCAATCGGAACTTTATGATTACTCGAATTGACAAAAATTTCAATTTTTGATTTCCAAAAAAAGGGTAAAGTGCTCAGGAGATAAGACAATTGTTAGTCCCTTTCTTAAAACACACTGTCAATTTCGGTATTTTAGTATTTCTATGCTCACAAACATCCATCAATTTGGATACCACAGCTATCATATTCTGATCATTTGAAAATTGAAGTTTTCAATGAAAAGCTGTGGGACTGAAAAAATGGTAGAGATTGAAGAAAGGAGGTAAAAGAAAGTGTAACTAATTCTTACTTACAAATTGAAACATCTTGCTATTCTAATCTGAGAAATGAGGCAGAGTCCAGAAATATAAGACAGCACAGAAACAATACAGTAAATATCAGAAGGATATTTAAACTAACATAAAAATATCAAATTTATATTTCAAAGGAATTATGGCAATATAAATCAGCTTTCAGCATTTATTAAACAGTTGTTGCATGAAAATACAGCAATTTTTTAGTCATTTTCAGTGATTAATTCTGCTTAAACACATTTTGGTTTTGATTGATAGCTGATAGTAAGCATTTAGATTTTAATCACTACAGTTCATCACAGCTACTAAAAGATTTTAGAACCATATACCAGTTGTTTCTTCTGATCCTTGTTTGGACTTTGTACAGATACGGATAAAATATTATTGCTAAGATTAAGCGGTAGGCATACTTCCGTATATATAAGTATACAGCCATTCATCAGTTGTTTCTCTAACAACAATTTAAAAACCTTACATTCTCATGATTTTTTTTGCACATTGAAGAGTTCCATCAATTTAACTTTTAACTGTTCACGATGACTGTTTCTTGGTGAGAGAGGACACTTGTAGGAATTTACTATGTAAGGGTATTCTAATAGTAATTGCTTAAAAGTTGGGAAATGGAATCCTGCATACTAGGAAGACAGTCTGGGATAAAAAATAAAGACCAAGATGGGATGGATGGACAGGAAAGAGGATGTGGCAAATCTAAAGGTTCAGTCAGTCAATGCTGTTAAAATACCAAGGAAGGGTTTGGTATCCCTGTTCCACCTCAGTCTCATCAGTGTTTAACTGGACATCACATTAGATTTACTTGTTCAGAGAAAAGAGGGGCTTATACTACTTTGGTGCCTAAAATTTCTATTATTTATCAAGCAATGCAGTTTCTGCCTTGCACAATAAAAACCCTGTATAACTACACTTGTACATCCCTCAGCATGTTCTAAGTTCACTTTTCCTTAACTGTACTCAGATAATACCACTTTTTTTTAACAATTACATAAAGACAATATTAATAATCTCTATATTAACATCTATAACATGGTAGATATAAGTTTAGACACAGATGACTCATGAAACAATCCACATTTCTATTGACGAGGACCTATTAGTAGAAGGACTCGATCTCTCAGTATACGAGGTGGCTCACAGGCATGGAAAACTATTATTGCTACAGTGTTTGACAACTACAACTAGATTTTCAATTAAGGAGGACATCTGTTTCAAAAGAACTGAACTTAGGGACAGAAGGAGACAGCTAATAATGGGAAACAACATCCCCCCACCCCCCGTACTTTCTTTTCCAGGAATTCTCAGGACTCTAGAAATACTCTTTCAATGAAAAAGAAATCAATGATAATTTTTAAAAATGCACATTTAATGTTAGATGCCTAGATGCTTATTTAGGCATCTTAATCCAAAAATCATGCTTGCATGTTCAGCAAATCCAATAGCCAAACCATTTATTCAGAAGATTTAAAAAAAAAAAAATCTTAAATTCAAGCACTCAAGCCAGTTTTGAAATATGATTGCACACCGACGTTATTTTTCTTGAATGACTCCTTAATAATCTTGTAACGAAGAATTTGTGAATCAGGGATATAATTACTCTGGGTAAAAACTTACTCTTTCTCACAGTCCATTATGTAAACTATTCTAACATGAAAAAAAGGAAGAGTGAAAGGTACCTTGTCAGGTCTAGGCACTAAACTGTAATGACACAAGCTTTTCCTAAGAGCACTACAAATTAAAATTTTCTCATTTATTTTTTATTTGATTTAGTAAAAATGATTTTTTCCTTCAGATATAAACACATAACAAGATGGTAGAACCAAATAGTTTTTAAATGGAGGAAGACTTTAAACACAACATCTAGCTAGGAACACAATTTAAAAAAAAAAGAAAAAAAACCAAAACAACCTATCCCCACCACCACAAAAAAAAAAAACCAACAAGAAAAGGAATGTCCTTCTTATCATCTTTAATGATAGAACTTGACCTAAACTGGCACTAGTTTTGCATATGCTCGTATATGACTCACTACATTTCTAACTGTAATGAACGTGGCAAACACTAACCAATAAAGATGACAGGAAATGAATGTACTGTGTCTAAATGAACACCTTTGAGTTTCCATGGCCATAAAATAAAATAAAAATGAACACCACCAACAATTCTACATTGTTTTTACTTTAAATTCTAAGGTAATTATTCTATTATCCAGTCTTCACAGCAAAATAAGGAAGAGACACACACGAATTAAAATCCTTGTGGTAATTTCATTGATGCCACAACTCAGTGAAAATAAGGACATATTTACTAATATTTATTCATGTTCTGCTACAGATTGTTCTGTACAGCTTCACAGTGGTTTTCACTATAATAATGGTGAAAAACAACACTAAATTTGGCTTACGCAAAACACATCTGATCTAGATGTACTATCTAGATTAATGGTATTGAGGTATCATTTGCAAATTACACCAAGCTGGGTGTAAGTGTGGATCTGCTTGAAGGAAGGGAGGCTCTGCAGAGGAATCTGGACTGGCTGGATCGATGGGCTGAGACCAATGGGATGAGGTTCAACAAGGCCAAGTCCAGAGTCCTCCATTTAGGTCACAACAACCCCGTGCAGCGTTACAGGCTTGGGGAAGAGTGGCTGGAGAGCTGCCTGGCAAAAAAGGACCTAGGGGTGTTGGTTGACAGCCGGCTGAACATGAGCCAGCAGTGTGCCCAGGTGGCCAAGAGGGCCAATGGCATCTTGGCCTGTATTACACACAGCGTGGCCAGCAGGAGCAGGGAGGTGATTGTGCCCCTGCACTCAGCACTGGTGAGGCCGCACGTCGAGTGCTGGGCTCAGTTTTGGGTCCCTCACTACAGGAAGGACATTGAGGTGCTGGAGCGTGTGCAGAGAAGGGCAACAAGGCTGGTGAGGGGGCTGGAGAATAAGCCCTACGAGGAGCAGCTGAGGGAACTGGGGTTGTTTAGCTTGGAGAAGAGGAGGTCGAGAGGAGACCTCATCACTGTCTACAACTGCCTGAAAGGAGGTTGTGACGGGGTGGGTGCTGGGCTCTTCTCACAAGAGACAAGCAATGACCGCAAGTTGGGCCAGGGGAGGTTTAGACTGGATATTAAGGGAGAATTTCTTCCCTGAAAGGGTGGTCAGGGATTGGAACAGGCTGCCCAGGGAGGTGGTGGAGTCACCATCCCTGGAGGTGTTTAAAAAATGGGTGGACGAGTTTCTTAGGGACATGGTTTAGTAGGGAGACAGGCATGGTTGGACTCTGTGATCTCAGAAGTCTCTTCCAACCTGGTGATTCTATGATTCTATGAGGGGCTATGGCCACTTTGCACCTCTGGCTTTGCAAAAGATGACCAACAGCAGACACTCGTCCTCCCTGCATTGAATGTTGCTTTGTATAGCAAGAAGTACTCGATGAAATTCTCAGGAAGGATATCTCATAAACATCATTTGAGAATTGTTTTCAAATGAGAAAGGAAGTAAAGGACAGGACAGTCAAAGATAAAACATTTAAACAACTATATTGCTGTAGGTCATGAAAATAGTTATTAGCAGAAACTTTAATTATTTAAAAGACATAGTTTCACTAATTAGTGGATATTTTAAAACATATCAAGCACTACTACAGGACTCCATAGCCCTCTAATGCTAATCCAGTCTGACAAGCAAATCCAAAACCTCTCAGAGCCTGCCTGACATTACATCCACGACAAGTATCAAAGAATAGAACAAAGTAGTATCAGGCTGCTGGTCTCACAAATATATCAATAACTACAACTAAGTTGAGTGGCTAGTTTAACATTAACGCAAGTAAATTTATATGTGTATGTGTAATTTATATATATATATCTACTTTCTGGTTTACACTTTTGTAAAATTGTAGTTAGACATTTTTTACCAAGATAGCCACAAAGGAATAGTAACTACTACTGGAAAAGAAAAAGAACACTGGAATAATTGGGGGCAATTACAGAAATTAGCATTTACTTGAGTAAACAGAAGCAAAAAGATTGACAGCTGCTAACACAGACCAGTTTGAAGGTCAAGTTAGCTTACCAAAACCAGCCATAACTAGTAGAGACAATGGAGGTACACTTGCATCCTCCCTGTTAAACATGAAGATCCTGGATTTAAATCATACCAAATTTAGCTTAGTGGGGAAAAAAGAATATATTTATTATTAAACCAGATATTTGCGAAACATGTCATCTCATACATCTGTCCTCTGGATTTTATTTCTCATACAATGAGAATTTGTGGAGCCAAATTTCATAAACAAAAACTATCTATAAATAAGTAACAACAATTAAATTAGTAAATTTCAAGATTTAATTAAGCATTTCAATAGCTAGGCACAGGCAGTACTTGAATATAGATAATTTTCACATATTAATAACTCTGGCTGGATAAACACCTGATATAAATGTTCACATTGAAAAAAAATGACTGCTTATGCAAACTAAGGCTGTGGGGTACAAATGTTATATATGGCTGTATTTACAAATACATATCAAACATTTTTATACCTACATGGGTTTTATATAAGCTATATGTAATATTGTGTGTGTATTAACTTGGAAAAATGCATTTCCAAGAATAAGCTACGAGTCGGCATACTCGTAACTTGGATTTAAATATCTCTTTTTAAAGACACACCAACAAAGAATTTGCATTTAATTCTTATCCTGATATCAACTCTTACGTACACAATATACATACTCTTCAGCTTCCATAGTTAAAAAGTATTTTTAAGAGGAAAAAATGCTGACAAATACAAAAATAAAAATGAAAACATAAACCAGCTGTCACAAAATGAGTTAAGGGTGAAGAAATCAACAGATTTCATAATACATTTGTCCCCTTTTATTACCAAATGTTCATAGTGAACTTTGTTATAGTAAAGACTCTTAAGACAGAGATCTAATCCACTATAAATTATTATAATATCAGAAAGTTTACATAAAACTACACACAATCTGAATTATAGTTTTCATTAATATTACTATGCAATATTATTGCTAAAAGTGAGGGGGTTTTCTCTATTGCAACAGTAGAAGTAAGTTATATTTCAAAGAAATGACAAAATACTCTCAGTGATGTTAGAAAACACTAGTTTAGCTGAGCTCTCGGACATTCCAGTCAACAAGTTTATACTTTTTTCTTTCACTTCTATTGATTTATTTTTCTTATCATCAAAATAAAATTCAGATAGGTCAAAAAGAAAGGCTTTCAGTATTACTAGCATAAACAGTAGGACAATCAGTAGTAGAATAAAAATTTTGTATTTTGCAAGCATTGACTTAACTTCTTGTCATTACTGTATTATATTTAAGTATTAGGTTGGTGCAAAAATAATTCCTGTTTTTATCATCATAACTGTGATGCTTATTTTGGATTACATTTTTATTTAACTACGTTCAAGTAGTATGCCACTTTAAAGGGCAAAATTAATCCTACTTATTTAGGCTGATACTTTAGTTTATACTTTTAATTCTCTTTTATATTACATTATCAAATCAAAGATGGAAAAAAAGCAAATTCAAGTACTTCTGCTGTACGAGTTCAAAAAGGGATGTAAAGCAATATCAACCCAGCATTTGGCAGAGGACCACTGAATGAACATAAAGCTCGACACCGGTTCAAAAATTTTGAAATGGAAATGAGAGCCAGTAGGATGAAGGTCACAGACATCCTTGTACAATAGATGACAACTAATTGAGGGTCATTATTGAAGCGGATCCACGCAAAACAACTAGAGAGACAAGAGGTTGCAGAAGTAAAAATTGACCATTCACAAGTTTCATCAATTTGCACCAAATTAGAAAATCAAAAAGCTTGACTGTGCTGCATGAGCTGAATGAAAATAAATAATAAAAAAATCACCACTACTACGTCTGCTCTGTGCTTCTTCTGCTCTAAAAAATGATCCATTTCTTAATCACACTGAGATATGCAAAGGAAAATAGATTCTATACAACAGTGTTCTGCACAGTGGCTGGACCTAGGTGAAGCACCAAAACAGTTCCCTAAACACAAACTGCATGAAGAGAAGGTTATAGTCACTGCCTAGTGCTTCAGCAAAGAACTAATGCCAGGAAAATTAAAAAGGCACTAAGAAATGCAATATCTACATCCAACACTGGTCAATCAAAAAGGACCAATTCTTCTCCATGACAATGCCTGACTGCATGTCTTGAAAATGTCTCTGCAGAAGCTGCATGAATTGGCCTAAAAAATTCTATCTCACCCTGCTTCCCCATCAGACCTCTCTCCCACCGATTACTACATTTTCAAGCATCTTGACAACTTCCTGCAAGAGAAGGTCTTCCACAACTACGCAGCAGCTCAAAATGCTTTCACTTTACCAGTTCCTGGACTCCAGAACTGGAATAAACAGGCTAATTTCTTGTTGGCAAAAATTCGAACAGTTCTTATTTTGACTAGCAAATTTTATTCTAAGCTGAGATACCGCTTTAAATTTGATGGTTAAAACCAGCATTTTTTTTTTTCCCCCAACCTAATAATTAATTTCAGCTTGAATAACAATTACTGAATAGTATATAGGCTATGGAACATAATTACATTTATGAAATATCTGCTATAATAATAATATTTGTAGTTAAGGCATTTTACAGCTCATGTTTTGTAACTAGACTCCTTAATAAAAACAGATCTAGCAAAAACATATCTTCATATTGAAAAATATTTTTATAATAAAGCATACACGACTTATTTGCAATAGTGATTTCTAAATTAAATTCCTAAATTCAGATTGCAAAACGTAACTTTCAATAAAAGTTATAATCTCCTTTTATTATTATAATTCACATGTTCCCATTAATTTTAGGTAGACATAACTTACAATTTACTTAGAAACTGCAAGCAGTAAAGACAACTCTCAGTGTATACATACACATTGTGTGCAGTCAGTAAGTCTTTACTGTAAATCACAGCATGGTTTGGGTCAGAAGAGACCTTAAAGATCATCTAGTTCCAACTCCTCTTGCCAGGAGCAGGGACACTACTAGATCAGGCTGCTCAAAGTGTCATCCAGCATGGTTCTTGAATGTTATATGGTGTTAAATGTGAAAGTGTAGCATCAATTATCTAATTATTTTTAACATCATTACAGAAGGAATTTATGTAAAACAGCCTTTCACGTGCTCAAATATAGGTAAAATATAACCTGTGAAATGTCATTAACAAACAGCTGTCTGTTATTTTTTTCTGTTTCTAAAAATGAATGTGGTAATACTGGTTCTAGACAATATTTATACAGTTATTTTACTAAACATTTTATATCTATTATGATCAATGCATATTCTGCAAAGATCTACTTATCTTTTGACTTGATTTCTTTTTATCAGCATCGTTTTATTATAAATGAGCACTTGTCTGCAGAAGAGCTGGAGGAATTGTATTTTCCCGTTGGTACTGTTTACTGAGGAGTGTCTTTAATCACAGATTAATCTATTTCATAAACCAGTTTTATTCCATGAAGCAGTAATACTTTAAAAGAGCTAACATGGAGACTGCATTTCAGTATCTCATGGGTAGGGGGCAGCTGTTAATACATTATCACAATTATTACAATCACTATAAAGAGAATAAAGTGGATCAAAATATTCTTAATGCATTTATGTTTTGGTTAAGTGAACAATAAAAATAACCATTAAAAGCTGAGAATCATGGAGATCATATATTAGCTTCCTAGAAGCATGAAAGAAGAATTTGGACTGCAGTAAAACCACCAAATTGCAGGCTTTCAGAAATTTTAAAGAAATAGAAATTTAAAACATACTTTCTAACTGCACCCAAATCAGAGGTGCCAAGTTCAACTGAATGACTTATTTGTCATGTAGAAGTTTATTACTGCTGAATAATGTGGAAGAAAAAAAAAATCCAGGACTCTGTGCTCTTAGGCTGCATTTACTAAGGTGCCACTGGAGAAGCAGGGTGAAACAGGCGGCGAAACAGTCAGCAGTCATTTTGTATCCCCAGACAAACGCTCTTCATGGCTACAAACTGCCAAGACTCAAATGCAAATCACTGGATGGTAACAGACCAGTGGAGTCAGTCTCTGAGCATTTCTAAGGATGCTTATTACAGTCTATGGTCACAAATGTCCCACCGATGCACTATTTGCAACTTATGCAACCGAATAACTGTTATTACTTGTAGGGAGCCTAATTTATTTCTAGAAGGAAAAAAACCCCACCAACAAACCCCCTCCCCTCCCCCAAAAAATCCAAAAAACCCCAAATAAAAAAACCAAAACCACAAAAAACCTAAATAGTGTGAAAATAATTACAAGCACAAACCTAGCAGAAAATACTATTTCTGAATAAGATGCAGTTACATATTGTTTTAACTGCAGGGTAAAGGCTTTGACTGACTATGTTAAGTCTGCAATGCTAAGCTATGGGCAAATATCTCAACAGATGCACCTTATCTCTAGAAGAGGAAAAACTTCCCACCTCTTATTCCCTGTAGGGAAGTAAGTCCACCAGCTTCTTTCTATGATTTGTATACAAAACCCACTCCTTTTTCAGTCAAATCAGGCAGACATCTACTTTAATTGGTGGGTTTGTCTCACATCTGTCTATGTCTTCTCACCATCTGATAATTCTCAAAGCATGCAAAAGGCAGACAATGCATCTAGCAAACAGTCTGTAGGGAAGTGCAGAGCATCGTACTATCCCTACGAACAGCTTGGGGAAATGATAATGTTGCAGATGGCACAAACTAAATATTAACTACCATATGCAGAAAGCAGGATCTTCTAGGGCTAGACCTAACCATGTCTCACTCAACTCTAACATGTCAGAGAAATATGGTATTGCCTTCTAACTTATAGTCTGTGCTTTACGAGATCTGTCTTGGCAAGACAATAAGCTCTATAACCTCAATGTTTCTTTTCAATTTTTCATACAACTCTGGATCTTAGAAATTCTGAACTCCCTAAGAGCTGCTAAATTAAATTCTGAATAGCTGAAAACTTAGAGCCTAACCTTCACATGACCGATACAGCACACAGCAGAGAAAAGCAATAAAGTCATCCGGATCTGTATTCTGGAAATTGCTCTGACATTTTGTTTTCTCTGTGTTGTTTAAACAGAAAGAGCACACCAATTCTTTGCCTGTATAGCTTGGAATATGGTTGGCTGTTTCTCCTAATAGTAGTTCTGAATGAAACAGTATGTCTCCAGATCTGCGTATTAAGGACTCAAACCCAAGGTTAATCTTGGTTGAACAATAAACAGTGAATATTAAAATTGCTGTACGGTAGGAGAGAGGAGAAGAAAGGAAACAAGTATATCAATGAAAAGGAATAGGAACACAAATAATTACCTCTATAGTCACCCAAGGGGGAAAAACTGAAACAGACAACAAGAAAGAGTAAAAAAACCCAGACTGATTTGCATACAAGTTTTTTTAAAATTGTTATTTAAAAATCTTTATGATATCTAAATAATCTTTTTAAGAGACAACGAAGACAAGAATGCTGGCAAAAAGTGGTTAAAGAACAAGAGAAATATAATAAAAGTAATGCATTAACCTTACAAACTGAAAAAAATGCCTACAGTTAGTCTACAGAATATAGGTTAATTCTGCTTGGAGTTTAGCCATGAAATGAATCAGCTGAAAAGCAGCAGGAAAGGTTACCTCTGAAGCACTGAAAACTCTACTGGATTTCACTCACTTGAACAGGTGGAAAACTTCTCCCTAGCCCTTTATAGACATGTTATCTCAAACATTATTTATTATGTGCCATTGGCAACTTGCAATCAAAAAAAGGAACTCTGTCTTCTTGTTAAATTTAAACAAAGACGTTACTTTACAGATATATGAATTTAGAATCAATAACACTATCTACAAATGTGAAAAGTAAGGATTTTCTCACACTAGAAAGAGAAGTGGAGAAGTGTTTTTCTAACTAATGTAAGCACCTTCTTTCAACCTTCTTTCATCCAACCAGTGTTCAATGCGGTGTCAAATTTTCATAGGGTAGGTCTATGATAGCAATAGCAAGACCTAAATAGAAAAGAACTCTGAATGTGGAGTTGAATAAATGTTAGAACTGGAGATGAAAGTTCTTACTGAGACTTAACTAGAAAGATATGCTACATTGAGAACTTATGTGAAGAATTTTTCTTTGATGGCACCAAAGGTATAGTAAGTTTGGGAACCTTCCAGAAAAAGTCAGCAAAATATAGGGCCTATTTCTTCAACTCCATTCCTCTAAATATCATCATGAGGTTCTTACAGTTACCACATATAGTTCTGAACACCACTGCCGCACCAAATTTGATTTACTTCTGATGGTTTGATGCAAAATGAAAAGAATATATTTAATATATCAATAATTTATTACATTTGTGGTCCATGTACTTATAATTCTAGAATCTGGTGTACTAAATTCTTTAGTGATGGGTCCATTTCAAATACTGTATATTGCATGAAATCTCTTTCTAACAGCATACTGCTATGATATCATCTACTAGATGTAAACAAATTTGTTCTCTTTATTAAGGGTTCAAAAAAGGTCAAATTTTTACCTCACAAGGAACTGCTATGGCAAATATTCTGAACAATCAAACTAAAGTAAAAACAGTTTAATTCTACAGCACCTTTTATCAGAATGTTAAATAAATTTATGTTGACTTTGCTTTTAAATACACGGTACTGAAATTTGGAAAGATCAAGTAATACAACTAGCATCAGTCAATCTGTGAAAGACCTAAAAAGAAAACAGATTTTCTCAATACCACTGTAAGAAACAACATTAAATTAGGAAAGTAAAATTAGATGAATATTGCCTAGAAGATGGTTATCTAGTATACTGGGATGATCAGTAAAACTGACTATTTGTACTCCAAGATTAATCTACTGACAAAAACTTTATCCTTTGAGGTTGGATATTATACCTATTTTAAAATTCCATGTTCTAATTATAACAGAAGACTAAACCAAAGCTTTCTCTTGCAACAAATTATATATTAAATGTAAGTAATACGAGTTCACCAACCCTTTAAAAGCTGTCAGTATGCTTTATAGTCTCTCTTTTCAGATTCTACCTCTCTATCACGAATGAAAAGATTATACTTCCGCAAGCCATTTTACAGACAGGGATAGGACTGTTCTGTAAAGTCAGAAAGAGGGAGACTATCTACATCAACCGTTATGATTTAGATATCAATTAATCCCCCAATCTCTAGTTATATGTATGCTATATCCTATTGCAACTTATAGATATTGCATAAAATAAAGAGGTAAGGCAAAAGCAGCAATTCTTAATAACAAGACTGTAACAGCCACATGCTTGTGCTGTACCTGCTGGGTACAGACAGTACCAAGATAACTGGCTCTGTCCCATCAAGTATAAAGGTTTAAAAGTAGTATTTACAACAGATATTGCAGCAAGCAGATGATGTAGATATGCCCCCAAAACCCTCTAAACCATGACAAATGAATGGAGAAATCCTAAATCTATCTGCACTCCACAAAATTTTATTACGCCATATTAGATGGTAAAATAAGAGTTTCAGGTGCAACAATAAAAAAAAAATAGAAGGTATAATTGTAAAAAATGCAAGTGCCAGGAGAAAAAATAGTGCATTTAAAAAGGTAAAAATAAAAGAAGGTTTATATACTATGTTAATGACACAAAATTTGTGATGATAAATCCTACTACATTGCATTGAGTAATTACATTACTAAGCTTAATTCCATCTAAATTATAAGGGAAGGGGAAAGGACTCCTACCCATCACTCTCCTGACTCACTTTTAGGTGGAAATGTGTGTTCTGGTCTTTTATTCTCTTACAGCCAGTAGTAAAGGTCAGCAGCGGTATCAATCTCATGGAGGATTGGAAAAGGAAACATGCAGAGGTTTGCAACTGCATTTTTAGGTGTACATCAAATAAACAAAAGAGAAACACAAAGCTTAGGTTTATAACTGTCACAAGTGTTATTGTTTCTCCCTCTAAAAAAATAGTAACATCGTTAAAGTAGGAAGATAAGAGGAAAATTAAACTTGTAAATAAAAGAAAATATTTAAACAGTTTAATTATAGAAATACTTAACTGTAAAAATAAGAATTAAAATTTGTACCTTTACAAGGTACCACAGAGGAAAAGCAAGCATGTTTTATATGATGTTTATGGTGTTACTCATCTGTTCTGAGATGACATGCCCACTTGAAGTGTACAGTGGAAAAGTAAAATTGATTTCCTCCTTCTGGTAAATAGAAGTAAAGCTATATCCTGTCAGCTCCAGGGGCATCAGCAGAATAGTTTTGTCAGTGTAGCTATATGCCTGTCAGTGTTCTGTTATAAACAAAGCAGAAAAAGTTCACGAGGGGGTAATACAGCAAAGCTCTCAGTACAGAAAGATTCAGTTCTTTCCAGTGATAGGCAGACAGGAGGCTGGGCAGGAGTTATGTGGAATGTTCCTAATTCTATTTCTTCTCTGGTTCGTTCTTTCTTATGAAGAAGTTTGCAGTGCATGAATTTTTAATGTGAACAAAGGCCCAAGGAAGTTCTACTTAAAAATATACAAAACATTTACAATAATATTGACAGATGTGTATCTTCCTGGAACAAAGATCTAAGGAAAACAACACTTCTAGCACACAGGTTTCTGTTGTGTCCGTGGCAATTCGTATAACACAACACATGACATTTCTGAAGGAACTGCGACATAAGACATTTTAGAGACTGTCCTCAAGAATCATAAAATGAGTAGTTCCACGAACACTGGATCTTTCAAAAAACAACTATTGAACAAAAGCTGAAATTGCCATACAAAGGAGTTATGATCTCATCGGAAGGGAGGCAAAGTGAGTCATTAAAAGGAAGACATAATACAAGCCAGATTTCCTGCCCAGCTTCCTCTGACCTCTGTTGGCAGAACTATTTTCCTCTTGCAGTAAAAAGCATGTCTAGAAATTGTTCTTCCTACAATAGAAGCTCTGTCAGGAGAATACCACTTACTGCTCATGCAGTGGGAAGGATCACATCATCAGGTATGCTGCTGATCAACACACACCATTGTCAGTTCTTTAATTGCAATGACTTATGGGGAATCCTCCAACTCAGCATTGCTTAAACTTTGCTTAATCACCTTATTTATCTTTAACAGAAAATAACGTCTTGTCACGATTAAAATATTGTAGAAAATTGAATGCTATCTTAAGCCTGATTTGTCACTAGATTAACACAACAGGGTGTGCTGTGAATTTGTTTTCCACTTTACAACTAAAATTTCCTGATGTCCATCCAGATAAATAAGCTCCTTCCTGTTATTCTAATATTACATCTTGTGAGAAAACCCATACCTGAACAGGAATTTTTTCTCCTAAGAATCATCTTACGCAGCCATATATCAAACAAAACATTTATTTTTGTTCTCTAATACTCTTCTTTGGGTACTTACATGACTACTGACAGGTTTGAGATTACTGTGTTGGAACCTATTTTCGCATGACAGCCGCAGTGCAGATACTTGTCGATATACTGGTGCTGAATGTTAATCACTACTACAGTCTGGGAACAATTGCCAGCTATGTCACTTATCACTAGAATGAACAGAAAGGCCTTAACTTCTTATTGTACGCCTTGTGCTTCCTGCTAGAATGGCTAGAAACCAGTAGAAAATATTAGGACTGATAAAATAACTATAAACCCCTAGGAATTTCAAGTGTTAATGATAAAAGCGGTTCCAAAATTTAGTTAAGGAACTCATTACTCGCCTTCATATATACAATTTTAATGCTATTGAAAAGAGATCTTTATTGTTTGTATGAAAACTGAGTTGAATACAGGTTATAAAAAAATGCATTAAAACATGTACTGTGTGATACAGGCAGGACACAAAGCATACAATTTGCCTTAGTTTGGATATTTGGCGATATTACTTAACAATAGCCTCTTAGAATAACTTTCTATAAAACTAAATATTTTTAGCTATTAAAAAGTCATTTCAAGTTTATATGCTACACTATAATTTTGATAATTCAAGATTCCTAGAACAGATGCAAATTAGGTATTTCTCTGATGCTAATTAAGCACCATGGCTCAGATAGTATTTCCTGTAAATAAAAGCATATCTTTTTCTCCAAATAACGATCTTAAGGGTATATTCATAATTAAAAAGAAGGTAAGAAAAAAGACACAGAAAAAACCAGTAAAGATACGTCTTAAAAGATCTGTACACTCAAGATTTTCAAAATCTTCTAATTACAATACTAAAATTAAGAGAGCATAAAGGCTGAACAGAGTGTTCATAAAATATCCCTAGCTACTGGCAAAGTCATTTAACAATGACAAAAACAAATAACTGCTGCTGGAATGGAATCAGGCTGATGGAGAAGGCTTTCAAATTGAAGTGAGAGATATCAAAATTTACGTTTTCCTTAGTAGTTGTACAATTTCTCTCTAAATTTAATTACTTTCTGTATTAGATGTCCCTTTCAACAGATAGTCATGCGTAGATCAAAAATGTGATATATTCCTTTAATATGCCTGTGTCCTGTTGTATGCTAAATTGTTTGTTCATACAGCCAGTGAGCGCTAAGCAGGTCACAAAATATCAGAGGATCAGTAATTAATAACAATGTTATCTTCCAGGGGAAGTTAGCTTGTCATGAAGAAAACTTTTCTAGAATTTGAGATAATTTGTCCAAGATCTGATAGAAACATTCAGCTAACTTAAATAAAGAGACGGTGTGTTAAAAATTGTTAGCACATACTGAATACTTACATTATTTGAACACAAACAATTAATGCATTAAGTTTAACAGTACATTAAAAAATTAATAAGGTATTTATTCAGCATGAATCACGTTCTAAAAAGCATGGTATGAAGTAACTTGAATGTTAGATTTTCATAAGGAAGGCAAAAAGTTACACAATGTGATGATTTGTGGACATAATGAATTGGACTTTTTTTTTTTTCAGTTAAAACAGAAATAAATGACTATCTAAAGAACAGTTTATGCTTTTAAAATACTTAATGTGTTTAGCATGTTTTTAGAGAGACTTAATTTTATTCCATTCCCCTATAAATTCTCATTTCAAATTATTTTTTTAGTACATACACGGGGCTCAGCAGTGTTAGGCTAATGTATCTTAAAAGTCTTTTCCAACCTAAGTGATTCTGTGATTCTATTTAAATAATGCCCCTATGTTACTGTCCACAATCACATTTCAAAATTCTCAAAGTAAATAAATACATGAAGAAGTCTTGTTTGCCATTCCCAGGTTGATATCCAACTAATTAAATATGGTTTTAGGGATAACTCTCTTATAATTTATAAGTGATCGAGGAAGTAAATACGTGTGTGCATATATACATAAACATATATATATATATACCAAAAGTTACTCTGTCTACAAACACATCAGCATGTAAACTCGTTATTTATTAAACAAATAAAACTTAAAAAATACTATTTTACAAGATACTTTGTTTTCAGAGATTTGAAAAAACACAAAACAACTTAAAAAGAAGAAAAATGTTTTCGATTCAATTTACCAATTTCTCAGAAGAGTTAGATATCTATGGTTATGGGTGTATACATGTGAATGAACGAATAAATCCTTAACCCACCATATCTTTTTCTCCAGTTTGCAAGCTGTCACCCGTGAAAAGTATGGTGTAGATGGTAGGATGATACTGTACCTGATTGGCTCTGGAGGTGGTCATGGGATCAGATGGAGAGGACTTGGTGGTAGTTGGGGAAGATGGCAATGTCTGGGAACAAAGCAGTTCAGGAGCAAATCAACCTTTACAAGCCTTAGACTGAACAATTAAAAAATAAATAAACCAACAAAAGTAACGTAACTAGAAAATTAAAATAAATAAAAAATGTCTAAGACAAAAATCTTTCTCCTACTCATTGGAACTTAATGGAATTTAAAGTCAATTGGATAAATAATGCATGTAAATATGCATGCTTATGCATGTAAAAACAAATTCATGATTTGAAATCAAGATGGTGAACTCACATAAATACTCAAAAATATGCTGACTACATGAGGAATATATTCTTTCCTCTCTCCTCCTCTTGGGGAAAATGAAGACTATAGTAAACACAAATTCCAGCAAGTTCAATGAGCACACTAGAAACAGTTATCAGGGCCAGCATCTGAAAATTCAGAGACATTTACTTTGGCACTTTTTAATGTCCCATTCTATAGCACGGACTATAGCCAGCAAGCTGTGTTCTATATCTTAAAACAATTACACTGAAGCTACTGAGTTATTAGCAATATACTAACTGCTAAAATATTCCATGATCTTTTTTAATCAAGAGGCAGGTGAAAAAATGTAAACATCAATCTCATGATGGATGAACATGCAACTAATACCTTCACAAGAAATTACTAACATACATTTATGATAAGTGTTAAAAATGTTCATTTAGTTCAGCAAAGGTTAATAACTTATCATCAGACCTGAGTTCAAAATAAACACAAAAAAGAATTAAGAGTCATATTTATTGATCACTTTTTCTAAATAATATACATATGCTTAACATTAGTTCTTGAACATATCAAAAAAGCACTGCTCTGATTAAAAATATTATATACATATTTATCTTTTTAAATTATAAGATCCTGACAGAATAACTCTTCTATTTTTTATAAATATAGTGAAAATGTAAAATTCCAGTTTTCAAAACATAACATACAATACTTATTCAAAGCATGTTTTTTGACATCTTTGCAATATATAAGTATTATAAAATGTCCAAAATTACACTACTTTTACTTTAAGAAATCAGACGTTAAAATACCATACAATGTAATTTATCATATGGTCATATAATTACTAACCAAAACTATGTAGAAATAAATGAAGCAAAATTTCACACTTTTAGCAGTTCTGTTACTTACAATCATTGACAGTCCCTCATAAAATAGGTATACATACTTTTGCACTAAAACTCTTAATGCATATGAGAAAGCTGGGACACTGTGAATGCATAAAGTTGTGTATTAGCAAAATAGGGCTTGTACATATGCACACACAAATATTTTAGCTGTGTTAAGCAATATGAAGATCCATTTTTTTATAGTTTGTACATAAACAAGCAGCCAAAACAGGAAAAAATATCTTAAGATCCTTATTTTGTGTTTCCAACTTGTAACTCATTTAATAAAACAATAATAATAATAATAATAATAATAAAATATACAGCTTAAGTATCGACTGAGACTACTTCAAGAGGTTTAAATAAAAATACTACCAAGTATAAAAAATATGTAGCTTCCCAAAATTGGTCAGCAGACACTATACATGGTGAAAATCAAGACAATTATAAAAGATTTTTCCATGTCTTTCTATACAGAACATGGATTCATCCACATGGGGGCTAGAATTACTTAGAGAAAGACATGCCAGATTCCACGATAGTACAGGGTCAACCTATTCAATTACAGAATTATACTTCTGATTTTAGTGGGCTGATGCAGTATCTTCTTACAAATGTCTGAAATGGCAATGAATTGACTTTTGTCCTTTAAGCTTAAAGTAATAGTAAAAATCCCCCCAAAACCAAACAAAACCCCAGCCAAACAGAATGGAGGATCGTAACTTATCCTGATAGGTTTTCTTTATTATAGCTAGATATAAAACTCACATCTTGAACTAAAAAAAATATATATATGTTACTATTCTCAAGCAAGGATCTGAACATATAATCTAAACAAAATATTTCAGATATGTTTGTGTGATCAACACTACTGCTAACTAGTAGATATTGTATTGTACATTTTTTGAGTATGCTAGGCTAATTAAAGGAAAAACAGTTTGTTCTTCATGAATATTACTAAATATATCTAGTGGATTTATAAGAAAATCTGTAGAACAATTCAATGCAGAATAATGCTTTAATCAGTGATATCGCAAGTAGTTGAAGAAACTGGAAGCATCTCAGTTTTCAATTAATATCAGTCCTCCTAAAGCACTGAAATGTATGGCTGGCTGCAATGAAAAAGGAGTGACGATACTCATTTCAGGTCACTGTTCACTATAACATCTATGAAGTAGCATTTCACTATTCCATTTTTTAGCAAAAGTTTAAAATACAATGGAAAAAGATAAAAACATTTAAAAGCAAAACAACTCTATTAAAGAACAAGAATCGAGTAGAAGTATGCATGTTTTTTTCCAAATACACATAACAGTGACAAAATACTGAAAACAGCAATAAGGTTTTTTGGTTTGTGTTTTTGGTGTTCTTTCTTTGCATATCAGATTGTTTGTATTTGAGAATAAATCTCTTTGTTTACTCTCATAACTGCTTTTATTTTTTTATATATCTATACATCTAGATATATAAAACCATGTGGAGATATATATACACACATATAAAGGAAGTGACAGCATTTTGTAAAGATCCATCCCTTTGGAGACACACCTATTTATTTTTTCAATATTAAAGTAACACAAAGGAATTTCTCAAAAATAAAAAAGAAACAGGTATTTGGATTTTGTATTGAATTTACACTGGCTGATAAGTAATTTATTGATACACTCTCAATTGCTTTGCAAGAAATTTAAGCAAAACTACTTCTTAAAGAAAGCTGGACAGAGCTCAATTATTCTGGTTTATTGCACAGAAATATTTTAAAATTTGGCAAGTATTTTGCATTAGGTAAGCACTCAAATTTAGTAGCTATTTGGCTTCTGGGAGCAAGATGTATAAAATGATTAGAAAACATGTGTACTATAATTGAAGTTTTCCTGAAATTGCAGGTTGACTGCTGGCAAAGTTATGGAAAAAAAAAAACAGTCAGAATTTGTACCACACACCACTTGTAAGACTTGCAGGGCTTTTTAAAGCTACATCTTAAATTGTACATTCCAAGCCATGCTAATTCTCAAATATTATTTCCTTGCCTATTACTTATGAAACAAGTAATGGAAGATTATATTTACAGGTAAAGAGTGTGTTGTTTGTTTTTACTTTAATCATCTATAAAAGATGTTTGAGAAAACAGATTTTAAATAATAAAAAAGGAGCTTAATTTTAGAAATAAAATTCTGTTGAGCTATATTTGAGTTGTATTATTTTCTCAAAATCCAATTTTTGTTGCTCACAAGAATTATTTATTATTATTTATTTGTGAGAGATTGCTCTCAGGCTGCACAACATAAAGATGGTCAAAACATCACACTTCCATGCTTCATATTTTTGAGTAATAAAAGTGAAGATACAGCTGTATTGCAGCAGTATAGAATACATATATTCTGTCTGCACAGTGCTCCAAAAGGTCTCTGAGCTCTCTTTCAATGAATTAATGAATTGCCTGATGCAGAGCTACATATAAATGACAGAAGCCACACCCTTACATATATACTAAAAAATTTTGAATAGTTACACCCTAGATATTTGTACTGAGACACTTAATTCTCAGTATCTATTATTATATTTATACATAGAAAAGTAGAAAGAAAAGGCAGAAAATGAAATACTACTTGAAAATAGGGTTAGAAATATGAAAGCATAAAAAGAATTTGATTTAAATGTGAAGATAAAACTGCATTTAGAGCTTACCAATTTCTAGTTCCTCACTACAGGGTTTGCTAAACAAAGGAAACCTTAGCCATAACATTACCCACATTAAATTACTATTAATACCAAGTTTCACTTTTGCATAGATTAACATTGGTGCCTTCAAATCACTGAAATTAATGCGATGACAATACTAATTTACTTAAGCCACTATTTTAACGCATTTCAAGAAAAGGTGGTATCTTTTTTGAATTGAATTAATTAGTTTAATAACTTCTGCAGCTAAAATGAGAAACAGAGCACTGCAAGGCCCTATCCTTAACAACATAAAAGTTCAACTATATTCTCAACAGTATCAGAGATGAGCCTTTCTAAACAGACCACCTGGTTTGCTAAACATATCGAGTCTTTTTTAAGCTGCTGTGAACCCCTTTAATCTTTAACCTTGGCAAATGAGTCTCATCTCAGCAATGAATACATGAATAAATAACACATTTCAAAAATAAAATTTGGAAAAATAAATAATCAAGAATTAATAATTTATTTACAATCTAAATTGTAAAAAGGCTACTTTATGATTTCAGTGATCTAATTTTGCTTAATATCTTTTCACTTCTGTAAAGAACAAATAAAATGCATTCTGATGATATTACATCCTCTTTGCATATGGTTTTGCATTTGTGTAAAGAATATGCAGGGCATAAAGCAAGACAGACTAAGAAAGCTGGCATATATAGACGGAATGCTAACTTACAGATGTTAGTAGAAGTAATTTATCTGTATTTATGTATTCTTGGGGGCTTCTCTTTGAAAAAGGAAAAAGTGTGGTAAGTATGATGTAAAAGAAAGATTATCTTATGTTCTGTTTCAGGACAAGGAGGAATAAGAAACTTAAAGCAAACCAGCAGGTTTCATTTGAATCATCAGAGCAACTCTGGATGGAGGGAATGATTTAAGAGGAAGACTAAAATAAAATGAATGAGAAAGAATGTCCTGATTCTCTTTCCTCAAGACTTGTCACAGTAACGCACAACTACAAGATCTGGTGCTGTTATAAGGAAGTACCAGAAAACTCAAGTAACTAGACATGAGCATCAAAACACATAAAAAGTTATGATAAAACTTGTGTCAAAAAACCCAAGTCCTAGAAGGAAAGAAAATGTCACTGTTTGATTCTGGGCAACTTTGTGATTTGGAAAAATACCACCACAACTACGAAGCCATCAGAAGGTGTGAGATAACTTCAGAATTTTCTTAAGAATCAGAACACTGTTGAAAATTTCTGCAATGTTGAATGCGGCTCTTCATTCCCCAACAAAATCTTCTATTCTCATTCCACTTTTGAAGCACATACAACAAAGAGTTATTCATCAGCTACAGAGAAATGGGTTCATAAAACATACTTTTGCATACATATTGAGATTATATCCAGCACTGGTGAAATGAAACAGAAAATTAAAACAGTGATCTGGCTCAAGAATTAAGTCACAGGAACACGGAAGACAGGATATAGTATACATATTTTTATGGAATGTTAAATTTTTGCCATAGGATTTAATGTATAGAACTCCTTCCCTAGTAAAGAGAAACAACTATTTTTTTTTGTCCTCACAACTTGTAAACACACCTGCGTATCTTATTATTCATTGCAGAATGGTAACTTGTACGATTCTTCACTTACGTTCAAAAGTTAGAAAAGTTAATGAGAAGTTATTTACTAGATGACGAAATGATGTGATTTACAAAACTACTTATTATTTACCTCACATGAAATAATGCTGAGTTATTTTCTCATAGTCTGGAGTTTAGTAAGGTTCATCTAGGTGACAGTTACCTTATATGGATGATATAAAAAAGAACAGCTCATGAGAAAGGAGAGACATTTTTAGAAAACAATGAAGGTTTCCTAAGGAAGTAAGGACTTTGGGATTTTGGTTGATGAAAAAGTGGATGTTAGCCAGTAATGCGTGCTTGCAGCCCAGAAAGTCAGCCATATCCTGGACTGCATCAAAAGAAGTGTGGCTATATAGAAGAGATCCTCCTCCTCTACTTTAATTTCGTGAGACCTCACCTGGAGTATTGCATCCAGCTTTGGGTTCCCAAACACAAGAAGGACCTGTTGGAATGAGTCCAGAGGAGGGCCATTAAGATGATCACAGGGCTAGAGCATCTCTCCTATGAGGATAGGCTTTGAAAGCTGGGGTTAGTCAGTTGGAGAAGAGAAGGCTCCATGGAGACCTTACAGTGGCATTTCACTACCTAACAGGGACCTACAGGAAACCTGAGGAGGGATTCTTTATCAGGCAGCGTAGAGACAGGACAAAGGGTAATAGTTTTAAACTGAAAGAAGGGAGATTTGGATTGGATATTAAGACAATTTTTTTTATGAGGGTGGCAAGGCACTGGAGCAGGCTGCCCAGAGAAGTCATGGATGTCCCAACCCTGGAGGTGTTTAAGGCCAGATTGGATGAGGCTTTGAGCAACCTGATCTAGTGGAAGGTGTCCCTGCCCATGGCAGGAAGGTTGGAACTGGATGATCTTTAAGGTCCAACCAAACCCATTCTATGAAGTCTACTGAGTATTCATAGTTGGAAGAAATCAAATTCTGTATTTTAAAAGAAAATCCTCCATTTAAACCAATATTTTCAGATCTGTATTCTTAAAGTCAGGTCTTATTTAAGCACTTCAAAGTAAATATTTTTATTTAGAAACGATGAACATTTCAATTTTATTTTTTTTGGTTGACCACCAGCATTTCTGAAGTAAAAGTAGTAATTTCCACTAGAAGAATGTAAATTTACAAATCTGAGTTCAGACATTCAGTATTAAAGATTTTGAATGCAATGTCCAGGACCACGATTAATGAACAAAAGTTTAAGACACACGAGAGGTTAATAATTTACTGAAAAAGCTGAAATGAAACAAGCTCCCATGAAAACATTAATTGGAAGTTCAATATGTAAAAGTTTTACTCTAGATTTTAAAGGAATAAATTCTATAAAACCTTTGTCCATGCTTTGATAGGTAAATATTTCATAAAATCAAAGAATATTCAATGATTCGGGTTGAAAGAAATATCAGGAGGCCCAACAGTGCAAACAGGCTTCTAAAACACTTGCTACCTGTAAAATAAGTGAAAGCTGGAAGGAAAATTCAACTAGCTTACAAAGAAGCACCAATACTTTCTGAAGAAGGCGATGTGATAAAAGCACATTGTCCAGACTTTTCCATTTTTCATAGAAGCTACTATTAACTTAGAGGTGAAAATTAAAGCTTTTTATGCTAATTGCAAAGCTGAAACAGCTCAGTCTCCCGATCATGTTATGAAAATTCTACTCTGCTATGGTGAGTTACAATATGGTCTGAAAGAGTTGGTGTGACACCTCAACTAATAAAGAGAAAAAAACAAAAGTTAAATGCTCATAGTAGTTTCTATGAAGTAAAAGGGCACAGTCATCAGTTGGTTATTATTGACTTATACCTAGAAACAGCAGATGGTTAACAACTACAAAGAGATGCCTATGTTATGTAGAGATAAAAGATGTAAACATTTGTCAATTACATATCTATCAGACCTGCTTGGAGGAGAGAACTACCTGGTATCTACTGGTAAATTCACAGGATTAGGAGATGTGGCAAAATGCAGTGGAGGAAGCCCAAAAGGAACCATGCAGCCTTGTTTGCAAATCTTCTGAAGCTAAAAAAGCTGAAGTTAGAGACCAGAAAGTTTGGATAGCGACTTTCATTAGTAAGGGGAAAGAAATGCCAGGCCAGACTCAGCCTCTGTGTATACCCATGCCTTTTCTGAAGACAGAAGATGCTGAAACTAAAGCAGACAAAGGGTTTACCTACTGACATTTTTCATTAAGACTGTAGCCAGAAGACATTTCCTTTCTTAGCTTGCTTCTCTGAGGTGAGTGTTGGTAAAGCAGCCCAGGACAAAGAAATTGGAACAGAGAAATGAGAGCTGCATGCTTGTATAGACATGGGTGGCAATGCAAGGCTTCAACTACATGTATCTTCATTCACGAGGAGAAAAATACCTTTGCTTTTTGTCAGAGACTGCTAGAAAACCAAGAGAAATATTTTTTTAAATGTTCTAATGAAAGTAAAATTTATTATTTCAAATCAACTCTCAATCTCAAATGCTGTCTACTTTCTTCCATCTGCAACATAATACTTTGGGTGCCAAAGTTCCTTGGTGATACTAAGAGAGAAAAAAACATGTATGTTTGTGTAAAAGAAAAAAAATCGTAATTCATAGGGCTTATTTTTTTCCAAGTTCAAAATTACTTGCATTATACATTATCCTGATCATATTCATATGATTGTGACCCGTCTGCTATAAAAAAAAATAGCAACACTGGGGTTCTAGATCACAATTTTCTGTTAGAAAATATTATCCTTTTAATTTCTTAAACTATAGAAGCTATTATATACTCCATTAAGATACAAGGTATTCTGCATTGGAGGACAGATTACTGCACTGCAAATCCTACTTAAGAACTAAGCTAATAATTTAATATCTTGGTAAAAATTAATGCTTTTTATATTTATTGAGTCAATATTCATAGTGTATGAATTTATCATGAACAGGTGTTGCTTCATTAAAAGAGAAGTTGTGGTTGAAACTGCTCAACATATGCACATACATATCTCCAAATATTTGCAGTCATATTATTACACACTAGTATGTATACAGGTAATATATTTAAATTTTAAGATGCAGAGGCAGTCAGGAAATCACAGCCTTAGAAGTTATGCATTGTATTTAGTCTGTCTTAACTTCACCGTCAGTAGCTCTGCGCAATAATCCATCCCTCTAGAATTTTATTTAACATTCCAAATATGGAATTGTGTTTAAAGAAAACCCAACAAACCCCAAACAAAACAAAACAAAACAACAACAAAAAAACAAATTGAAAAAAAAAACCAAAACCTCAAACCTCACGAACTTTACAAATAAGTTTTCTGGACAAGTATTTTGGACAACCTATATCAACCTCAGATGCAAGATAGGAAGTATTTAGGCATGTCACTGAACAGCTCTGTAATTTAGTTATTGAGGATCTCAGCAAAAAATTAGCTTCATTTCATTGCAAAGGGGAATAACATTTTTCATTGTAACAGAGGATACTAATTTCCCATTGGGTTAAGAAGTACTGGCATAAAATCTAACATTTTATCAGCAGAAAAGATGTTCAAAATACAGATCTCTTCAGCTTTTTCTTTTTGTCTCAGACAATCACTTTCATGTTTAATAATTGAGAAACTAATCCTATAAAATTGGGGCTTTTAGTGTTTTCTTATAAATTATCTAGAGTATTTTTTATGTAGAAGTTTCGCATATAAAGGAAAAATATAGTAGTAAAAATTAGAAATCATATACAATGGCTTATGCACAGTTTCATTCAACTTAAATAGTCTGATCATTCCAAACTCACACTGTTCAAACACACCTTCGCATAAGCATCCCTTGTATGTCACTACATACAAAGTGAAGTCATTGCATACAGTTATCATATAACTTTATAGAACACTGAATCTTGCTAGTGTAGCAGGATGAAACAATCTTTTCCCATATCGGACAGATTAGAAACTAAAATCTATCCCATATAGGATAGAGACACAAGATGAAACTTTACCAGTGTTCACTCATTTCATTCTTAATCTTTTTCTTTTTCAATGTAATGGAAAAGAATTTCATATTCTCCTTACAGGGCAATTTTATTCTAAAATCATAATTGTTCTGGAAAAATGTAATGAACCAAAGAATACCAGACCAATAATACCTTGTAAATATATATTGCACTGACAATAGGTTTTGAAAGTGTGAAACAGGCAAAAAGATGCCAAAAATAACCTACAGTGAAATTGTAGAAAACATCCCAAGTAAATTATCTTCATATCTTCAGTTTCTTACAAGTAGGATTTTAAAGTATCTAAACTGGGGTCTAAAAAAAACAATTACTTTTTTTATTTTATATACATGAAAGTGGGAAACATTCAGTTATCTGTGATTTTTAGTAATGCTAAGGATTTACAGAGGTTCATCATCATTTAAGATTAAAATTCATCGATCTTTAACTAAAATCTAGAAGTGTACTATTACCTTATACTGTAAAGTTTATGAAAGAATCACATTAGAGTGTTGCATTGAAACACCATCTAAAAGAACTGCTGAGAAACACAGAACACGTACGTATAGTGAAAAAGAGGACTAGCAAATTACTAAAGGGCAAAATAACCTTTTCTAAAAGAACACATTACGTTGAACCCCTTGCAGCCTTAAAGGCTTAAGACTTCTAAGGAGCTGCTGTAACTCCTTATTCCCAACCAAAAACTCACTTGTTTGATGCGGTCTGGATTAACAGTGGTCTGAGGCTGTAGAATGCTGACAGGCTCTGTCTTGGCCACATTTTGAGGCATTTCTCGAATCTTCTCTGCAATGAAGCCATGAACTGCATTTAGTGCTTCAACTGTTCCCTGGATCAGACACACCCGCTCTGTAGTACCTGCAAATACCAAAATTTGATCTGAATAAAGTGGATTCTTCAAGATCCCACAAACCACTTCAAATATGGCATAAAGATGGCACTCAAAAACAATCCTGCAAAATCAATTAGCAATAGTTCTGTAAACAGATAAACAAAAGAAGTGATTCCTGAAAGATAACACACCGATGATCTGAAAGTATTTTAAACAGCTCCTGTTTTTGTAGATTCTACAAACACATAACTCTCCAAGTCAATCTGGACAGTATAAGTTAGAAGAAAAAAATAAGAAAGAACAAAACCCATTAAGTTTTCTTGGAATTATCAGCAAATACGGGTGCAGATTACATATATTAGTGGGTGCAGATTACATATATTTTAAATTATTTTGGCTTACTTGTAGATTATTCTAAAATATTGTACAATGTTCAGGTAATATAAGGTTGAACAGTATTACAGAGGCACCTGGAATAAGCTTTTGTAATGAATACCCGAACTGCAAATAAATACGTTTAGTGTAGACATTATTCAATCATTTCTTAAAACAGCGCAAGTCATAATGGCAAGACCTTTCACAGCCAACTGATCTCATACATTTGAACATCGACTTTGCCTTTTATAACCTTTCTACCTTACAACAATAAGTACAATTATTTACTGAATACAAGAGTTTATGCTGTCCTTAATGCAATTTATAGGTTGATAATTATGAAAGCTTGTACCAAGTAAGTAGCCAATACCCCACAAATGACATTTCAAGAACTTCTGTTTAGAGTTATGCCGAATACTGCTCATATAGGAGATCTAGGCTCCACATAACTACCTTCTAAGCATTCCTGTTCTAAGGTCATGGGAAAATACACTGGTCTGATAGGTGAAATACATATTTATTCCCTGTGTAAGAATACTAGGCCTTACATTGCAAAGAAGCAGAGGAGGGGACACTTTCCCACGCATCTGTAAAGACAGGACAGACGTTTAAGAAGAAGTCCTTAAACATATCACTCATTCCCAAACTCTGTAGCAAACTGTAACCCTCTGGTTCTGGTCACTTCCATTTTGCCTAGTTTTTGGTTCTAACTGTTTTATTCTGCTCTGTATCATTTTGCCTAATTCTCCTCTGTAGTCTGAAGCACTTCTAACGGCTGTCACTCCCTCTCCCTATACCACCATTACCTACTCTCACCTTTAATGTTATTGCTTCTTATAGTGACTTGCCTATTCCTGTTGCCTGGAGAAAGACAGTCTGATGTACCAAGTTTAAACAATCTTTGGTATACTACCTCATTAAATTTGTAATTCTATGCAGATTGCCAACAAACGTTAAATTCTTTGATTTCTTAATTAACAACATCTACAGGATGGCAAAAGATGGATGCAGAACTGTGGAAAAACATTTATTTTTTGTGAAGAGGGAGGGTTTAGATGATTTTGTACAGTTTTCCTGTATAGCAAACCCCCCTTTTTTTACATGTAGGCTTACAGTTAAGTATACAGGTATGGTAATAAATAATCCATGTTCTGTATTCCACATATCAAATCATTTAAATCAGTTCCACAAAATCAGTTTTGACTTGAAAAAGATGATCTAACAGGAGTTGGAAAAATAAAACTTAAAAGTGTTGCAGTTTCCACTTCTGTTCTACAGAAATAACAAAATAAGATAACTGATATTTCCAAGTAAAATCACTTTGAGATTTCATGTATTACCTACTTCCACAAACACGTTCTATACCTTTCCAAGACACTAAAATCAATGACTTTTCATCATCATTTTTACCATCAAATACCAGTAGAACAATTCTACTAACAGAAAAAAAATTACAACATGAATTATCATGATATTAAAACATTCCTGAAAACATAACAAAGCTGCCTGACAACTTAACAATACTGCCATACTAGAGATACATATCTTTAGTCAATGCCAATGCATGCTCTGCTTCAAGATTTCAGGGGGGAAAGTAAAATAACAAATTTGAGCCATAGAATTACCATAAAAATAAATATAATTTTTGCCATTAACTCATTCCTAGTAAATAATATTGTCATGACCACACATGAATCTTTTCTGATGAAAACATCATTCACTCTACCCAACTAAATTAAAATTACAATGTAATGATGTGGTAAGTACTAACAAGTTAGCAATGACTTTTGAAATTGACAACACTAGTTGTCATTAGTTAGTTGTTAAACATTGTCATTGTACAATCTGCACAGGATCACAGGCAATACAAAGATTAGAGAAATGTACCAGGGAGGTAAGTAACCCCCTCCCTAAAACTCTCTTCCTATCAGTTCTGTATCTTATATATACTGTTATCAATTCATCTTAAGATACACTCCTTACTACACTGCAACACAGTCTTTGACAGACTAGTACAGTAATTAACGTAACTTGTAGAGACTTAGTTACCCGAAAATGTTTTTTATTAGTAAATGCTTCTCATCTACTTCTGCGGATGATCTCCAAAGATCAAATATTTCATTACCTAAAGATGAAACAGCATACTAAGAACCCTGCCTGCTCACCAACTTAATGTATTAATGTACGCTTACAACCTTTCAAAGACTTTTTTCTTAAGAAACAATACCTGGCAATACTGAAATTCAACTTCATGGAAGAAGCTCTACAGCAAAACTGACAGAATGAAAACTAAACATTTATTCTCTATTTAGATATGCTATTTAAAAATAATTACAATTAGAATTAAAAGACATAAATCATTATTTCAAAAGCTGTCAATTAATAAGCTTTGAGATAAAATACAAAGTTAAAATGCTTACAATCTAAACAGCAAGTTATACAAGTATCATAATCAAATGCATATTTGTCAAAAAGAAGCTTTTTACATTTATGTGACCAATTATAGTGTATTTTCAACAAATGTGCTTCAAAATACTGCTATTTCTTTCCCCAAAAAACACTCCATCAAAAAAAGGGAGTTCAAATGGAAGGCACAATAGAAAATGAAACTTGGTTCCTGGACAAAGCTTTCTTAATGTTTTTTTTCCTACTTGGTTTCCTCCTCTTTCTGTGAACAACTCCTGTGGTTTCTGTGTAAAGCAATCCAGCTCTAAGAAAATGCTCTAGGGAGTCTTTACCCTGCAGTATTAATTGTCTCCTAAATGATGAGATGTGATGTAGACTGATCAATGCTAATGCAAGTGTTCTCTAGGTCAGCAGACAACACACTGAAACAAAACACAGGATCAAGTTACGACCAAGCTACCCGAGCCTAATAGGTAAAGCACTTAACAGGGATGACTACTGTCAAAACATTTGAAAGGAGAACAGTTGACGCTAAATAGGAATTTCATTAGACTTGACACTGTGTGACTAAAGGGTATGCTACAATCTGTGTTATTTTAGAAGGTTCAATAAATAAAAGCATGTTTTATGTCACACTATGGACCAAAAATACTACATGTTAGCATGCATAAACCAAGATGTGTAAGAAACCACTGTTTTATGAAGAAACACAATTATGCAGAAGTATATTTCACATAGAGTCAGATACGGTTTTGAAGTGCATCACGAGTAGCACATCAACCAAAAAAGTAAAAAAAAAAGTCTAGAGAAATGGTGAACATATACGGTTGGGAATTGCTTTAATCTTCTGAAGTGATGTTGTATTCCTTCACACAACTCTAATAGCTTTTCACTCAGATAACAGAGTACAATAATTTACAGGAGTCACACAAAAGGAAAACTGCCAGCTATATGACCAATCTCTATAGCAAAAATAAGCCTATGCATCACTAAAGTTGGTGAAATTTCTGTCATGTTAAAAGCTTTTAGGCTCCATTAGTGTCTAAAGTAAACTGTCAGATTATTTATCATTTTCAGTTGTTTAAAAGCTGCATCCACTCCTTTTCACATGTATCTGAACAAAAGCTCAGTCATCCATATGCATACTTTTTGTCATATGATTTTCAAAATATGTCTTTAAAATACAGATCTTATTTTTGAAATGGCTGAATTAGGAGAAAGTCAAATTACCAAATAATCAGTGCTATTTTTTTGTTTTTTGGTGCAAAAATAAAATTACAATTATTTTATATTGGCTAAGTATAGACAATTCAAAACAGTTAGTCGTGTATTGTATGCTGCCTTTTCCAATATGAAGAGATAGAACACACACAAGAGAAGAATAACTTTGCCACAGAAGATGACTGAAGACAGATTAGGTGGTCATGATCCTTTACACTCAAAAAAACCCAGAAAAGGTATTTCTATGTTCAATACTACTAAAGTCAATGCCAGAAGTCTGCTTGTGGTTGCAAATCAGAAAAAAACACTATCTAAATATGTGCTGCTATGTTGCTATAATCCTTGCATGTTTACTTTCCCCAAGGAACCTAAGAAAATCACTCAGTATTTGTGTGTGATCTTTTTTTTCAGCATGCAAAACGTGTTCTTTACTCATATATAAGAATTAAAATGCAATTTGCACATGTATGTTTTATTTTTTTCTCACCAAATAAAAGACACAGAATATAATTACACAAAAAACCTTGCTTGTGCTGCTCACCAAAACAGCTTTTATAAAGCTAATAGAGAAATAAAAGAAATTTTAACCATTTTTTTTGTTGTTCATCTCTGAGGGGGAAATTTCTGGGGCCTAGTTTTTAAATATGAAAACAGATATGGCATTACGTAAAATACTCTTTCTCTTTGCATTTCCATGGGGGAGGGAAAGATGAAACCATTAGCAGCCATTACACAATTGAAAAAGTAAGCATATAAAAACCTGTTTTGAAATCTAATAAGTTAGGTCTAAAACCTAAAGAGTTTGCAATCATTTTATTTTCAGTTTGCAATAACTTTATTTTGATCATTGAGTTTTCTTTCCACCTCATTTAACTATCTTAACTTTACTTCTAGCAAATACCCTTGGCAATCACATCACACTAATTTTATCAAAAAGTTCAAACATCAGATCACAAGCTTTTTCTCCAAGAAGGTTGTTATTTCCTTATTAGAGAACTATATAGCTTTTAAAACAAGCATTACAAGAATGCTAGAAGATGCAACAGAATAAAGGATGCTGATGCTTTCCATGTTTTTATTTCTCTACTTAACAGGCATATATCTATATATGGCTACCATTAAAGTGTTTGCTTAAAACCTCTGACTCAATGCTTAAGAGTTCTACTGTATTCACAGAAAAAAACGTTATATTAAACGTGCTCCTGTATTTTATGAATCTTAGTTGAAATGTTTTGGGGAACACACTGTACCATTCAGAAAGGACATTTATATGGCTCCATACTTTTCATTGGACTTTTACATCAATCTTAAAGAGCATCTGCAAACCTAAAAAGCACAATGCATTACCAGCCCAGGGTAATCCCAATACATCCACTAATTAACTCTCCTTATATTTTTCCAGTGTACCATGCCAATTTCTTTGACATTGAAAGCGAAAACCTGACAGAGGAAACAAAGCTAAAACCTTAACTAAACGAAAGGCTGCACTACAATCTCTCATCAGCTGATTTGCATTAAGCTTTTTATTTGACAATTCACAGTACAGCAGTCTACTAATTGTATTGTCCCATACATTTATTTTTGTGACTCAAAAAGAGAGTAGAGTAGAATTCTATAGAACACTGTCACTGACCACTACTGCCTAAAACTGATCTTGGAAAATCTCTTGGTAAAATAGGACTGAGCTTTGACACCATTACCAAGCAATGTAAAAATTGTCAATAGTATACAACATATATGTGCAAAGGGTCATACAAATTCCAACAGGACAGTTTTCTCCTTCAGTCCTTATCTCCTTCCTTCCTTCCTTTCATCTTTGTTTTTTGAGAGAGAATTAATTGTTCTTAATATAGAATCTATTCTCATATTCATCACAGACAAAGATGGCTCTCCCTCAAAGCAAAGCTTGATTATCTAACAGACTTCCCAAGCTGAAAGGGGAAACAACGGCTGGTAGTAATTCTAGAGCACTGATGTTCTGCATTTGTTTTCATCCAGACAAAACAGGTTCCTAACTGTCTGAGCAAAACACACAAATAGGGAGTAAAATTTAACCTTCCTGGACTAAAATTAAAATAGCAATTTTAATAGCAATTAAAATATCAGAAGAAAAGAAGAAAATATTGAAGAAAATTTGTGAAATTGAAAGGAAATAAGTACTGCCCTGTAAGAATATTGATATCTCTGTTGCAAAATCAGGGCAATCCTTAACTCTGATTTTAAATTTCAAGATTACTGATTAGATGCATTTACCTTCACTAAAGCTCCATTCTTCTTCCAGAAAGAAATAAACTGTTCCTTTTAAGTTTCATCTGCAATTACTCTTTGTGAAATTCTAACTATTAATGCTTTCTTGCAGCTCCATTATACTTATCATGAGTCAAGCATCTAATGAAAGCAGAAAGTTCGAATAAGTGGTCTATTTCTTGAAATGAAGTGATGACTACCAAACACATACACCTATGCATGTGACTTGCTGAAATGTACAAAAATAAACATCAGAAGCTGGGGTCCTGTTACATCAGTCTTTTAATATTTTCTAAAAAGGTGTTCACAGGAAGCCTTACTAGCCTTAGAAGAAGAAACTGACAGCTTAACTCATGTTCATAATATCTCTTTTAGGTGTGACACATGGATAGCAATACACATACACATGCATATACACATACATATCCATACATATACCAATTCTTTTTTCTTTAATTCAAAAAGTGCCCTCTTTACTAGAATTCAGATATTGAAATGAATAAAGTTTAAAAATTCTGTAAAATGCATGAACTGCATGACTTCTCAAGAGTTACATGGAAACATCAAGTTTACACTCCATTGTGCTCGGGTCACAAGAGTGAATTACATGAGTCCAGGTTTAACATAGTTATGAGTCTGAGGAAATGGATTATTTTCATGTGAAAGAGAAACCTAGGAAATTAAAAGATTTAAATGAAAGGAAAAAAAGCTCAAATCTCATAATTAATAAAGGCTTAGAAGGGATGATGAGTCATCTTACAAAGCAAACAATTCATTGAATATAAACCACTTTGTTGGATAACAGCTAAGGATTTGATGATTTTTTTCCAAAAATTGCATTATATACAGAGAGATGAGGAATTACTGATTATTATTATACTGCTATGCATAAGACAGGAAACAACGATCATAACTACTTTTCTTTGCTTAACAGTTATTCATAAAAACCTTGCAGATTCCACTGCATAAGCTGGTAAATTTCCCCAAAACCAAAGATTTTGTCTTGCAAACGTTTTATGAAGGAATGTTATTTCGACAAGAAATGCTCAGAGAGGAAGTGTGTGTGCAAATCAAAGACAAATGGCTACAATGAAAGTGAGCACAGATTATTTATGCTTTGGGAAAGTAAGCTTCTCAAAAATTAAAGCTCTAGAACTAAGAAAGACCTTCAGTCACGGACAGGAGCCCTATGCTTTAATTTGTTCGGCGAAATGGTTGTGTTAATGTATTATTTCTAAAGTGATCTATAACAAAAGAACTACTGTTTAAAAAAACCAAAATCAAACCCCACCTGATTACATTTAAATGCAAAAAGTTAGAAAAGGGAACAATAAGAATTTTTACATTTTGCTGCTATTAAATTTTATGTGAGAGAAGAACTTCCCCAAAACAGTATTTGGGAAACACTTCCCTAGTAATTTTTCCTACTACTTTCCAAATTGTTCAGTAAATAGGCTAAACTAAATTGCCATCTTCTCATCTTTGGTTTCCTTAAGCTGAAAACTGAATGTATTTCCTAGAGGCGTCTGTCCTCAAGAAAAAATCATGAAAAAAATCCAATGGGAGTACAAAATACAGAATTTAAACAAAATACAAAAATAGTTACATTTATTGTTATTTAAATGTATTAAAAAAGGGGGATATGAGTTTGAGTCCCCAAATTTCATGCATGATGTTCTCTGCGAACAGAGAAATCAGCTTCATTTTTTCTCTTAATTTTTTTCTGCTGAACAGTGGTAACAGAGTTGATGGACAGCAATACACTTCTGACTCATACAAACACTTCTTTCAAAAGGAAACGGGATTGTCACTATGGTGCTTATAAATCTTTCTAATAACGAAATACAATAATTTGCAGATTCCTATATTTTTTGAGATTAGCAAACTGTGTGGAATGTTGCAGTTACCATTTTTCCCCAATCAGTGAACAGTAAGCACCTAAATAAATAAACATGTTAATACAAAATATAAAACTCAAGTGCTATACTTTCAAAATCTTTCTCTCCCTCGTCGGCACAGCAGGTTTTGGGAGCCGAAGAGGCAGGATGGGTGTCAGGGGAGTGGTTTGATGGCTCTGAGTTCCACTTTGATAGCTGGGTGGAGGTGAGGGGGGAGGGGAGTGAGAGGTTTCTTACAGTTGGTGCCACTTTTCTGCTCGGCGGTGGGAGCCACTGTTTTGCTGGGCTAGTGGAAGCATCTTGGATGGAGCTCCCTTGGCTCAGCCCACAACTTCACATGCCCTGTGCTGTCCTTGCAACTTGATGGTACGTAGCCAGGTTTTTGGAGTCTCTGGCCCAGGATGTAGGTATCGAACAGGCATTTGTAAGTGAATCAAAACCCCTTTCACTCTGGGCGTGACTTATAACTAGTGTAGAAGTGAAGTTTGTTTACAGAGACATTCTGCAGGAACATCATCTTAAGATGACTTGGAAGACTATGGAAGAAGGGATCCTCCATCTAAGGGAGATGGCACTGTTAGAAGTACTTTTTGGAAGGGATGGACAACCCAAAAGCAAACCCAGACAAGGTCAGGTGCACATCACAGATGTGGTGGAGGCTTTTACACCAGGGGTCAGCTGCATACTCCCATTTCCTGGCGTTTGTGTATTTGGAGGGAAACCAAGACACAGCAGGCTCTGTACTGATTAAACTCAGTACATACGATAGAATGGTCCATGGCCTGATACAGTCCCGTATCTCTGCTGTATAGACATTGGTTGAGAGTCTCAGGGATGAGCAGAGGAAATTTACAGAGGAGATGAAGGAAAGTTTTCAAGTGGCACCAGTGCAAATCAGAGCCCCCATGGTCAGAGCCACACACCCCTCAGCTATAGAAAGTGGGCAGGCCTCACGAACCGAACTGCAGTATTTCCTGATCGATCATGGAGAAGACATGAGACAGTGGGACAGGAAACCTACCTGTGCCACAGCAGCCTGAGTACAAGAATTGAAGGAGAGCAAAAGAAGAAGATTAGCGAGAGTAAATGCAGTGCCAGTTTCCCATGGGCGAGGACCTGATCCACTAGAGGGGACCTCCCAAATGTATTCATCAGGAAAGAGCTCTCATCACTGTAACCAAGACCAGTGTTAGAGGGGCCCTGCCTCTGGCCAGACAGAGGCACAGGACAACTGTGTCAATTGGACTGTGTGGATCTGATGGCCTGGAATGTCAGACCCACAAGTATACAAGGCTTTGGTTGATATTGGCACTCAATGCATATTAATGCCATCAGGACATGTGGGTCTGGAAACTATTACTATTTCCCCTTGACAGGGGATCTCAAGAGTTGACTGTGCTGGAAGCTGAAGTGAGCTTGCCCAGGAGAGACTGGTAGAAACACCCCATTGTGACTGGTCTGGCCGCCCCATGTATCCTGGGCACTGACTACCTCAGGAACAGGTACTTCAAGGATCCAAAGGGACATAGATGGGCTGTAGAGACAGAAGAGGTTGAACAGTTGAATTCATTGCTGGGTCTCTCAGAGAGTCCTTCTGCCGTTGGACTGCTGAAGGCTGAGGAACAGCAGGTGCCAACTGCCACCACAACATTGCTCCGTCAGCAACACCAAATGAACAATACTCTGTGATTCCCATCCATAAGATGTTCCATGAGCTGGAGAGCCAAGGGGTGGTCAGTAAGACTCGCTCACCCTTCAACAGCCCCATCTGGCCTGTGCGTAAGTCTGATGGAGAATGGAGATTGACTGTGGACTATCGTGGCTTGAATGAGGTTACTCCACCACTGAGTGCCACTGTGCCGGACATGTTGGAACTCCAGTATGAACTGGAATCCAAGCCAGCGAAGTGGTATGCCACTACTGACATTGCTAATGAGTTCTTCTCCATTCCCCTAGCTGCAGAGTGCAGGCCGTAGTTCACCTTCACCTGGAGGGGCGTGCAATACACCTGGAACTGATTGCCCCAGGGGTGGAAACACAGTCCCACCATCTGTCATGGACTGATCCAAGCAGCACTAGCGAAGGGTGAGGCTCCAGAACATCTGCAATACATTAGTTTCCTTAAACTGAGACACTGAGTTTGATGAAAATGTGAAGGTGTCTGTGAAGTTTTCAAAATCATTAAAAAATAAACATGTACAATACCACCACCAAGACCAAATCTGTTGGAGAACAAAAGACCTGACCTTACGCTTGGAAGAAGACAACAGAATAAAAAAATAAAAAATTACATAGGTTTTTTTTAAGATATCTCGAATGAATTTTCATATCAACAAAAGCACTTAAGAGTATTTTTCATGCAAAGTAATGTCAGTTAGCAATTACAGCTTTTATACTATGCCATAGTAACATGAACCTTTGTTAATATTAATAGTGACTCCTACACATGCAATTACCAAAGAAAAAAATCCCACTCATTTAAACAGTAAAATGTACTTTGAGAAATTGAAGGAACTCATACATCTTATAACTTGAGTGATAACAGTTCAAATAACCAAGGGAGCCCTTCTTCCCAAAAATATTTCCCAAGTCCATAGTATAAAAGCCTGTGAAAAGCTTTATAAAATCCGCCTAGATAAGGCCAATTGCTCAAGAAATCAAATCACCTAATACATTTATTGCTAAATATATTTTGGAGTAATTACCTACCAAATTTCTGGTAAATGAGCTACATGCAAGGTTTTGATTAGAGAGTCTATTAAAATATTTGTAATTGCATATATATATTTTATATATATTGGAACTAAACATTGACAATGATCATGGGAATACGATTTTTCAAGAATATGATTATTACTAATGAATGTGTTTTAATCTAAGTCATGATCCTGTAAGAATTTACCTTTATCTATAGCATTCAAGATGAACACTAGAGATAAAAGTAATTTCAGATAGGGATAAAATGTCAATAGACTCACTATAGCAACTGTATCAGAAGAATTACTCTACATCCCAGTCCAGAAATATAAGGAAAGAGACAAGGATGCAAACACCTTGTGTCTTCAGACTAGCAAGAATGCTGTCATGTCAAAACCAGGATGAGCTCCCATTTTCACGCAGGCATCATATCACAAGTACATAATGGGCACATACAAACACACATGTGTAAATAGAAAGACACGGATCTTTTTGTATCTTGTTCCTTCTGTTTTCCTCTCTAAATGCCAGTCCAAATGCATGTTCTGCTCACAGTAGATTTTAGCTGCTGCATATTTAATTTGCTCTCCAGCAGAGAAATTCTAGTTCAAGGATTACACGGAAAGCATATAGGAAGTGATTGTGACTACTGCCCAAACATTCAATATGCCCCAGTTATTTTTGCCTTCCAAGCCCCTTCGTGACTTCTAGATTGTAACTCTTCCAGAGCACGTCTTGGATTTTTTTTATATGAATGGAATTTATTTCCCCCTAAATTAAGCTTTTTAAAATTTATGCATGGAGATCAAGGTAGCTCCTTAAGAAAGATTGGGATGTCCATGAAGAATGCACCTCATCTATCTTTGAACGGAATCATCTCAGGAAGATACGAAGCTCTCACCCTTAACTATACAGGGCTCTTTGAATATTAGCTTAGATTAGACACTAGGCTTCTCAAAGGCTCACTACAGACACACACGTAACACATAACATGATAACATACTGTTTTACAGAGAAGGCTACAACAGAAATGTTGAATCACTCTTAATATTAATGCTATATAACATTAATCACATCGCCTGGGTGTAGAAAAAGGCAGCATATAAAATGATTTTGACGCAGTAAGAGCTAAACAGAAGCATCAATAAGAAGAGGCATTTTCTTCCAAAAGAAAATACCAGAATCATTTCCACCCACCAGCAGATTTATATAAGTTCACAAACATTTTGTGAATAAAAGTCCACAATAAAAAGGAGCAGAAAATGTTATGTAGGCAGAGCTGTTTTGAAACAGAACTTTTTCACAATATTTCGCTCTGGATGACAGTTGCTCTTTTACTATTTTTATAGCCATCACACAGCTATGTATTCTTTTCTGCTAAGAAATCAAAAATTCCTTCTTCATAGGTATTTTCTGAACTATTTTCATTCTGGTATAAAATTACCTTTCAAATAATCTATGTAGATTCAATGAGCTAAGGATCTTGCTAAAATCAATTTTCTCATTTCTAAAAAGCCCACAGAAGATTAAAGGGAGTTGGGAACCTTAGCTGCTTCTTTAGTTTCTGCACGTATTCAACATCAGAAAGACAATCAGATGAACAAAAGATCTTCTACCAGTACTATGGCTGGTCCAGAGAGCAATCTTTTTTATGGGCTAGTCATTTTTCAAGTATTTTCAAATCTTCAAAAGAATAATATTGGATTTGAGGAAATCTGGGCAGCTACCTTGTGCAACTTCACTGTTCAAGAACAGGGCTGAAGAACAGGGTTTTTTCCCCTGCTTTCGAAGAGTGAGTCAAACATTCCTATTCAGAAGCAGAATTGTACCAGAATTACCTTGGAAGGAACACAACAAAACATTAAAAGCCACAACAAATCTTTTTGGATAGATATCTATTTTGGATATTGCTACTGAAGTCACTGAAACTTCATAGACAGTAAGTCTCCAACAAAAAATCTGACCATGAGATAAGAACCTGGACTGAATATTCTACTAACCTACAGAATATACTGGTGGGTTACATTCTCAACGTTTCTGATCTGTATTAAGCAGATACATGTTACACAATAAATTAACCACTGAATCACTGAATTCCTCTAGATAGACTTAAAATTTATATATTTTCTTTCATTACATCAAACTTAAAACTATTTTAGGACTGAATTCTTGTTCTTTTGCCTCCTTTCCTCCCTCTTCTTTTTTTTTTTTTTTTTGTTTTAAAATAGAAACCCTGTAACTCTCTTTAAAAACTGAAAAATACTTTTTTGACAGGTCCTGATTTAAAATTTCCCATATATTCTAACATATAAATTCTTCAATGTTCTTAATATGCTTATTATTTACCCAGTAGACAGCTGTTAATCATTCAGTACATGAAATCAGATAGATCAGAATAGGCTAAAAAGAATGATATTTTCTAACATGAATCCACACAAAGCACTCTGATGGAAATTGTCAGGTTAATAAGCAGTTGATAATGAAAAATAATAAAAGATGTCACATTAAAACAGGATGATCAAATCTAATCACTCACTGACATTGCAATGGAAGGCAGAGTAAACATCTCTACTTTGCAAAGACTAACTCACATTGCAGTTTTATTGTTATGTGCACCCAAATGCACAAGCAACCTGTATAAAACAACACAAAATAAATAAACCTAGTTGATATAAAACTACTACATAAATATCTAAAGAATAAATCCCTCCTCAAGTTAAATCATAAACTGAACATCATGATCAGAAAACTTGCTCAGAAGTCAGTGGGGAGAAAAGAATCTTCATTTCTTATTATGCCAAGGCAGCAGAATTTTTCCATTGCTGCTCTTCCACAGCCCCTTCCTAGGGGCTGGAGTTTCTAACAAATCTGCGTTAGCTGCTGATGGTCTGATACGCCTCCATGGTCCTGCTATCCAGTAATATAAGACAAACTTTGCAGAATTAAGAATCTCACCAGTTCTCTGACTGATTAGGCAAGGAGAAATCTAAAAAGCAGATGCTCCACTAATACAAGTACACATGACATTGTGTCCTTTTTCTGTTTGCCTTAGAGTTATCTTTAAAGGTACACAGCAGAATTATCAATCAAGAATGGGAACTTCGAGAACAGTACCTATTCTGTACTAATCCCCTCTATGAATTCGGTATCAGGGATGGCTCAGGTCTCAATAATCTTAAGTCTGTTAATTTTGAGATTTGTCCATCCAAAGCACTGGCAGTTTTGATAACTCTAAATTACCATTACTTAACATCGAAGGAGATAAGCTACTTCAAGTATAGGCTGATATAAATTATGTTTAACAGAAAAAATGACTGGGAACAGCAAAACTTGAGGAAAAGAAGAACTGGTATTATACAAGTAATTTACATAGGCAAAAAGCCTACTAGTGAGTGACACATTTTGATTATTTTAACTCAGAATAATCAACCACAAAATAATTAACCCCCAAAATAAATACTGCTCCAATTTTTAAATCAAATATTTTTAAACAAAGAATTCATTGTATATAAGCATATCCATGTTTTATGCCTTTTTTGATACAAGTATTTTAAATATGTCTAGCACATGTTTCTGGGAGCAGGTACACGCAAAGTACATTAAAAAACTCAACTGAGATTCAACTAAAAACAATTAAAAATGAAGATTTGTGTACTACTTTAAGGCAAAATCCTAGCAAGAAGCATTTATTCTAGTCTAGAAAAAAATGTGCAGTAAATAATTTCTAACTGGACAGAAAGAACATAAAACTGAAAAGTGCCCTCTGGTATTTTGTATTGATTTAGACTATGTTTCACAGCTATGTGCAGTAATATTCGTTTCTGAAACTTTAATTTGAACATAGTAAGAGCAAGTCACTAACTGAAGCAAGCTTCAGTAATAACAGCATATCTCCTGTTTTCACAGTTTAGAGGCTGTAAGTAGACTGTTCCCAACCCTGTTACTGACCGTGTATATCAGAATTAAGTCATATTTTAAAATCTACCTGCTTTCCTCCAAATCTAGGTTTAGGATTCTCTCAACAAAACCAGTAAAGCAACCTGAAATAGGAGCATAATTCCTATTAATTCTGAAATGTGTTTTAGCACTAAATAAACAATGAGAATTTTAAAAGTTGTATAATAATTTAATAAAAGACCAATACATCCTAGAATGGGAGGAAATAGATGCAGTACAATTGCTATTCTTTGATTATTCATGAGATTTTGCTTTAAGTCAAGGAAAATGCTTTTTTTCCCATTTGAAAAAGAAATTTCTGGGCTAATTAAATTTCTTAATCTTCCCACAGACAACCAGTCTATATCCATGGATTGTTTACTCCTGTATGACAAAATGGTAATCATTTTTTTTTTCTCACTCAGAGTAATTTAATGACACTGGAATTGTTAAAGTCTATTTCCCTCAGATTTGCATCTTTGTGTCTAAAGTAAGAAGGTGCAGGCTCTGACTGAAGCTTTTCCCAGAAAAATTTTCTGGGACAGCAAATACAAGCATTAGCTGATGCCTTCTTTTAGTGGCCACCTTCATAGCATCATTCTCAAATTCACAGATGCTGGTCTTTAAGAATCATGTGAGAATTTCATTATCTGAGATATGTTCACCTCTTTGTAAAATGCAGACCATGTTAGCAAAGAGTTCAACATTGTTTCACAGAAATATCAAGTGGGGTAACACTGAAGCTGATCAAATAAAAGGTCTTGCTAGAAAAACCTGTTAAACAGTGATCTATTTAGAAGCAATAGTATAATAGTATGTGCATGTACTAACAACAACAAAAAACCCCAGCTTTTATGCATTTGCGTATTTAGGCTTTTTACATGTTTTTTATGAAATAGAACTACTAGATTTTGAACTTTGCCTGTCAATTAAATGTATAAACCTTTCTTATAGTCACAAACGGTGCCCTTAAAGATACATTCATAAAAAAAAAGTGCCTTTACAAGCATTCTTGCAAATCTCTAATCCCTCCATGAGGCTACCTTCTGAGTTGAATTTTTGACTAGCAAAAAAATACTAGGCGACTAAATTATTGCGTAAACTGTAGAAATTGGACATTTACTTCTAAAAAAACTGTGAAGATTTCCTGATTACCTCATTCCTATGCACTGAATCTGCATTTCCTGCTCAAAATACATGGAGGAATTTTTTGAGTGCCATGACACGGTTCTGATCCCACGATCGCATTGAATTAGACTCAAGACAATTATATTCTGAGAAGCAGAATTATGAGTCCATGATTGGTTTTCCCCACAATCACTACTTTTTTTCACATCTTTTTGTACCACTCCTAAGAAAACATACTGCAGACTGTAGGGTTCTATATATCATTAAATGATGGAAATGATGAAAAAAATAGTAGCAAGGAATAACTGAGGTATTTATTCATGTACAGAGGAAAGAGTAAAATGGAGTTTATAAGTCAATACCAAATTGAACAAAAAAAAGAAAAGCAAGAGCTTACGCAATGGTATGTACACAATGGAGGTATTTAAACTTGAATTACTAAATTGTGAGAAACACAAATGAGGTAGATGAATACAACTAAAATTTAAGTTTTTAAAGGAAAAAAGCATAAAATACATCATCTTATTCTGATAATTATGGTAAGCCTTGTTATTCTGTACTTTTTAATTTATACAGTGGTTTTCACTGCAGCATGTGCTCTAAGGATGTATTTTGTTTGCTTTACTAATCATGAATATTACATGGATTGTGCTTAGTCTTAGAACATGAGCATTTCTATATTTGTAGGTTTCTTGCTAACGTGCTACGGAATTCAAAACCTAGGGGACTTTGGGATTTTAATTTAAGCCTGTGGCAATGAAGATGCAGCTGCTCATTTATAAGCAATCATCACAGTCACAGAAGTTATAAGATTAAATTTGAAAAGCCACTTTCCTGAACTTTTAAAATGATTAAATTATAACAGAATCAGTGCTATTTTTATTAGAAATATTTTTGCTCATTAACTTTCTTCCAAGTTCAAATTCAAACTCAACCAACTTTACATAGCATTCCACCTGAGCTTCTACCAGGTTAGCATTGCAGATTAGGTATCAGTTTTTGATTATCATTGTAATATTTGCTTGTCATATACATAATTAGAATATATAATCAACCATGACCCAGTCAAGAGTCTTTTGAGGTTGGCATTATAAGTTTTATTCTACATTGGCTCAGGTACAGTGCTAGCAGAATTTACTTAAAAGAAACTTTGATCTGATAATCAATCCAGATTTATAAAGTAGTTTCTTACTAGTGTAACAGAAAAGCCTTCCAATAAAGCCATAAACAAACAAACAAACAAAGCAGAAGATTCTATCAATATATGAAATCTACACCTCATCTCTGTTGACACATACAGATATCAGTATATGAAATGTATTTTTTTTCAACAATATCAACGGGACAGATGAGACCTTAGAAAGCCTGGCAAGCAAGCTCACACACAGTGTCAAGATGACCAAATAATACCAATGAAAGTAGTATTTTCAGATAGATGATAGAAATGGGAGCATATCACCAAGGCTCTTTTTCGTGGTAGTAAGTTTCCCTATGTGTGTAGAAGTGGTATTGTTGAATTCCTACTAGTTCCTTAATATTTTGTCCTGTGTACAGCTATACTAAAGAAAAGTTTCTTCTCCAACAGACAGTCTAAGGCTCAAGAAGATATTAGCCCTCTCCAAATGCCAAAAGCTGTAAGGCAAGAAACACATTTTCTCTTTCATTCTTCCTTCTTTCTCCAGTGAAATTTTTCTCTTCAGTAGAAGAAATTACCCTAGGAAAGCAGTTTCCTAAAGCTGGGCAAGACTCTCAAAAGATATAATCATTCAGGTTTTGGGGATCTTCCTACAAAGTAGCAGCTCTAATTTCCTTTCCCCCCAGATTTAGCCAGTGACATGAAACTCTGCAGCAATAATCCTCAAGGAACTTAAGAGTAAAAAAGTTTAAAGTTTTCTAAAGCAGACAGAGGCTGCATTCAAATGCAGTTTCACCTTTTCCTCGCAGACTCCCTGGAGACTTCCCAGACAGCACAGACAGATGTAAAATGCAAATACACGTGGAAAGACTAGAAATGAGTGTGAGGTAAACTGCTGGTTAAGAAAAATTGCATCTTAATAGTGGAATGCCTACAATTATATGATTTGGCTTCCTGTGAGGTCACAAGATGAGGGAGGTGGATATTTTTGAAGTAGATGATACAAGGAATTTAAACTCTGGTCTGTTTCTCATGAACCTCTCATTTTTCTACCCTTCAGAAGCTCTTCACGGTGTTGGTGAAAATCAAAGAGAAATATGACAGAAGAGCCATCGAGTTTTTTGTTCAGTCATGAGCAATAACCAGGAGAATTCCTTTCCTGCTACCAGCTAAGTAAAATATAGGAGACATATAAGGAGATTTACAAATATGAAGATGGCATTATGTGCTGGATACCTCTAAGAGCTGCATTTCCTTACCTGTTATGTCACAAACTCTGGCACAGATAATTCAAAATTAAGTTAATTAAAGATGATGTATCTCTCCAATAAAATTTTAGCAATCCACAATATTTTATTTTATTACTTGCAGGCAGGTATTGCTCACATTATTAAAGACTTTAGTATGGCATATATCCAAAAGTAAATGTAAGCTTGCATTTTCCGCTTCAACTTTGTCATGTCTTGACTTAACATGTATGTAAAATCACATGTATATAAATCCTGAAAAAATGCTATTTTATTGAAGTTAAGACGCCAAACTTCAAATGTCATACATCCTGCAGACTAATTTATACAAGTTAGTCTACTCCAGAAATCTGGCCATGAGGGATTTTTTTTTCCCCTACTCAATTTTATTATACCACTGTGTCCTGTTAGAGTTGCATTTATTTCCAACGTGACTCTAAATCAAATATTCTAAAGGAAAGCCCTTCAAGACAGTTCTCTGATGTGGCCACTACAAGGTATTTATAGTAGTAGCATCTACTTGACTGTAATGCTAACACTCATTTGGGAAACTGTCAAAACACACCTAAAAATGATCCGGATTGAAGGACTTGTAACAGAAAAATTGTAACATGTAGAAATTTCATGTGCTAGTGAAGATTGGAAGTCAATAATTCCTGAGCACAAATTTGAATCTTGCTCAACTATTTATTACATATCTGTCTAAAGTGATGTCACACAAAGCTCCTAGGAAAAGTGCATCTCCTATCTCCAAAGAGATAAGCAATCAAAAACGACAAAAAAGGCTCTTCCTTTGCTTACTGCTTCTACTCATGAACATTCAAATACAGGTTAAAATAGTCAAGATTTCTCCACGCATGACTCATCTAAGTCAATTGCTATTCAAACGTTTATGGTTTATGTTCTAAGCAATGGAATGACCAAACAGCCAAGATAAAAAAATAGGTAACCCTCAGGGAATCCAGCAAGATAAACCTTTAGAATTTTATACCGATTGCCAATGAGATCAGCTTTTCATCTAGGAAATGTATTTGTTCTGTACCCTTTTAATACACAAGACAGATATTTATACTATACAATTCAACTGTATTCTAATCATATTCTGGTACACCCATGGACATCACTTGCCTAAGACAGCAAGGATTCAGAACTAACTTTTCGGCTTACAGTATTTATTACAGTATGCAACGTAACACTAACTTTGGTAAATAACACTACAGTATCTCATCTAAGATGTCACCTGGAGGGCATGAAAAACCAGAGTGAACTACAGTTTGCTGCAAATCCACTGCAAAAGATTCAGACAATTTTGTGATTTTTTTTCAGTGTCAAAAAAAAAAGAACACTATATTCTTTATATCTTGAGGGTTTATTAAAGCAAATAGATACGTAAAAGAAAGTAGGGCAATAAAAAAGAAAAAATACGAATGTAAGGCTTCCCTTGGTCCATAGCGAAGGCAGATATTTTTATGTAAGTATGTATAGATATATGCACAACTCTCGAAGTATTTTATAAGTAAAAAAAGGACCTGCTGTCTAAACCTCATGAAATCTTTAATATGAACAGCCTAATAAAAAAAAAAAAATATGCCCAGAAAGCTTGAAGAAAAATACCATATTTGACAAGGTTAATATCTGAAGTCTTTTAGTATTAATGACCAGGAATTTTTGCAACTACCACTAATGCTCCTATGTCATTGTCTTGGACTAAGAAGCACACAAACAAAATTGCAAATATACAAGAAAAATAACCCAGTAACTGCCACTGCTCCTTTACTCCCTCTAAAATAAAAAATTGGACAGGATTAAACAGAATTAGACTGACATATATAGTTTACATGCATATATTTTTACACATATAAACAAGAAGCAATGCCATATCATCACTATCAGCAAATCACCTTCATTTGTAAGGATGTGAATTTGAGCCACATATCTTCCCAGTGGGTCAAAATTAAAATGGAAGTAAATCAGTTTTGTAATTACTAATATAATAGACAAGAGCTAGGGTGGTGAGCTATCAATTCTAATTAAAGGTACCAATTAAAGGATACTTCAATCAATCACCTCTGTGAAAGTATACTCTATTGATTGCTACATGAATTATTAAAATCATATTAAAATGAAATGCAGATTTAGTTATCTGCCAGCTCCTTCAAAATAACATTCCAAGTCTTATAATTTAAATCAGTGATCTCATAACTAAGACTAAAATTTATTGTCTTTTTCTGTAAAGAATGGTGTGAGACACTATCTCAGGTACTCAAATAATGCAGTACACTACTACTTATTCTTAGAAAGGATAAGTATGAATTTTCCTTTCTGCCACAGCCTATTACCAGTAACTCACCATGGAAGTCCTTTAGTACTTGCTTTTCCTCCAGCAAGATTTGTCAGAATACCAATTTATGTCTTATGTACTCCACACATATCAGACAATCCCAAAATAGGTATTTTAAAAACTTTTGACACAGACAAAAACCAGACCTTGTTGCATAAGTAATAGAGAGAGAAGTTAAAATACAATTCATAATTTTGCAGCTCAAACTGAAATAAAGATAAATAGAAAGCAGCATTCATAGTTAAATGACAGCCCATGAGGCTCTTGTCTCAGCCATGTTTTATACACCTGTGAAGAGAAAGAACATAGAAAAGACAGTAGCTGAAAAGATAATGAAGTCTGCCAAAAAATTCAAGTTAGAGTCAATCTCTGCTGCCAGACAAAAAAGCAGCAGAGCTATGGGTCTGCCAGGTAAGAATCATGATAAACTGCTTTCCACGTTAGTTCTTGCATAAATAAGGCTTTGTAGTCTGGTATGACACAAGCACTAAAAGCTGTTTGCTGTGTTCTAAAGTACAGATGTTATCAGAATTATTACATACAGTTTATTAATATCTCCAGTAAGATGATGTAATGACAAGAAACTAATTTACAGTTGAAACTCTCAAGCACAATACCTAGTGTATCAACATAATTGCTTTATTACCTTTATTATCAAAACAATCTGTAAAATACTATTTAAATGCCATTTGAAACAAAAAGACTGCCAGATGCTTTCAGGGCTTACAGCCCCTTGACTTTGAGAGAACTGAGTTACAAGTGCTAAGAAGATCTCTTTAAAATCTTGATTTTTTGAAAAAACTCCTCCAAATTGTCAAATTCCACAGCTGATTTTAAGCTGGTAATTATACCAGCAGGCAACCAGGCTACAGAAATCTATGACAATAAATCTATGGATTTATGACTACCACCCACTGCTACTGACTGCTCTGCAACTACAGACTGTAATCAGAAGAAAAAAAAAAATTAAAAAACACATGAAGGGAAAAAGGAAAGAAAAGAATAGAAAGTTGTTAATAAAAAGCACCTTATTTCACTAATCCAGTGTCCGTGCTAACAGAAATGCAAGCACAACTAGACCCTAGCAGCCAAAAATTGCAGTTACAGCTTCAAAAACAAAAGATCAAACTTCACAAAATAAAGCTTTAACTAAAGACTTGTTATAGTTTCAGCTTGGTTTGGTTTGGGGTTTTTTTCCCTCCTCTTTCAGAGAATTTTTTCTTCCTTTGCCGGCAGTGGGGGGGGGCAGGGGCCATTTCCGGGGAGACCGGGGCAGAGGTTGTGTCCCGTTTGCCCGGACATTCCTTTCACTGGCTACTTCCCGGTCTCCGCCTCTTTCTCCATCTTGCTACCTAGAGAATAGTCGCGCTTTGCTACCTCTGCTTGCGTTGCTGTATTCTCTATCTCTCTATCTTTATTTCCTTTCCCTGTGTGTGTGTGTGAGTGCGAGTGTGACCGATAACCATCTGGATCGGCGCTGAGGAGGAGGCTGCCCGGAGCGGAGCTGCGGCCTGGGAGAAGTTGTGCGCCCCGCGCCAGGGCTGCCCGGAGCGGAGCTGCGGCCTGGGAGAAGCTGTGCGCCCCGCGCCAGGGCTGCCCGGAGCGGAGCTGCGGCCTGGGAGAAGCTGTGCGCCCCGCGCCAGGGCTGCCCGGAGCGGAGCTGCAGCTTAAAGTGACGGCACCAGCAGAGCTCGGGTACGGGACTCGATCCATATTAACAACTTAATCGCACTTGTTGTTGACTTTGTTCTGTTCTGTGCACACATACACTTAGAGCAAAGAACTGTTATCTGTTCTGCACAATCTCACAATCTCTGATTAAAATCACTGAGCATACTTTGGTTGGTTTGGTTGGTTTTTTTCATCCAAACTAAGACAAGACTCTAACTAAATATCTATCAGTCAATCAAAACTTGCTTCTCTTAATCTTGTTCTACCAACCTTAGCTTCCTCTGAAAATCAAGTAAGTAACAGCAGGCAATAGCAGCAGGTGAGAAGGAACAGGCAATGGCAGCAGGTGAGATATAGCCATACATGTGATATGCTGTCTGGCTGAATGCATAAACAAAGGTTTCAAAAACCTGTTATTGATTTAGACTCACTAAAATCACTCTACCGAGAGCACTACAGAACCAGAGTTGTTTTTCCAGTGAGAATATGTCTCTTTAAAAGGCAGAAATCAATGAATTACCAACTAGCTTTTATAATACTGTCCAAATTTATATGGTGTGGACTCTCTAGTATTACACACAAAACATATCATCTAATCACACTTAAAGGCCAACACAAAGAGTGGTGGAGAGAAAATTCGCTATACTGATTTATGATTTCAGATAAAACCTTTTACAATCAATATCAATAACAATACTCCGAATCATTTATCCTTTGAAATACCTACGTAGAAAGTTTAGGCAACAGTTGACAACAAAAACTCTTCTCTGCAATCAACACACTTTTAAAATTATCATGAACTTATCAGTGCTTACTAAATATCACTAAAAATTAAAATATTTATTATTATGCTTTTATTTTCTTAAAGACGGATAGAATAATATATTAAACATTTTTACAAGCATAAATACATTAGCATCAACTTAGCTACCAAACTCCCTTGCCAGTGTGAGTCTATATGCATTTATACAAAATACTAATTTTTTTTTTTTTAAAAATCTTTAAAATAATTACCCAGGAAAAAAAAAGAACCCTAGGGTATAACAACAAAGCAACAACTACTATCGATTTATGGAACAGAACTATTCTGCTCCTCCAAGTGTCTTAGACTCTAGGGACAGAATTTTAAGAGCAGTTACATTTGTACAGTTACTGATGCATTCATTTTTCCTCACAACAGTGATTAAAAAGCCTGAATGTAGTTACTCATTAGGCAAGTTGGTTTACAAGCTTCTGGTTCTTCCTATAATATGAAAGTACTTTAAAAAATTAAAACTATACAATCTGATTGTTTCAGCTATTGACAGTCCTCAATTTTCACTGGCTTCACCATTAGATGTAGGCATCCACATTCAGCCCAAGATTTATAATTTAATAAACAACGGACAAAATAGCCACTTACCTAGTCTTATTGTAAATTTATACCCTATGTATATGACTGTAATATTTTTATGCCTCATTAACCAAAGATTTAAGTTTTTTGTTGTTTTGTTTTGGTGGGTTTGTTTTTGGTGGGGTTTTTTTTTGTTTTGGTTTGTTTTTTGTTTTTTTTTAAAATCAACCATACATTTTACAAAACTATTACTAAAGCTGTTTCTACAGTAACAGTAATTTTTTCAAGACAGATAATTAAAATTTTTGTTTCTTTGGTACTTTATACTATAGACAGACAAAGAGTAATTACTAAAGCCAACAGTAATGTTTCCTAACATATTTCTTTTTGTCTTTGAAATACTGTACAATTTATGCTAAGAAATACAGCAAGTATTTGAGTCTAATTCTTACCAGAATGCTTTTAAAAATCTAATCAGGTTTGTTATGTTACAAATCTTTTTTTCTTTCCATTGAGCATATGTCTCTTTAAAAGGCAAAAATCATTCAATGAATTACCAACTAACTTTTATAATACTGTCCATACCTATATGGTATTAATTCTCTAATAGTACATGCACAATGTATCATCTTCCAGCTCGGGTAATTCTATGATTCTGTGATCTAATCACATTTCACAAAGACCAATACAAAGAGTGGTGGAGAGAAAATTAACTGTACTGACATGATTTCAGACAAAAACTTTTTCCAATTAATATTGATAACATTATCAATTCACTGTCTTTTCATAATGGTATTTGCCAGTAATAAACAGACTATTACCCCAGGATTCCTTTCAAATCCCTCTTATATTGGTTCAATACTATTAATTTTATTTATAATGGGTTTATTTTACTCAGTCATGATATAAGTAACTGTCAATATTAAATTACAGCCAGCTAGTTTGTCAGTTAATCTGTATTTCATCTATCTTAACTGCTATGTACTATTCTCTCTTAACACTAGCATTTCTAGATTAAAAGACCAAAACCACTTTACTGAAATAACTAAGATTAGAAGTACATTTTTAAATAAGTATTTCACTAGATTGCTATAATAGAAAAATAACATCTTAAAGTTACAAATAATTATATTTCAAAACAAAAAAACCCCACAGTTCTTATATACCACCATAAACCTGTGTATTTTTTGCCCTGCTTATGTAAAAACGATATCTTAGCTTTTGGAAAGCAGGCTGTTAGCAGTGGATCCTTACACTGTGGAGGTGGTAATCTGTACGTACAATCTAAAGTAGTGTAGTAAATGAAAACAGAAACTGTGGACAGCTTTAGATTTAGAAATAATCAGACCATCAATGAGTTTATGAATAATAAAATGCAAAAATCCAGTAATTCTGTGTGTAGGTGCAGACGTTGAAGGTCCTGACAGACGTGGAAGGAGACTAAAATCAGACAAAGAGCTAAATCAGTTATTACCCCAGTTGCACAAAACCCCCTTCTGACAGATGCTGCTGCCCCTGAAACAGCGACATCTGATCAGATTAGAAATGAACTCCTGAACCTTCAGTGTTCAGCCTGATGTATCAGGATAAACCAAAATTGGCACTAGTTTACCTCAATATGCTAGGCTGAAACCTGTGGTAGTTCAGGAATTGAGTTGTGTTATCATATCCTCCTGTCTGAAGGACAGAAAAGTCCATCGCCAGGGCTGTAGGCAGTAACAGCTTCAGCTGTCTGACCTTTAACCCCTGGCCACACGTCTGTCAGAGCCTTAATGTCAGATAAACATTATAAATGCAGAGACAATCAGAGTAAACACTAAAAATATATGAAATACCACAGCAGTTAAAATTAAGTCATCTATCAAATCCGGTACTCTATTTCCAGAGGTTGCTAGTGTCAACCATTTAGACAAAAAGCACAGCGAAACCCTCTGTTAGACAGATATGAATTACGATCAATTTTCATTTCATATTCTTTTACTACTGTTTACCTAGGCAAGGTGGCTTTGCCAGATCGCTCTCAACACACTTTTAAACATCCACCATCTTACCAACAAAACACAAGCATTCTTTGACTTTGGCAATTTTGTATATGATAATAAAGGCTTTGGAGCTTTCTGGAAAAGAATATAAAATCCAAATTATCACCTGACACATGCTAAATCTCATCAGCAAAACTTGAGCCAATGACAACTTCGGGGAGATTCAGAATGAGGTGAAACTTTGTTGAGAAAGTAGAGAGTAGACACTGCGGTGAAAGCTGTGTATCCAAGCAGAAGTAAAAGCTAAATTAAAAAAGCACTACTTCGCAGTCCCATTCAAGTCAATTTTGTTTTTTCTTTCCTACCTACCCTTTTACTTTCTTTGCATTAGACATATTGCAAGCTGTGACTAATATTCCTTTAATTTAGGAAAGATTATTCAGTGTTTATGGCTGTGTACTTCACCATCCTCCTTTATCCAAATACCTCTTCATTTCTATTTATTTTATTCTTACTTTAGCTTTGGAACACATTAAACCTAGTATCTTAATTTATTGAGCTAACAGTAGGAAATATAACTGAAACTGGAATTTTGGTAGGGTGAGAAATGTCTAAATGTTTAAACCTCAAAGGAGTTGAGGTATGTGGTATGAGCACTGAGAAAAGTGAATATACGTTATGTTTATACTTGTGTAGTAAGCAAAAGCAATCCATAGCAACAGTAATTTTTCAAAGCAGGGTGATTTTAAGTAGTGCTCTGAAAAAGGAAGGACTGTAAAGGGTCAGATTTTGTAGAAAGTTTCAGTGGTCTAAACAATGAATTAATTCCCTATCTGATATTATCTCCAAGCCTATTCAATGCACTTAGCAGGTGTGAACTAACTACTATAGCACATGCTTCCTTTTGTGTTGCCTATTGTTCATATTGAACTTTGTCTATAGCATATAAACAATAAATGACTCTTACAATTATTTATGCATTTTAAAAAAAACTGTGTACAACTGTATTTAGTTTTAAAATAATGGATAAAAGCCTATATTTAATAGCAGCATATTTGTCCCAGTTTATGGTAATGGCCATTCTTCTCGATCTCGCAGAAAAGTATCTGAACAGCTCTGCTCTGAACGAAAACACAGTAGCTAAACCCACCTAAAAATAGCTTCATTTTCACAGAAGTGTGATTCTACAGTTTTCCATTTATTGATATTCAATCAATCAGTTTTAAATCGCATCAATAAATTAAAGAAATGCAATTTGATTAGTGCAATATGCTGAAGTGATTCACAATGAAAACAGACCTCATACATGCCCTAGTTTCCTTGAATGGACCAAGGTATTAATTTCTTTTTAAAGGAACAGTGATTTTTTTTTCCTTCCAGAAAAACAAAAAAAAAAAGAGGAAAAAGAACTAACAATCAGAAAAATCAGCAAATTGTGTTTTCTGATTGCTGTCTTAGAGATGTAGGGTTTGTTCTGTCTTGTTTTTTAAAAAAAATGGTTCCACTTCAATCAGTATTATTTTAGGATGTCACAGTGGAGTTGAGCTGATGACCTTTATATTGCTTTTGAAAACAGAGCACACTTGTGATAATTTTGGACTAATAACACGTTTTAAACACTGGGCTTCTGAATTGTTCCTAACCTTTAAGCTTCAACATCATGGTACACTGTACAATGAGTCATAACAGCATTCTAAAAATGTATATTGAAATCAAACATACTGAATTTTTGCCAATAACACATCATTCACATATGTTGAAACCTATGTAATTTCTATATAAACTAAATCTCTTTTCCAAAACAACAGAGCATTAATTATCCATCACTGATCTGATTTAATGTCGATTAAAATTCTAGGGTTCTGGGAAAGATCTTTTCTGGATTGATTTTATGATTTAAGTGCTATTATTCCCAATTTCTTCAGGGGAGGTCAGAATCAGGTTCTATTTAGCAGCATGGCCAAAAGCTTTTTTTTCCTTGCTTCAAAGAGATGTCCAATTAAAAACACAATAATTATTCAATATCATGAAGCTAGTATCATTTAGCTCTGTAGTTCCTTTAGGGCAATGGGAGACACACATACACGGTCCACACTTTGACAGTGAGAGAAATCCAGTGATACTACATTTAATGTATTCGGCATTACTTGGGGCAAAGAATAGGAGCAGAAACACTATTATATAAATACATAATTTGTATGTTTCTGCCACTGGATGATGGAGAATAGTGCATAGGAGATGTTTTAATTCCAGTGGCAATGAATAAAGCGAAAAATAAACAAAATACTACACAAAAAAAATTTAAACTTCTCAAACTCTTATCAGGTAGAATCCATTGTATCGATATATATTTCTAAAACATTAAATACTTCAAGATAAAAACAACTTAAAAACTAAAACCTGGGATTTATTATTTGAATTAAAAAATTGGAATTTGTAATTCAGTTTAAAGCTGAATTAAAGTACTTAATATAAATGTAGACAAAGATTACCTGAGAATTAAAATTAAATTAAGCCCACTTAATTGGGCTACACTGAAAATCTCCCCCATCTCAAGGGGCCATTAGTAAGTTCCAAAACAGCCACCTGGAAGAACAAAAGGAATAAAGTTTTCCCAGACAATTCAAAAGATACTGCAGCTGAAAAAATCTGGAAATATATCAAGATAAAGAAGATGCTTTTCTTTGGTAGCTGATAACCACGTAAGAAAGGTGTATTAATTCTCTAATAGCTCTAACCAGGAATGAAAAAGCCGGTGACAGAACACCAAGTTTCAAAATCATGTTGCCTCAACAGAAGAGTGCTTCATTTATTCCATATAGCTTTCTCCAGTTTATCAGTCTTTTTTCAGTACAGCAAATGATCATACTACTGTGATGTCATGCTGCAGAATGAATAGCAGCATTATGAAATTAAAAATTTCGACAAGTAATTTAAATATTGCAAAAGAAGCATTACCCCTCCGTCAACCAATTAGTTCTCAAATATTTAGCAATTTCTCTCATTAGTAATGCATATTCAAATGTAGATTAAAATAAAACTCACCTAATCTAACCTAACTCTAGCCTAATGCTCAGGATTTTAACTGTTGCACATATTACTTTGTCTCCCCTGCATTAATATTCTAGGTGGAATCCCCAACTTTTGTTTCATTTCTGCAGCTGGTAAGTACAGATTGTCAAATTTGGCTTTCTTGTATTTTTCATGTTTTTATGCTGTATTAAATGAGTCAATACCTATATATTTTTTTTTTAGTTTATTCAGCTGTGCAACCACCTTTGCAAAAAATACTATATTCATGTTATTTTATAAAACAGCTACATTTTCAGTTTTCAAGATGCACTGAAACAATTTCAAAATTACTATATTAAAGATGCAATTTTTAACTGTCATAAAGTAAATAGACTGAAAACATATTAATACAATTCATGACAACTAGTTCTCTAAATTTTGGTGTCTTCATTCAATAAACAGGTCATCACAAAACTAAGTGGGATATGCTGGATAATTAAGCACATAACTACATTAAATACATTCTTTAGGGAGAGAAAAGAAAGCTCTCTCTAAATGGTTATTAATTGTTCACTGAGGACAAGAAGTTAATCCAATGCTTTCTATTTTTTAATGTTAGTACATACACAGCTTTTCATCAGATATAAGTTTTTACCGTTCTTGTCCATTTTCCTGAGAAAATTCAAGTTATTTACTGAACTTTCAATAAGAGTATTATTAGGATATAAACCCCTTTAATTAACAAAGTAACTTATCCCTTTAGAATGGTAAGGCAAACACAGCTAATGCTATTGTAATGAAAAGACTTTGGTGAGTGTTAAATCAGTTAAAAATGCAAATCTGTGTTATTTTCCATAATTGTCTTGCCTTCCAAACTCGTGTTCCAGTTATGTCATTCTTTCCACATGATCTTGTCTCAAACTCAGTTACCGTCAAGACAATTCAATTTTTTATAGGTTTACAGAATAGCTTGAGCTCCAATAGTCATTACTAGTGATAGCAGACTACTATCCACTCACATCTTACACCCTGAGTACTCTACCTGGTCCTCCCATATGAATTATTTCCATCCCTGACAGTCCCGCATCCCCCACTGCACTGTCTGAGGTTCCCAGCACATTCTGAACATCACCTTCCCCCAGATAAGCCTTTTAATGCATACAGCCTCTTCTTTCCCCACACAACCTTGATCTAATGGTGAGGATCTAAGGTCAGAAGAAGCAAAAATGTAGCTACTCAGTCCCTACCTCTGTGGCCAAACCCATGCTCTCCTGGTAGCCATGAACAGGCACTGTAGGGCAAACTGTATTTTCCTGTAGTTATAATGGTCTAAGGACACAGGCAGGCCAAGGGCAGGGGAAAATAAAGCTTGTCCTGCTCCTTCTAGAGAACAGTCTTTCCAGTTCAGGTAGTCTTAGGATTGAACATCTGAACTAAAAAACCAGCAGGTGAACTGCTAGACTCAAGTCCATCTGGAGCGCAGTAACTCACGGTGCATGTAATTCAGGGATCAATACAGGAGTCAATATCCATCTTCATTACCAGAGAAATGAAGAAACAGAAATTCCATGAAGTTCAACAAAATGCAGGGCCAAGTCCTACATCCAGGGAGGAATAACGCCATACTTTGGTACAGACTGGGAGCTAACAAGTTGGAAAGTAGCTCTGCAGAGCAGGCCCTGCAGGTCTGATGGAAGCAAAAGTGACCTTGAGGCAGCAATACACCCTTGCAGCAAAGAACCCCGGTGGCACCCTAAGCTGCATTAGGAACAGCCTCACCAGCATCTTTTCAAAGTGTACAAATACCTGGTGGGAGGAAATAAAGATGAATCCAGACTCTGGTTGCATCCAGTGAAAGGACAAGAGGCAATGGGCACAAACTGAAACAGGAAATTCTCTTTAAACATAAGAAGTGCTTCCAGTGTAAGGGTGACAGAACACAGGAACTGGCTGTTCAGAGAAGTTCTGAAGCTTTCATGAGCAGATAGACTCAAAATCTGACATGACGCTGTTCTAGCTGACCCTGTTTTGAGCAGCAGTCTTAGACAAAATAATCTGTAAATGCCCTCTCCAATCTGAACTATTCTGTGATTCTGTGTGATCACAGAAAAATCCAATAATTTTGTAGGCAAAGTAATATGTATCTGATGACCATAAGTTAATTTAATGTTTAGTAAGATTTATAATGGACAAATCTTAACTAGGAAAAAAAATACATTTTCTACACGTACATATCTGCCAAATTTCAAGCTCCTGCTCCTAAAAATGTAATTGAAATGGAAATGTGTCTTACTTAACAGCTGTATTTTTTTCCTTCCCCTCTTTAAAATGGCTCTAACAACGTAAAGGAACTTTTCAAAATATACACTATACCCTTATGTAAGGGAAAGGAAATTTCATTGTAAGGTTCTAATTAAGCTACTGATAATACAATCTTTGAGGACAATTGAGTAGTATATTTCTGATGGTGACTTTTTTTAAGATATAGCAACGAAACATATAGCTTGATGGTTTGCATGAAGAACAACTAAAATTCTTTAAGATTGCCGAGTATCCAAAGCAAAGGTTCACCTAAATAAAAATAGTACTTAAGAGCATGAAGGAAACCACATTTTTGACTACTGAAGCTATGCCAAGAAAATCCTCTGTGCACACAGCCTTAATGATATGCATTACGTAATTTGGGAAGATCATTTAACTGTAACAGTTCAGTGAGAGACTTAAGATTTTTTTTTTTCCCCACTATACACTCTGTATACTGGAACTTTGTACATTGGCATGTATTTGAATTAGGTCACTTAGAGCTAACTCGAATACAACTAGCAATGTGCTTGCATTAATATATCTGCTCAGGCAAGCTCATTAGCCTTGTTAAATAAACACACCAAGTTGTCAGAATGTTTTCAATCAGCATCAACAGTCATTCTTAAAGGGGAAATACAGGTGCCTGCAATTCAATTAGGTTTTTCATGTTAGACACTAAGAAGAAAGGTTGTGTAAGTGTTTATTACACTTTTCCTATTTTCTAATCAGTGTTGATAAATATAAGACCAAACATAGGTGGCAGGTCTTTCTGAAAATAATTTATGACCAGAGTCAGAAAAACTATAAACTAAAAGCAGTGTCTTTAAATACAGTGCTAAGCAATCTTAACGCAAGATCTGTTCTATCCAAAATTAAAAAAAACCAATCTTTCTTACACTGAAAATTTAATCATTGGTAACTCTCTGAAAAGTAAAACTGAATGCTTACCATTATCATACCAAGCAGGACTCCTTGAAATTGTATAAAAATATCCACTTGTTTAACAAGAACTGCATACCAAGTCCCTCCTATCATAACAAAATCCACATGAACTAAAGCACAGACCTGAGCCCTAAAATAGGTACTCCAGATCTGACAATGTTATCATAAATGAAAGGCCTAACAATACTCACATTATTCCCCTATCTTCAGAAAGCAAAACTTAACTAAGGGATTTATGTATCAACTTAAAGCATTTAAAGATTTTACTATTAGTGAATGAATATTTTTGAATCAGACATAATTTTAAAGTTTCATTGATGTTGAATTTTCATGTCAAACTTAAGAAGTTCCATGAAAGTATAAAAGTAATCAATGTTTAATCTGTTGTTTAAGATGCCAACATTCAGATTTTGCTGCTATTCATATTTCTCTCGGCAATTGCACCAAATGTGAAAAATGTCCTCAATTAATGAACTTCCCCTGCATGTCTTCATATTTATCAGGTGTCTACTAATTGAAGACTGACTCCCATGAGGATAATTACCAAACTGCATCTGAAAACAAGACACTACAAATACACAGGCATCTATAAAGGCAGATGTGTTAATCTTCCTTTAAAAAAACAAAAAGGGAAAATATGCGATCAATATTGTAAAACCTACCAAATAATGTTTAGTTTTCAAGAAGCAATGAGCAACTTTGTTATGAACTCAATTTTTAAAAGTCTTTTCATCACAATTCACAGCTAGCTGCTCTCTTAATGTTTCTTTTGATTATACAGAAAAAGGAAAAGAATGTATCAGTTACGTTCTCCCTGAAAGACCTGACTTGTCCTTACAGCTGTATTCTCAGTATTGGCCTTTCCCATTCCAGTTCTACACTGACATTTTTTTTAAAGAGTACGTGTTGGTTAAAGTTCTCTTTGACCGAGGTCCATAAAGAAACAGCGTAATGGATTATGTCAATTATCTTGTGATGTGGAAGAGAACTGAAATTTCAGATTGCTAGATTTTTACACAGAATAAATAAAACAATCTTAATATAGGAATATTTTTCATTCAAAAGCATACCACATAATTTCTTCAAATAAAAAGACACACAGTACTTTCAGAACCACAATAGGATAGGACGATTTGTGTATACATCAGTGGGGTAGGATTTATTCCACTCCACCTCCCAGATTTATACATCAGCAACAAAGTCCCTACATACCCAGTATCTTCAAGATATTTCCATTGTTTTCTTCTGTGTTACGAAAATACAAATACAGTATTTCAAGAAAAAACTGTTTATAGTCTTTCACATGTCAAGAAACTGCGCATGCAGCTACTCTGTCACATTTTCTTTCAGCACACAGCCCACAGACGCTCGACGTCATCCTAACGGTAACTAGCATAAGTGGGAGTTGAGCAGCTCTAGGAGAAGCAATAATTATGTTTATCTCAGCTTAGGATTCGCTTCCCGCTTTTGAAACCCTGCTTCCTGTTTGTGCACACAAAGCACTAATCTTTTCCTACCACCTGCATGGCAATTCTGCTGCTCCTCAATGGGATTCCCACAGTGTGCAAGTGCCTTATCACCATATCAACAACAATCATGCAGCAGGTCTAAATGGATTCAACTTTTGACATACCTTGCTATTGGCAATTTTTACAGATGGTGAGTACGGTCACCTACATAAGCATATTTTAAAAGAAAGGATTTTTTAATCCTAATGACAAGGATTCAACATGATAGGAAAAAAATTCTCAACACAAAAAGTCTGTGCAATGTAACATAAAAGTCAGAGAGTCTAATTTATTCAAAACATCTATAACTGCAGAGAAACACACAGCAAACTACACCCTCCTCTAATATGTTTTATTTTATTTTTGGTCACTCTAAGGTCCTTTGTTCCAGTTTCCTGCCTAGATTTCCCCTTTTCCTGTGCCAAGGCATGCAGATATAGTTAGGATGATGTTGCCACACAGTTTGTAACATATCAGTAAACACAGTAATTTTGTGCTTTCCTGACTATATACAGTTAAGTCCTACTGGAATTAATCTCAGGTAATCATAAAGCAAAAGAGAAAAATCAACCACAAAAAAAATCAAATATTGCCATTAACTCTCACATCTATGGATTTAGACAATAATCTCTAACGATTTTCTTTAATAATTAGCTGTTCCAAAAATTATTTTAGTACAATGTTAATTTCATGCAATTAAGATACAAGAAAAACTGAAATTTCATACAGCATTTTTACGTGCTGAAATAGCAGGTTATTCTAATAATTGGCTGAAATAGCAAATAGTTGTTACAGTAATTAAACAACAGAATTCAAAATCAGGAAAGCATATCCATGATAGCAAAAAGTTGAGCTTTTCAGAATTTCTGGAATAGCATGCACTGATTTTTAACAACTCTCACTAAAAAATGCACAATTTCCCTGCCTCTAGTCTCATTCGCTTTTATCTCCTAATGTCTACCAGCAGAAACTAAAATACAGGGCACTGCACCATCCATACACAGCTGCAAAACTTGTAAATTCAGGCTTCCAATTGCAGATTTTGTTCCTAATGGGCTTAATCATTCTGCTGCATCTGTAAAATCTAAATATATTTCAACTTTCATGCTGCCCACCTTAATTTAAAAATATCCTCTGATGGGTATTGCCTCTGTATCTTCCGTTATATGTGTTTGTATAATTCCTCCCAATAATATAGAGTATACATTTTCAGTTTAATGCATGTTTGGCATATTATATTTTCCTGAAACAGTTACAGTTGGAATGGAAGAGAAAATAGAAGCCTGCCTGTTATAATCTGTTTCAGAGGGAACCTTCTGGTGGGAGGGGGCAGTTGCTCCTTTTCAGACACAGAATTGTCTGCATTTGAAATGACTGGACTGGAAAGCAACACGAGCAGAAAAAAATCCACCCTATAATCTCACAGTGAATAGGGAAGTAGGTTTGTTTTCTACTTGTTTTCCTAACATGTTTCTGCCCTCACGCCTACTTTACCTCTATTTAAACTACTATTACAACTTATTATTTTGTGTTCTTAAAAAAATAGAAATATTTAAGACTAGAAACCCAGCGTGTTCTATTGCATGTAATTACAGGGGGGTGGGGGGCTAAATAGCATTCTATAGTTATGAGAAGAACATATTTCCCAGCAGACAGATATTGAGGAACAGCCAGGTTTGGACCAAGCCAGTAACCAGACAAGCTCCATGGGGAACGCACCTCCTTTTCTCCTGCCCATACCAGGTGATTCGGCTGCCTCTTTTACACCAGCACAAGTATTCCCATGGCTGCAAAATGAATTACATCATAAGCTCAGTGATCAGCTTGAAAACTAATCCTCCTAACTCCCTTAAAAAAAAAAAAAAAAAAAAAAAAAAAAATCAATCATATTTGAATGGATGACTGAGCTGATGGGACCTACTGCAAAGCTGGACAGATGCTATTGCTGGTGCAAAGAAAGGACTGAAATGTATTGCTTAGGGCAAGACTACCTTTTTGGCAGAGACATTTAAACTATTGCCAGAGGACCATGAAACAACACCGCTAAGCCTCTGGGGACAAAAAACTCAGTTTCATTATTTTAATTTAGGTGTTCTTTGTGTTTCTCTCTACAGAAGCATGAAGTGTTAATTACTATTCTAACCAGCCCCACTTAAAACTCACTCAATGTCTTACCTACCTGAAAGAGAAGAAAGCAATGAAGATGATTCATTATTCTGTTTCTTCTTACAGTGGATTGAAACTCATCCATACTATATCATTAAAAATCTTACTTGAAAATATAAAACTTAACTGTTCAAGAAAGCTCCTGCAAAAGCACAGATGGAGAACTTCTCTGGTTTGAGGGCATATTCCAGTGATGTACTAGGAATATGTCACTTCAGAGCATGTTTTAGTCTGACTTTTAATAGTAGGAGGAATATTAGCCTTTGGAACTGAAGAAGTAATAAATTCTAAGTTATTGTGCATGCTCAATAATGCACTTAGCCTGATTTGTAAGGAAATCAGATTATTAGAGATGACTTCAAGCATTTGCAGATTTTCTTCAACAGCATCAAGTTATTCTGATACCATAAAATGCAATTTAGGAATATTGCAGAGTAAGTAGATAAAGACAATTTTTGTACAGTATGTTGAATATGAAATAAATATAAACACTGGACTATTGATAAAAAGTAGGAAGATAAAATTATAATGTCTTAATAGTTAAAAGCTACACTTGCATTTACACTCAAGAGAATTATTTAAAAATTTTTACGGGAAAGTATAGTCAGTAAGGTTTTCACAGAGTGAAATAATTAATAACAAAACCTAACAGAATCCTCTGCTTCCTTTGAAGCCCAGTGCAAGAATTACCATGGAAACAACAAGCTCAAAACTGATAAAACCTAGGAGAAATGCCACTGCTTCTCAGCAATGATGGAAAAATACTGACAAGGAGCTACTGTAACTAATTAATATCCGCAGTCTTTCAAGTATTTACTCACACAAGTACATGTTATTCAAATGAATCCTCCCATTAAATCAGATGTGACTCAATTTTGGAAAAAAAAAAAAAAAAAAAAAAAAAAAAGAGGTGTGCAATCCTGCAATCTGCCAAACAGTGTCCTGGAATCCAAACTACATCATACATATTTGTACATATTTCACAACATGAATCCACTTCAGAGTCACAGAATGGTTAAGGTGGAAGGGACCTCTGGAGATCCCCCGGTCCAACCGCCTGCTCAAGCAGGATCAGCTACAGGAGGATGCCCATTTCAGTACTTTTTTAAAAAAAATGAGGCCTTGTTAATTTGAGAACAAGCTACTTCGTTATTTAAAAGGTGAAGTCTTAAAAAATGTTCATCACTTGCACAATGAAAGGACTAATCTTACTTTAAATTGCATATACTATTTACATATATAGTATCCATAAGAATTAAAAAACTGGAGGGGAAAAAAGCCAAAAGTTCATTTTGATGAAAATTACTTACATTTTTAGTAAGACATGTTTGATTCCTGTAATGGTATTTTCAGCTTCCTGGAATTAATTTTCTATAACAAAAATGCACCCGTCGCTTCTAAAATGAACTCTGAAAAACTGTACACTGATACATTATTAAAAAATAAAACAAACTTCATTCTTTTTTCTTGCTTTTTGCTTTCTGTTCTACTAGGCAAATGAATACTGTGGATAAATCTAACTCATCTCCAGGCTGCATTTATATTTCAGTATTTTTTCTATAACAACTCAAACCTGCAATGTTTTCCACCTAATGTATACGACCAAAGTAATTCTGAAAACCTGCATTCTTATGGTATAGTTCTGAAAAAGCCTCTTCTTTTTGTTCTTTCATTTTCCAACTTTGCTGCTTTTACGTCCATTCAAATTCTGCCTCTACTTCTTTAATTTCTTACTCTATTCAGTCCTTTCTCAAACTTCTCTTCTTCATGAGAATTCTTCTGTAGTGGTTTCCTTCCTTTTCTTTACTGTACAAAATTACGTACTTGCAACATTTAATTTGTTTTGCATTATCACTCTGGCTTTTTGCTCCCAGTCATGAACACTCACTCACTGTTTATCCCATAAGCACCTGTATATTCCAGTTTTGTCCTTTTCTGTTTTCTAAGAACTTAGTTAGAAGACACAAAATTGACATCTTAACATATACTTAACACATCCGCGTTACTGCAATTCTTACTATCTGATAATGTGTCCTTTTTGACATCTGTAATTGCTAATTTATGCATAAACACCTGTCTAAAATAATCTTCTTATCTTTTACTGTCTTCTATTCCCACATGCTCCATAATCAGTCACCTGTAGTTTGTTTACAGTTTAAATTGAGAATTCACTGGAGCCAATTTTATCACGACTGTCTTTGGAATGTTCTGCTTTAGATGGGACTTAAGGCACCATCGTAACATGAATAAGCAGTACAAAGTATTTTCTTAAAACAGGTCAATGAGTGGTATACTTGCTTTGGAGCCTGTTGTTACTGATTTGTGTCAACAAATCCCCAAACATCAGCATTTCTCCACTTAGATTAAATCGTAAGGGATATTTGAATGGATAAACACAGCTAAAGGCATAATCCAAACCAGAACTCTTCTAATGAGTTCACTGGACTCTGCATTAAACAGTATGTGTAACTACAGGCTGTTAATCACTACACTTAATAACAAAACCAATAATAAAACCTACAACCACTGTCCTAAGAGATTAATTTTAAATCAAATGACTTAATTTAATTCAGTACTAAAATGATTTTTGTTTACTTGTGGTGAAAGTGCTTTTGCTATACCTTCATAAGATGTATTCCCACTGTGAAGCAACTCTTTTAACCCCTGAAGATCTTTTATAACCAAATCAATGAGAGTCAGAATTATAACAAATATTATTGACAACAAAAAATAAAACCAGCTTGTATACCAGGATAACCTTCCTTTTTACAGGTACACTTTTCTAATTTTTAGTTAAAAAAAAAAATCTATATGTATGATAAAAATCTTATCTAAGTTATTCGCTAAAACCACCCTTTAGTAAAAAATACAAAACAATGTAAAAATCAGAGACTACTACAGAATGATTATTACAGATCCCCTCACTCACATGAACACATATTTACACGTACATATACACACACACACCCCTACATGTGTAAAACCATAATCACATTTTTCTTTCCTCAAAGTATATGAAGACCTTTTTTCCTATTACAAATTTGCCAGTTTTGGAAGGAGGAAAAATCACTCAAAATTACATATGGTATCTATGAGATCAGGTGAAAAACTGAGATCAGCTAACGATTACACATTTTAAAACTGAGCATAAATATAACTTCTTCATTATTAGGGAAGGTTGAAATTTATTTAAAATATAGATTTATATAAAAGAAACAAAAAAGTGAAGGCCTACCAGAGAAGGTTTTACTACCCGGATAAAAAGCAGCTGCTATGCGAGGATTTGAAATCAAAACACACGAAGACTGCACTGGAAACAGGAATGCAATACCACAATCATCACAATGTAGTGCCAAGTAAAGCAATAAATCAGATTTAGATCAAGCCATACTCTAGAGAGTTTTAATTTATACCATAAACAGAAACAAAATTTAACAGAATTTGGCTTATGCCAAGTGCTTTGATCTTTCAAGAACGCTACAAACATAGAACTAAAAATTTAATATTTCATAAAATATGAAACACCATGTTAAATAACAATACATAAAAGCCACACTAGTTTTTTTTTTATAAATTAAAACAACATAGTCTAGTTGAAGTTATTCAAAAAACTGTGGGCACACAGCATTTCCAAAAATTATTTTTAAGAATATAATCAAAACTGCAGAAAAAAATCTTTTTCTGGCAGACAGTAGTTAAAATGGAAAACAAAAATCCATGTTAATTCATGTTGCAAACTAATGCTCAGCCTCACTATCTTCTACATAGAAAAATATATTTTATTTTATAATCAAAAAACAGGCTATTTGTTTTTATAACAAGACTATTCAGGACAAGTCAAGCAAACACGAAACTCAGAAAAATTATAACACAAGCATTTCTCCAGATTTTATGATCTTAAGGTAGTTTTTTCTTTATTTAATTTACTTTATCTTCCTGAAAACATAATGCCAGCTGTGGTACCTGAAAGTAAACCATTATCAAATATAGAGATGTTTTAGAGAAAATTCCTCTTAAGTATTCTCTTGTATGAGATTTTCCTCCCAAATAATCACTAATATGTACTGTAGCCAGGAAGACAAAAAGCAGACAGGTGTTAACATTAAGGTTAGTCAGTCCTGAGTGACAGAGTTCCAGCTGTGCTACAACCTACACTGCTCTCTTACAACCTAAGGAATACAGTGTTAAGGAAATACGCATAAATGAAATACGCATAAATGAAATACGCATAATTAAACCTTTGTGATTATTTAAAACAGTGCTGACAATATAACCATTAAAAAAACATATCAAACCTGCAATCATACAGCAATATAGACCAACTATTTAAATATTGAGACTCTGACTCCAGTTAGAAATTAAAAGTAAATATGAGCAGGTGAGGGGAGAGAATGTTTTCACAGGACAATGCTTTAGCTTACAGAACAGATCTGCAACAGCAGAGACCCATGGGGTGGTATGTCTTGTCTTGTTCACCTCGTACACCTACTATAGTTTTAGAATAGGAACAGGTTAGGTATGACTGAGAGATGATCTTAAAGGTCTTTTTCAACCTAAGTGATTCTGTGATTCAGTATTTTTATAGAACTGAAGAATGCTGAGACAGGTTTTTCTTTAGTACCGACCAACTTCTTTTGGCCCAATCACTACTAGTTTACACTTTAGAAGCCATGACACCAAAATGAACTTTCTTCTTTTAAGTCAGAAAATCCAAATCATCTATATAGAAATTATTGAATGCCCCAAAGGAACTCCTGTTAGTAATGATATATATAGTGCAACTTCAATATAGTGTATCTTTAAATTACATTTATATTATATTTAGTATTGGAAAGCTTGTGTTTAGAAAATTACATGCTCTAATGATTCTTCAGCCTCAGACTTTGATGAACAACTTGACAAGTCATTGGGAAAAACGAAGCACATTGATTTCACTGTGACGAATAAGCTTAATGTTATTGATATTGTTATGTCTCCAGTAAAGACAAGCTGTGGAAATCAGTATTTAGATTATAGATATCATTACAGTATGACACATATTGAGAAATTCAGAAGCCGTCACTAGTAGTGTAGTGAATGATTTGAGGTCCTTCTTAAAGCACAAGCAGATTGAAGACATTCCATATCTTGTTTCTGCTGGCTTTTAAAATGTTAAGAATACAGAAGACACGAGCCTACCGACTACTTGTACCGATAAAAGAAAGATTTGCGCAAGCTTGTTTTCACAGAAGAGCACAGGATAGATTGGAAGCAGCGTGTCTCATTCTTTTTGTCTTTAGAGAGTGCTATCAGTTTTCATGTCTGGGTGGGCATGAAAAGGGATACAAATTCCCTGAATAGAATTTCTGAAAAGGTATAAATTGTCTATGCAACAACACCACAAATAGAACAAACTGCATTTTGCCCCACCACAAAAGTTACTCTGATATTTTTTTTTTTCCCCGAAAGTGTTTTGGTAAGTTTCCCAAACCATGGAAAAGCATAAATGTTACTCAAGACGTAAATCTTTAAAAGGATCGTAAGTAACACTGAACATTATAAATAAATTAAAGACCCAAGTGGAGCCCAGGTAAGAATTTAAGAATACCTGTAAGGATAATTTTAATAAACAATAGGATTTTCACATGGTGAAAACCCCACAATGGGTCTTAACTATGCAAATTAATGCTTCAAATTCCTCTGAAAATTAGCCAACAGAACTCCAAGAAATAAATTCTCACACAAGCTCAACTCCTCGGACTCAAAAGATACCAGAACAGAAAGGAAGCACTCGAAAAATATATAGATGGTGGAAAAAACAGTTCAGGCTGGCAATGGAAAAGATGTTCTGAACAAAATAAAGCACAAGAGACTACACTGCACTGTCTTTTAATCAGAGGACTTTTTTAATAGCCTGTAAATTAAACATTGTGTTTTACTTACACTTTTGAGTGAAGGATGGTTTAGGTTTACTTTGAGAAGACTTAAGAACAGACATTTTTGACTGCCATTCTAGTGAGGGAGTAGGAAAAGAAGAATGGAACCACATGCAAAGAGAAATTGTTTCCAGCATTTTGATTCCTTCAGTGCACAAGGAAAGACAATTTTATCTACATTCTGTTTCACTAGAAAGAATAATACTGAAGGCATACACTATTAGATCACACCCACAGTCCAGCTCCTCACATAAATATCATAGAATATACTGAAAATTGTCTAACACATCTGGTGGAAAATAAAGTAACAATAATTGTTCCTTTTTCAGATCACATACTTCAGATATCCTCAGTATGTCACATTCACAGAGAAAATTAAAAGGTAACATAAGGAAGAACTGTCAGTGTACCTCATAATAGCCAATCTTTTTTCCAATTTACTGAGAAAACGACTTACAATAGCCAACAATACCATTTCCAGAAAATGAGTTGAAAAGCTTAACTGTCAATCAACAAAATATAATTCCCAAGAAAGTAGTATGTCATAAATATAGCCTAAGAAGAGGAAGATTGCCTTATTAAGGCTCTGCAATGTTCCTTAAGTCTAGCTGGCTAACCTCACTTTCTGTAGCCCCTTCATAGCTGCTTATGACGGTAAGAACCAAACCACACAAACGTTGATGAGATCTGGAACGATAAAGACTCTAAATCTACCATGGATTTATTCAACCTCACACTTCACATGCTCCTCAAAGAAGAAAAAAAAAAAACAAAATGGGACACCTGCCCCTAAAAAACCCAACAATCAACTCTGGCTCTGACAGGATCAGCATGAAGATGCTCACAAATATTCCATTAGCCATGGAAACAGCTATATGAGTTATGGAGAAAAACCTTTTCTAGCATATGTACCACGCGTAAGCCAGACCACAGAATAAAGACACATCGAACTACATATACAAGGTCCGACACAAAAAAAGCAAGACTAATGCTATAGCTTGGGATCAAAGGGGGAGGGGAGAGAAAGATGATTATAGAACATGTTCTAACCTATCACACTGAGATAAGGCTCAAATCTATTACTTCACTCAGTACAAGTGAACTCGTGTCCAAATATAGATGTTTTCTTACCCTAGGTCACGAAATGTTGGTGTGCACCAGTTCAAAACAGTTTGTGATGCCGCTTTTAGCATAACAGCGTTACTGTGCTTGAGCACACACCCTATTTGCCAGACCTGGCTCACTGCAACTTACATCTCTTCCCAAAGATGAAGTTGATGCTCAAAGGAACCCATTTTTTGTCAGCAGAAGACGTGAAAGCAAAAACAACAGAGATCCTCAAAAACATTTCAGAAAATGATCTGCAGATTCCTTTGAACTTTAGCAGCATGGCATGCAGCTATGTGCCACCTCAGAACTATTTTGAAGGTTATCATAGTTGATTTGTTGAACAAAAAGAGTTTCAGGTACAGTCTTAAGTGTTTTTTGTCAGACCTCATATACCCAACCTATTCCGTCATCAGAAGTGATAGGTAAATCAATCTCTATTAGAATTCAAAATATGAAGGCAGTCTCAACTAATGAACTATTCTTGGTTTTCAAAACATCTGGCAAGGATCAGCCTTCCTCATATGGTAGCTCAGAGGCCAAAACAAGACGTCACATTCAAATTGGCTACTGGATAAAATCCTTGTGATGTCCTGATGGCTGAGCCACGACATAAATTGTTCAGGGGCAGCAGAAGATGGAACAGAATGGTCTGTGGCAGGAAAAACTACCAGTTTAGTAGCAGAGCCCAGCACACTTCAGTGCCTGAGGATTCAGCCAGATACAGTCAAAAAAAACCACAAACGTTTTCTCCCCAGTGCTTCTTTTTTTGTAACTGTGAAGGGGATTATCTCAGCAATTCATTACGATGTTAAGATTCTTGGTATTACTGTTATGTCATTTTATTTGGCGGTTGCATATTTGGGGTGTGCCTCTATGAAACAACAGATACAATAATCATTTTATAGCCCTGAGGCCTTAACTATTTTAACCCTTTCCGCAGAACCTTACAATAGAGATCTCAACTACTATTCCAGAACAAAAACGTCAATTTCTGACATTTCAGAATCCCCAATGCACAAAGTATATTTGTTTTCTTTAGGTGTTTAATAACATTCAATATTGTAATAACTTATCCACATGAGCTCCATAATTAATCCCTTCCATCCCCTATCACTGCCATTGCATCTTAGTTCTTAGGATTATGGGTTTCCTTTCTTACTTTTAGAATGCCATCTGGTGTGAAACTTCACTTATAAAGGTCATGCTATTCAAAAATCAAAATAATCCTATTTAATAATGAATATGAAGGCACAGAAAACATGGCTTTCTACCCAGAAAGGCTTTTAAACTATCACCATTATGTTCTTATTCTGTATCTTTCTGTTCTTAGGATTGCAATATTTCTATAGTGTCACTGGTATTTTTTTCTATTCACTTCTCAAGTCTGAACACGTCCTTTGGATATAATAAACAAAACAGGCAATCTTTGTTGACATGAACAAAACAGTGTTCATCTGTTGTATCTGGACAGATACTATAAGATGTCATAGATTTGTTAAGAAAATTGCACAGCAGTACAAAACTTAAAATTACAGTAAAAATCAAATAATTCTATTAAACATCAAAATAAGAAAAAATAAGACCAAAGTTTCTTCCTAAATGAAAGTTGTAGATAACTCATTTCCTTCCAGAAACCAATTACAGTTTTCCTGGTTGATACAATTATGACTACTGGGCTATCTACATAAAACACTCCAGCACATTGCCTCCAATGCATTAATGTGCTGCCTCCTACAATTGCAGTAACACCTTTTATGACATCAGTTCAAGTTACTAATTCTGGTTAATTACTACCCATTTTTAGAACCAGAACTTCTACTTAGGAAAAAGCCCCACCATGCTATGTGCTGTAAAAATATAAAAGATTATCTGCTTCCTCTACAGAATCTGCTCAAAAACCAGCAACTAGAGATAAGAAAAATTAAAAGCATTAAAATTTTTGCATGTAGATACCACCAAGAATTACACATGCATAGAAAGAACAAGATCCAAACAAATCCACAAGCTCATACTTGGATGAAGGATTAGACATACTAGTAACAGCAGTAACTTTGAGATTAAATGGTGGTGCTGGCATTAAAATAAATATATATTTTTAGGTTTATTTCTTCTATGCTTACACACAGTATAAAAAACCCACTGTCCAGCTATAATTATGATGACTATGACTCAGAGTTCACTCAGTTTCCACATCCAGGACAACAGGTTCATCCTAGTTCACCAGCACAGCCTAATATGGCAATAAACAAGTACTGAATTTGCAAAGGACAGCACATCTGAAAGGACAAGAAACAACAGAGCAAGAAATTCAAAGTACATAGTCAAATATTTGTCTAAATTGACTGGACAGTACATACAGGTTTTATTAAAACTGACAAATTTCTGAATTTCCCTGTATTCTCTTTCATTTCATATTTAGAATTTTCCAGCATTTTACTTCCAACAAGCTGTGATGCAACTTCTTTCATAGACATGCATCTTGGGTAGACACCTGATTCTGTAATTTTTGAAGTATTAGAAGCAACAGAACTTTGATTTATGAATTAATAAAAATATTTCAACATGCTCTATTTTTGTCTTAATCCATGTCCTTCGTACTTCAGCTGAATATACTGACTAATGGACAGGTCAGGAGCAGATCAATGGAAGCAATTATGCCTCTCTATTTGGCAGCTGTTAGACTGCTCCTAGAGTATTAGGTCCAAGTTTGGGTCTTCCAGTATAACCAAGACGCTGAGAAACTGAAGGAAGTTCAGTGGAGTGCCACTGCCAAGGATATGGAGTACCTGCCCTTACAAAAGGAAGCTGAGGGAACTGATCTCTTTCATCAGCCTGGAGAATGGGCAGCTTCAGAAGGACTCAAAAGCAGCTCCTTGATAACTAATAAGATCATCAAGAAGACTGACTTATACTCTTTTCAGTGGTTCACGCTGGGAGGACAACAGACCATGCACAAAACATTCAAATTAAACACAAGGAAAAATTTTTTGATGGTAAGGACTGTCTTGCAGTGCAACAGGTCGCAGAGATGCTGTGCAGTAAGATAAAGTTATCAACAATCTGTTCCGTCTGCAGAGCCAACCCTGCTTGGAGAAGGAATTTGGACTAGACATCTTCTGATATTCCTCCCAAACTGAATTACCTAATGATCCCATTTCACAGTTTTCTTTATTCTTTGTTTTCAATTTTGGCTTTAATGGATTTGATTTCTGTTGTGGCATCACCCCCACATTTTCTAACGGAAATTTAATGTGCACTAGCAGTCTTTCTTGCCATATTTTGCTACAATCTCTCCCTTATCTCCAGTGCAGTTTTTCACACCAGTGTCTGGATTCAAAGGTGATCTGGGAAAGTGACACTGATTATCATTAGGAACACAGACTATCAATCTTCCTTTTTTTAGATGTGCAAACAGTGTTGAAAATTATCCCGGAATAATTTTCAATGTTTTGACATTTCCCAGTTCTTTTAGATGAGCACTGTAAAGAAGAACATATGGAATAATACAAAGGTATTTGATTAGATGATAAAGATAAAACTCAGTGTAAACAAGTGCAAAGTAATGCATGGAATCTGAACTACTTTTAAGGCAATTACAGATTATAAATAAATTTTAACTTTTCTGGAAACAAATCTAGTTATCAGTGTCAATGAAATGTTTCCTCAATATGGAAATACATTTTAATGAAATGCTGGTACAGCAGGTGTATGTTCAGAAAAGCAGAACATTCTAAACTATATGTTATTGCCTAAATATAAAGCTTTATTCTGGCTATTCCATTTTATAAAGGCAATACAACAAAAAGCAATGATAAAGATCAAAAATAAACAAGAGTCTAAGATGCATAGTTTCAAAAAGCTACAGAGATACTTAAATAATATCAATCCAAAGAAGTTTCATAATTGGCATATATTAATAAACACATTGTACAACATTAAAAAGGACAAAAATAAAAAATAAGTATAATTTTATATACAAAAAAAGCAAAATAACAATAATTGTCTTTTTGTATTTAAAAAAAAGGATAGATATTTAAAAAGGTCATTATAGCAGCTATACTGGTATAAACAGAATATTTTAACCTTCTGCACAGAAGAATTTGAAAGAGAAAATATTTGTTTGACAAGCTTTATAAAATAATCTGGGAGCATTTCTGTACTTTCCTTCAGTACTGAGATAGAAAAGTTAACCTTTTTAATCTAAGTTTACTTTGATATTATAATCTTCCCTATATTGCCTCTTCAGTAGTTCTACTAGAACTTCTAATCAACAGAATTACCAGGAAAGTTGAGATCGTAAAAAGAAATACAAAACTTATAGGAATGACTCTGGGAAAGACTGCAAGATTACTCTTTGGACACTATGAGGAAAATTTGTTACATTTGAACAGCATCCGCACTGTAGTAGTAACAAGGTAAGAATCATATCAGACACACTAAAACATCAACAAAAGTTGCACCAGAATGTAAATGATACAAAGAATATAGCACAGGACTCTGAACACATAGTCTAAATTTTTTTCTAATAAGCTACTAAATTCAAACTTGCAGATTCAATGATGAAATGGCACATTAAAGAAAATACCCCGAACAAGTTATATGAAGGAGAATGTGAAAGGTCACGTTCCAATTCTAAGAGGACAGAGAGCCTCTGCTGCCTCCTTTCCAAATGGTTTTTAATAACATCCTTTCCAAATGCTTACTAGGAAACAAAACTTCTACAGCATAAGAAATGTTCTTACATGGAAAAATTAATGAATTAATAAGAAAGAGGGAAAGACTAAATTATCCATTCTCACAATGAAGAGAGATGTCTTATAGTATTACACAGGAATATGCAGTGAAGGATCTGGAAAATGTGAGCAGACACCAATGCTGAGAATTCTGTTACTTGAATAATGATGGTTACGCAACAAGGACATGTCTTATAATGAAGAACCACACAAGGGTCTCAAAACTAAGTGACTGACTAAAGGAATGGCAAATGACATTCTGCGTACACAGATGTGATGTACAAAGGATAAAAACAATCCTAACTTCACACACAGAAATAATGCACTCTGAACTGACCATTATTACACTCACTCAGGAGTGAAATTTTGGATGATGATATCCATTAAAATGCTACCTCTCATTGTTAATAGTCAAAAAGAAAGTCAGATGTTACAATTTCTAAGAAAGGAATATAAAAAGAAAAGGGTATGAGACAGCATATGATGACGTAAGAGGTATGTTTATATGTTTAAACTGTATTTAGCTCTGGTATCTTTGCATCCGAAGGATGCATTAGAACTGGAAAGGACTCAGAAGAGACCAAAAGGACAGTTATAGCTATAGGCTGGTTTCTAATAAAAGAATTCATGTAAGTTTACACTACTCAATATATGAAAATTACTTAAGCTATGTCAGATGTCTTCAAAATCATGAAGGCATGGGAAAGACTGGTTCATCCTCTCTTCTAATACAAAAACTCCAAGTTTCACAGATGTCCAAAGATAAATAAAAGGATTGGGTGATTATTCTAAGTGCTCATTCTAAGTGCTCATTACAAAACAGTTTTGTTACCTTTGAACACATTTCACTTTTTCATGAATGGCCTTGTAATGGGTGCATTTCTGAAGATGAAAATCTGCAAAAACTCAGATGTCAGTAACACAGATGGCTTTAATCATACATCTCAGCAGAACACAATCTGCACATGTATGCAATTTTGACACATATGCAATACAGACATTCAAGTTCAACACACAGTATTGTCCTTCCTGAACACGAAAGGTTTTCCTCATCTCTGGCTTAGGAAAGCAGTAATCATTATACAGTCTGAGCAAGCTATTATTGAAATACCATTTGTATTTTACACATTGTCAGACTTTGTATTAAAAACATAACTCAACATATGAAGTGTAATTTAAGGGATAATTATTCAGAACATCAGATTTCATTAATCAGTTCAAGGTCATTGCAAAATTGATCAGGACAGATATTATGTCTTCTAAGTCATTACACAGGAAGATAGAACTGAGGAATCAAGATATATCATTATAACAGAAGAGATGGAATGTAAAGTATGCATACAGAGAACTCAAATGCTATTCGACTTGCTCAGTACAGCCAGGTTCTTTCTTTTCAGTTGTCTAGCAAGAATTTCTGACTACTATGAAGCTACTCCACACATGAAGGAATTGCAACCTGCATCGTTGTATTTTAGAATAAAAGTTTAATATATCAAAAAAATAAAAAAGTCTGCAATTGTGAGCAAAAAAATTAACATTTTAAAAATCAGTATTAAGCATGCAGGCTGACATAACTATATTCACACAAAATATAAGAACACAAAACATGACATACTATAACTGTCTGAGGTCAACTAAAGGAAATGTGTATAGAGGCTTTCAAATGTTTTCAATAGCCAGTTCAATTAAAGATATCAATGCAAAAGCAATGTCCTGAAAAACAGTTATAGTAAATACATGTTCATAACAGTAATTCACACAGAATTAATGTTTCAATAACGTTTATGTCAAGTACACGGACTTAAAAAGAAAATTGGAGCATAACAAAAAATGTTCGCACAAAAGTTGTGTAAAAGCATTGCTGATACCAACATTTAAAACATTGTATTATACAAACAGCTAATTTACCAAAACACAAAAATAGCGTACAAATCCCGCAATTTTTGAAACCTATTACAGTACACTCTAAAGCAAGATTTCCATTTTAAAGTTAAGAAAGCTTATTAAAACTTTGCATAGAAATTATAAAAGATACCAACTCCTAGTGAAATTCCTAGCTAAAATTTATCTTTGAGATCATTTACAGTACTCTAAGAAAGTTAGTAAATGCATGATTCTACATTTTCTCTATCAGATAGGTTGTGAGCCTTTAGTTATTCATGATCTTTACAAGAATGTATCTGTCCAATGTTACGTAATGATAAAAATATTAGCCTGGTTTATATTAACACTTGTATGGTTTATCATCAAGCAGCTCATTTTAGGTTGAAATTCTTTGTTGAAAAGAATAAACCTGATCCTGTAGTCAACGTACTTATTTGCCAAGTCATTTTCTTGTCACGCACACCTAAGTTTCTTTCGGTCATACTGGTTCATTCTTTCTGGTCCTGCTGTGCTGTTTACCTTACTACAGCAAAGAAACCATTAACTCCATAACCTAAGCAAATGTTTTAATCACTGTTAAAATTCCTACAGAACAAGCATTATCCTTTTATAGAAAGAATATGATACTACTTTTCATCTCTTGGAAGGTTTTGTTATGTAGCTTTAGATGGGATGATGACAAAGCTAAAGAAACATTATTAACATTTGTTATTTCACAAATGCTTACTGTAAAAATCTCATATCACTTATATTTGAGTGAAACATTCCAATCTCTTTACTTTATCAATTTTGTAGTGATCTGAAACAAAAGTGAAGCTACCTTCATAAGTGGTAATCACTATTAAAAGTAATTCAATAACATTACATTAATACAAAAATATTAATAAGCTACCATAAGTATTTATCAATACAAAATGTTTGTAAGTTTTATATTTTACAGCATTTCCCAACTATAGAATTTTTCTTGATCAATTGGTATCTTCATTTTCCACTTCAAGATTTAATGTCCGCTTAAATTACTCTCCCAGTGAGATTTTACACTGGAATAAAACCTTGATCTCCACAAAGTAAGTCTGATTTCTGTATTCTGGATCTTAAACAAGTGATTTAATGATCAGAATTTTTCTTATTTCTGTCAGTCCTGAATTAATAACATCACTGAGAAACCATTCTAGCCTGTTCATCCCGAATAAACTTTCTCAATAAATATCAAGAAAGTAAGCCTTATTGAAAGTTGCAGATATATTCCTCAGAACAGAATTTGTTTTAAAAGTATCCTTTAAAATTAATTGATTTATAATTTGTGTAATGAGGATTGACTTGGGCTAGGATTTTTAAATTTTTTTTTTTAAGGACTGAGTATTAAAAGGCATAGTTGGTTTTCAGGAATTACCAGTAGAAGGCGAACTTCAAAAAACGAGTCTCTATGCAAATCTGATAAAGTCATTTCACAATGCCATCTGTCAGTATAGTGCTCCCATAGTACATCAAATATTTTGAAGTGGGATGACAAAGGCATTAGAGAGGAAGAAGAGCTCTTTCAGTTAAACTACAATGACTGTCAGTTAAACACACAATTAGCATCTTACATTGCACTATACTAGACATTTAGTGAGAAAAGTTCTTGAAGTTACTAAGGTACTGTCTAAAGCAGAATGTTCCTTCTAAGACACTGCCACATGTTATCTTCACCTAATTTCAACAAAAAAAACTCTAAATAATGTATTCAACTAGCAACAAATTGACAGAGCAGATAAATATATTTTAACAACATCTGTCCCCTAACATCTAGGCCTATTTTATCTAAAGGTTCATCTTTTAACCACCCAAAGCTTTCAACACTTAACTGGTATTGAAAAAAAAAAAAAAAAAAAAAGAAAGAAAAAAGTGTACCACTAAGAAACACATAGGTTAATTTCAAATTTCAGAATAATTTAATTTCTGAATTATAGGCTTTATTTTTACAATTTTTTTTAACAAACTTAAAATTACTTAATTTCACATTTCGAATGGATGGCCCCATTCTTTCACCACAACCTACTGTAGTATGATATACACAGGACAGTTTATTTTTAAATGCAACCTACAATTTAGTCCAATACATATACATATTCATTAAGCCTGATCAATCTAATCAAAGACGTCCTTGAAAGTATTCTCAAGGAAGGCATTAAATCAGCATAAAATAACTATTTAAGCCACATAGCAGAAGGCAAAAGAGGTTGCTGTATACTGCAACACTTCAACACTATGAAAAAAATCAAGGTTTGTATATTTCTATAACTGTACTCTAAATACCATGGCCTTCCCAACTAATGCAATGTATGGAAATATAGAATAGAAACTACTTGTATACACCTGATATTTAGATGTAGATTTATTTCCACAGTAAATATAAAGAATTTTACTTACAAAGGTAAATCAAACCTTCATTCTTACCATGACTGACAGACTAAATATAAAACTAAAATGTTTGAATATCAGAATTTCCATCTAGTATAGAAAAGAACATGAAGTATCTGATTTTATGTACTGAACAGCCGTTTTCCCAATTTAATAACACAGCAGTTATTAATACACAAAACTCAACCAAAGACCACAAAGCATAGTTTTCAGAAAAGTAGCATAATTTTTGTATGTCATCAGTAATACCTTAGAAAAGAAAGATAAAATATCATGTGTTTTCTGTAGAACCACAATATTACAATATTTCAAGTGCATACACCAAGTAATCCTTATTACTGAATCTTCTGTGAAAACAGAACAACAGGACAAGAATTCTGCAAATCAAGAGGAAAAAGTATCTGTCTCCATTGGTAATTTTATCCTTCAGTTTTACTGATTAGTTTAATAAATTCTAGCTTAATGTTGATTTTATAATTAGATGATCATATTCATATTAAGATTCTTTCCTCTTCTCTCTCACTTTCTTAAGAATTGAACTTCATCGCAGCAGATATTAATGGGAACATGTCGACCTACACTCTTGCAGAAAAGAGAAGGAACATGATGTTTAAAGCAGTAGGAGAAAAGTATCAGTGTTCAGAGCAAAAGTGAACGCATACACTTAATGAAACAAACTATTCAGCTATTTTAGTCCCATTTTGTTATTATTTTTGTTTGGTTTACTCATTAAAATCAGGAATAGGAAAGTGTTATTAAATCATAAATCATAAGATACAGCATCTATCCAGCTATAAGCCTTGGTATAACTTCACAATCAAGACAGATTCTATGAATATGGATATAAAAGCTCTGATGTTTAGAGCTTTCTTCATGCAAGGGATCGCACATAGTATGAGGTAATTACAGTTATTTACAAAGTCTGAGAGTCCAACATGGTAAAATTCTGTCTAGGACAAATGTTCAAGTACAGAAAATTCTGGCAAGCATGAACAACATTTTGCATTTGACATGATATAGAATTAGAAAACAACGAAATTTAAGTGGTGTGATCAGAGAAAATCTTAGTCAAGTGACTTTGGAAGTAGCTTTTTGAAGAAACAAAAATTAAGAACCTAAATAAGGCTCTGTTAACCTGTAAAGAACAACAATCATTTGAAGGTTTTTTACAAACAGCAAAATTCAGGCATGTTCTATGTGAAATTTCACAGATCAGCTATGCTACCTGACACAAAGTACAGCCTTAAAAAGAAAGGGTAGGTAATCCACAGTTATAAAATACGAGTAAGAAGAAAGCATCTGTGAAGAGAACAGAGATCAGCTTTAAAGTTACTTATTCAGTTTCCAAGAAGAGTATCTACAAGATGATAAGCACAGTCAAGACAAGATGTTTTAGGAATTGGGGACAGGAAAACTAGATATGTGAGTCTTTACAAGAAAAAACCCACAATCCTGAACAAATCCATGTCTAAGATCACTTTTATCAACTAAATAAAGAATTTTAGGAAACAATGTCTGGCACACAAACTGAAATGAGATGATGGCAGACAATCTACCAAATAATGAGATACCTGAAGACAAGGTCACAAATGGATAACAGCTTCTTGTAGTTGATCATGATTACAGAGCCATATTCAGTAATTGAAATGAGTGTCAACAAATTGCATCCATATGTGACTCATGAAGAACAACAGAGAGGGAGTAAGAAATAGCAGAGTAATACAGTTTAAACAACAGAAAACCGAGTAGCTAATAGAACAAAAGTTGGAATGGACAAGCTTCAAAGAAAAAATAAGATAGGATTAACTCAATATTGGTATACATCACATACCCAATTAAGTTTATAGGAATGCTTTGTACAAAATGCATTAAAATTGGAGAAAAATATAGGTTTATGTTTGTCGAACACAAAATAATATACAGAAAAATGCTTTATTTCTGGGGATTACAGATAAGAGAACAAAAAATGCATTGATAACTTTCATGCGACATTACATTTATGAATCTAGAGTTCAACAAAAGGTTATAAAGCTGACCATAGCTTTTCATGTTCATCTTAATAAATCATCTATAAATGCCAACTATCTAAAGAAAAAAACAGCACTATAAAGCAGTTCCTTAATTGATAGTGATTATGTATATGTTTTTCTAAACCTATGATGAAAATAATTTTAGTAATTTTTCACCCTTTGAGTAGTTTTACAGAATGAGTTTGCTATTATACTTGAAAATGTCCTTTGTTAGTGTCACTGCTGACCTTAAGTCGCTATCTATTAAATTACAACTCTTTCAAGCTCTCCTTTGACATAGAACAGGAAAAAGAAGAAAAGTAGTTTCCTTCAAGCTACAAAGTTTGATAAGCAATCATTAATTGAACAAAGGTAGTAATCTCAGGAAAAAAAAAAAAGAATAAAAAAAAATCTTGCCATATAACTGAAGTAACTATTGAACTGTCTTTTTTCATTCCTTTTTGTCCTCTATTGAAGAGCTACTTAAATCATAGTCCAAAACATTCATTAGAGTGAAAGCAGCTGACACTTCTTTTATTTGTTGAATTTAATGTTAGGTGGTGAAATGTAACGTTAAAAAATAATAAACTTTATTAAAAAGGAAAAGTAATTTTATTACCAAACCCATAAGCTCACATAACACAGTATGACAAAATACATAGTACTAAATTTTCATGCTATCGGATGAGTACTGCTAAAAGTGATGAAAGCCTATTTAATCTGCTAAGTTAATTTTCACGTGGTTACTCATATGAACAAAAGTGGCATAAAAATTGAAATAAGACTATAAACTGTAAAAAACAGAATAGGATGATGTAATATTAGAATGAATTTTTCACAAGAATTCTGTGCTGAATTAGAGCAACTTTCCAGTGATACGCCATTTCTTTCCTGTGCACTCTGTTCTCCCTGAAAATATATAAAACGGAATGGATTTTACAGTAGATGGAGTCATGTTAGTGTTCAACTACTCCCTAGGCTTTCTGATTCTTTAAGGGCATACCACAAAAAGAAAAATATTATTCCACAATTAAATTTACTTTTTGCTATGATTCTTCAGTGTAGGAACCATAATTGTCGTCGTTTTAGTACTGCAGACAAACCTGATGCTACCATGATACAATCAATGAATGTACTGGAACAAATGTCTGCAGCTCACCCTGCGCTGAAATACCTTTCAGCAACATCACATTTAAGAATCACTGTAAAAGTAGATAATATCTTTTTTTAAGAATAAGACACACTAAAAATTAAGCTATGTTTTCTGAGGCAGAAAAATTAATGAGGAGAGTTAACTTGACTTTGGAGCAACCAAACTTGCAAGTACATGGAATAAAATTTTGGCCTAATATAAATTAATAGTGTATCACTGACTTCAGAAATTTGTTGTTCAAATCAAACCCTAGAAAAACACTAGAACTGCATTCCACAGAGTATTGTCTGCTTATTATAAGACAATATTTCAGGAAGCAACCTGCAAGCAACATTGAAGTATCTAATCCTTACACTATCTAAAAAGAAAAAAAATGTAAAAGTATCCACAGAACACCTAGGAATGGCTGGCAGAAAATGAACTTTAAAAAACTTGATCTAAGGTCCAAATTCAACATTTTATTATTTTTATGTACCAATTTGGACTACAGAGACTTTAAGTATCAGTAGTAGTACCTTTACAGGATGGGTATTACAGCTGCCTGCCGCACTCTCCTTCCCAGCAGTTATCAGCCAAAGCTCACATTTCCAGTCTGTGATATCTGGTGAAAAATTGAATGGAATGCCATGTCACTACTCTGCAGATTTCTGAAACTAAAGTATCTGCTTTTTTCACTTATGTAATTACTAAAAGACTTCATATGTTGTCTCTTCTCTAACAAGCATATACGATTTGAACTAATTCACTCACATCTAAAAAAGCTAAGGTTTTCAGTAATGTACAGACTAATATGCTCTGCAGCTCACTGTGAAAACTAGCAAATATCAGAAAAACTGTAATGCTGTATTTGGTTCTCCAGAAAAAACAGGCCACCTTTGTTTTTAACCAGCATACCTACAAAATGCTTGCTGAAAAGAAATGGAGGCTTTGTAACTTCCAATGCACCCTCGAACTAGATGAACACCAAAGGCATTTGATCTGTCCATCTTGCTAATTGTTCATCCACAACAAAAGTGATAGAGGATTAAGGTATAAAAGGAAAAGAAGGGAAATTAAAACAAATGCTTAAACAAAGCTGTAATAGGAGTACTCAAAGGTAAAATTAGATTCCACAATGGAAGACGACCCTTTAAAAGTAGGTCTACAAAATATCCTGACAAAATTGGGCAACAGAAATTACAATTATTAAATTTGTGTCTCTGATCTTGAACCTTATGTAAAAACTCAACACTACACTTATCCTAAATATTTATACTCATAGGGCTTTGGAACTTTTGATTTGGTAGTACGGCTTTTGATTTTAGTTCATTTTTGTAATGTGTAGGTACAAAAAACCCTCTCACATTGTTAAAAATAATTCTAATACTAGTTTGCAGGAAAGTAAATTGAGATTTTCCTGTTTCGAAGTTAAGTTCTTTCGTTAATGAAGAAACGCACCGCATACTAATGGTTACTACTTGAACAATCAAATCTCCAAGAACAATTTAACAGCTATAGAATGTTAACATTGAGAATTTTTTTCTCAGTACTAGTTACGTTCCAAATAGACTTATGAATAAAATCACAGACTGTATTTTATAGTAACAAATCCAAACAGTCTCCATTAAAACAATACAAGAGTTCAAAAGCAGGGGGAAAAAATCTTTTTCAGAATTGAGTCACAAACTTTTGTAAATATATGTATTTCCTGATTCTGTAAATCTTCTTTTCAAATATGCAATCAGTAGACTTATTAGATGCTTCTTCAAATTTCAAATGACAACTGTCCAAGTTCAGGTAGTCGTAAGACAAAGAAAATATTCAGAAAACTCATACTTCATATATTACAAAAGCAAATAAGATTATGTGGCTTTATCTATTCTTTTAGCAAAGCACGTAGCTAAAGTGAAACCACGCGGATTGCTGCATTTAAATGAACAGATCAAGGTCCTGTGGGCTAGGGATTTCTTCACATGCAACAGCAGCTTTTGGATAGTTCTGGTTTTGACAGTAAAGACTGCAAATAACATACATATTTTCTTTTTAGGTATGATGGCACATACACAATAGTTTAGTTTAGGTGTGAGTGTATATAATCATTTGACAAGTTCAATAAAAGAAAATAAAATTTTTCAGATTATTTTTTGTGGGAAGAAAAACATTTTCTCTTGGCAGCAAAAGTAGTAATAGTTCATTATTTCTACCAGTACCTTCTCTATATTCAGTAAAAAAAATTAAAAATAATGAAATCCATGGCTTGCTTCACCTTTTCCATGATGTGTTCTGTAAACCCACTGTATATAATACTCAAGCTTAATGCAGAAATGCTCAAATCTAAAGGTTCTTTCCAGGAAATTTTAAAAATATTCCCAATATTTTTAATCTTTCTTTTAAAATTACTTGATGGAGTTGATGGAGATGGATGTCTAGTAACCTTGCTGAGCTTTATACTTCACACTGCAGGACTGTGATCCTAATTCTGCACATATCATAATTCAAACTTCGCATATATCATAAAGTGCAACTCCCTCATCTAAGTGTTCATTTAGAAGTGTGATTATAATTTGTAACAGTACACTGACTATTCAGTGCCAAATATTTTACTAAATGCATGAAATTGATGTACTGTGTCAAAAATGGTTATTCATTATAATAATAATAAAATTACGTTTAAGAAAATATAAAAATATTTTATTTAAACTTGTTTCAGATTCCATTTAGTATAGTTGTTTTGGAGAAACGTGATGATAAAATATTTGGAAAATTTGGCAGTAAGTGTCTGGGGTTGTAGCATTTTTCACACATTTTTTCTTCAATATTAAATTGGATAAAAATTCAAAGTGAGTCTCAGGAATGCAAATCTGTCAGTGAACCAAATATGCATTTAAACAAACACAAACACCACTGTACTACAGCTACTCCAGCTGGATAGCTACTAACAGTTGGGTAACAACTACTACAGTTGGGTACTCATGTATTTATTCCCAATACAATTAAAATCATCAAACAGATAATAGGAAGTGTATTTCTGCAGAGAAATTACATCTGCTCCTCCAACAAATGGGCTAGAATGCCATAAAAAAACCCCTATTGCAATAATAAATTTTTTAACTTTGTCCCTTAAATTTCTCTGTCTTCTACACAATCACAAACAGAATTTCCTTTAAGGGTTATAAGGCTACATACCCTTCCCATCATTTTACAAGAGACTGACAGTCTCATTTCTGGAAGACAATTTACATTAGGAAAATAAATAATCTATTCCTTATATCTCAAAAAGAACACATAGAAAAACCAGATACATACATATAATCAGAATTATTATATTCTCTGACAATTACACTATGCTTTGATATTTCCCACTGTTATACGAAGAAGTAGATGTGCTTTACTGCTTACGTATCCCGTACCTTATCACATACTTTCATAGTATGAAACAGTACTCTGCAATATATCACAGCACATGTGAAATCTAAAAATATTTAACAGGGGATTTGATTTGATTTAATTTTCCCATACTAAGTATGGTTTTACAAAAGTGAACATATCGTTATTTTTGTAACTGGCATCAGGTATTTGGAAACAAATAACCACTCATCTCTTTGGCAGCATTTATGAAGAGAAAAAAATGTAGACTAGCAAGTCTACAGTCCTTTTTATTATTTCACTCCTAAAACTGTCGTTTTAAGAAAGACTTTGAAGTAGTTTCTACTTCAGTCCATGGTAGGTAGATGCACGGAGAGGTAAAGGATACTGAACAAAAACAATGGAAGTTCTTCCTAAACTTCACAGTAGCCCACTTGAAGTTCTATCTCTATAAAGGATCAATATCTAAACTTAGGAATTCAGTTTAATGATTTCTTTCTTTTTTTCACTCTAAAATTCACACTAAGAATCTGGTACACCTAGTGAGATACAACATGGGACGTGAACATACATTATTCACTCTTCAAGATTACAGACTGGTCACAAATGGAAGAATCAGGTCGAGAGGAAGAAAGTAGCAGGATGTTGTGTGCAACCGCTATTTTTTAGATCTATGCTCAACAAACATACTCAAAGTCAAAAGCTTAGGTTAATTAACCTATCAAAACAGAACTGGTATCCTAGACATTGGTATTCCTGCAGTCACATTTCAGCTGAGTTCCTTAAAGTCAGCATTGCATTATTGACTTTACATCCAAAGCACTACCCTCTGAGAGTCAAGATTGCTAAACTGAAGTTTAGTAAAGAAGAGAATGCAAATATTCAGACATGCAGTAGTGGCAACTCAAGCGCACTCACTTCATTATATATATATTTTTAAAAGAAGTTCATTATAAAAGAAATAAGTGTATATATTTCAAACATTTCTTTAATCATGTTGATTTTCTTTCCATGTTTACTTTCTACTTCAGTAATAAAGAACAACAGTTCCACGGTATTTCCTGCTTCTCAACTACTAAAACTGAAACAAAAGAAAACAATTTATAGAAGACAAACATAAATTATTTAGTCTGGCTGTTCTTACAAACGTGAACAGAAAACAGAAAAAGAAAGATAATTATTGGGGAGTTAGTTGCAGAACTGAAGTTCTTCATAACTGAAATGTAAATGAATAGAAAACATTTCACTTGACTCACAAAGTTGGCCAACATTCTGTAGATGCAAGTGGGAAAAATTTAAAAGCATTTATTTTGCAATGGAACTCCTACTTATATATAAAGAAACATAATACATATATGTGCAATTTCACATGATTTTGTGAAGGCATTTCAGTAAATATTTTAAACTAAATTGTCTAAGTTAGACAATTAAGCTTGTTTAATCATAAAATTAAATTGTCTAAATTGCAAAACCAAACAAGAAAAACTAAATTAGACAATTTGGTTGTCTTCAGTTAAAAGTAGAAACTTGTACAGTAGAAGCGATTCTTCAAACACCTGCTAAGTGTTTTGAAAATAAAAATTAAAGTTACATGAAAAACAACTGCCCTGTTCTTCCAGAATCCAAGACACACAGCCAGTATGTTCATTTCTGCATTAGAAAAAAAACCCTATTACTTTACAATAATTTTTTTTAAAAGGCAGTTTTTTATTTTACCACTCAAATAAGACTAGACATTCTCATTATGACAGTGCATGTTGTGGAACTAGCTTTGCAATAGTGTTGCAAAAACATGTTTTTAAAGATACATTAACAACAATTTTCCCTTTAGTATTACATTGCATTGTAGTCTTCCATATTGAGTTACAAATGCTAGCGATTATATATTTTGAAGATTTTTATCACTGAAGTAGATCTAGGGGAAAGCAGACACTATCACTTTTATTCTCCTCCACAATAATACATTCTAAATAGTGGCAAATGAGACATTCAGTTGAAGACTAAAACTAAAACAAAAATTGCTCTTTTGTACTACTACAACATGCCAATCATCTAACAGTTGCTTTTCACAACAAGTGCTTGTGTTTCATTCAATAGCTATTCCAATAACGAAAACCAAGAACTAATATGCATACATAAAGCATGTACCATATGCTTGTACAAGACTGAATTTTGCAATATTCATTACCTCTACTGTTTGTTAGACCACAAACCTTGGTGAAATAGTTCTCCTCTGATGCTCCAACAACATTTTTTTCCTTTGTTTTTTGTTTATTAAAAAAAAAAAAAGAAAGAAAGAGAGGCTAGATCTCTCAGTAAAATGACAACTGCTTGGAAAAATATATCCAAAGTATGTACCGCACCTCTATAAAACTAAAATTAAAACAACCAAAAAAAAAAAAAAATCTATAAAACTGTTTACATATAAGAACTACAACTCCACTAAACCCAGCATACCACTACACAGACTACAGGATTTAGGAAACCAACAAGCTTTCAGAAGCACAAACACATTACAGTCGTATAAAAAAAAAAAAAATCTGCTGTTTTTAACATGAGGACCTAGAAATATTTTGGTTTTTTTTTTTTCCTAGTGAAAACTAATGACTACTCACATACTAGTAAGCAGATCAGAAACTGTCTAAAAATAAGCCTAGGAAGCCACTCTGTTTGGGTGATGGTGTGAAGAGCATATTTAGTGAGGTTTTGATAGAAGGATGCTGCTAAGGTGAAGAGATAAAAGACTACTACACCTTCTTTTGTGGAGCGACAAAGACATATCCCACTCAGATACCTAAAAATTACATAGTTTCAACTGCTGGCAACTGACATTCAGCTTTCCTTAATCGTAGAAAAGTATAATGCATTTAGAAAAATTTATTTTAACAAAAGCTGAAGGTATAGATTTTATTAGAAGTGGATCCATGTTCAGACAACTCCAACTATCTCAAGCTTAACACTAGTACAAATGAAAAATTTTAACACAGGAGATAATGAATGCAGATGGTAGAAATGCAATGAACTAAACAACATTTTATTGCACTTCAGAAATAAGAAAACATACTACAACAACAGAAAGCAGGCAAAACACATTTATTACTCATGTGTACATGTCTAAACAGGTAAGAAGCTATCATTTTAGTTCCTCTAAAAAGATTTTACAAAAAGTCCTCATTGGATTTATTAATGCAATATTCTCAGTTTGATATATTGGTAAGTCATACTGATTTGTTATATCTTAAAAAGGTATGGACAAAATTCTTATACTAAATGCAATATTTTTCATCGAATAGTCAGACAGTTTAGGTCTGAATACAGCTTACCTCCTTCAAATTGACCACTGGATTTTTCCAACATATTAAAATAAGTACATTTCATAAGAGAAAAAAATCTAAAATACTTCTCTAAACTGAAAAGTAGTCGTATCTTCTTAATTGGTTTATCTGGCATTTGGATAACTTTCCAATTACCCCAATTTGGTATGTACAACATCCAACAGCTTGTTATTAAGTTGGACAATCAAGAGGTAGTTCAAGTACAAAATAATTATTTGGTTGTTTGAGACTCACACAGCCTAAAAGATGCCACTCCTAACTAGATTCAAGGACATTGTCAAAGCAGAAAGGGAAAAATTAGAATACCTTTAACCATTAACAATACTTGATTGTCAAGAAAAGCATGAAGTTCTTTTATGTCTCAGGGCTACAAAGTGTGAGTAATTGCAAAGAATGAATCACAGACTGGCTAAGTGTATCAGCCAATTATTATATGCAAGATAATTATGATCTTGTTACAGAGGCTATTAAAGGAAACTACAGTTGATAATTAAATACTGTATTACAACCCTCTAAAGGACAACCTTGCCAATATTAGTTAATTTGGGAAATAAAAACATAGCATTTTGGATTACTCTTTTCATTTGTAAGCAGCAATAACCTATTTTAATTTTGAAAGCAAAAACCTAAAAAAAAAAATCAGAAAAATACACCTGTAAAACAGATATGTTAAACACTAAACTAATTTGTGAGGCAACAATAATAATATAACTGCACAAGATTTCAAAATCACAGATATTGTATTTGTCGACATACTTCTGACACATACATTTCAGAGGTGCTTCACGACACCTTTATTCATGCACTAGAGAGATTTCTCATCAAAACTGGTATTTTGTTCAATAGATGTTCTGTTTTATGCAGCTTGAAATCATGCCTGAAACTTTTCCTTGATGAGGTATATAGTATGTGGCACACAAACACTTAGAAAAATGATCTGGACAAGGGGATCAAGTGCACCCTCAGTAAGCTTACAGATGACACCAAGCCGAGTTGGACTGTTGATCTGCTTGAGGGTAGGAAGGCTGTACAGAAGGATCTGGACAGGCTAGACAGATGGGCTAAGGTCAATTGTATGAAGTTTAACGAGGCCAAGTGCCTGGGCCTGCACTTTGATCATAACAACCCCATGCAATGCTACAGGCTTGGGGAAGAGTGGCTGGAACACTGCGTGGTGGGAAAGGACCTGGGGGTGCTGTTCAATAGGCAGCTGAACATTAGCCAGCAGTGTGCCCACGTGGCCAAGGCCAACAGCACTGTGGCTCATATTAGAAATGGTGCAGCCAGTAGGAGTAGAAAGTTGTCCTCCAGTACTCGGCACTGGTGAGGTTGCACCTCTATTACTGTATTCAGTGTTGGGCCCCTCACTACAAGGCAGACATTGAGCTCCTGGAGCATGTCTAAAGGGCAATGAAGCCAGTGAAGTAGCACAAGTCTTATAAGAAGCAGCTACAGTAACTGAGGCTGTTTAGTTTGAAGAAATGGAGGGCAAGAGGAGACCTTACCACTCTCTGCAACTACCTGAAATGAGGTCATAGCAAGCTGGGTGTTGGTCTCTGCTCCCAAGTAACAAGTGACAGGACAAGAAGAAACAGCCTCAAGCTGCACCAGGGGAGGTTTAGGCTAACATTAGGGAAAAAATCTTTACTGAAACAGCAGTGAATCATTGGAACAGGCTGTCCAGGGAAGCGGTAGAGTCACCATCCCTGGAGGTGTTCAGAAAACATGCAGACATAACAGTTGCAGATGTGTTTAGTAGGCATGATGGTATTGGCCTGACAGTTGGACTTGATGATCTTGGAGGTTTTTTCCTAATCTTAATGATTTTGTGAACACATACTGCAAATTAGATTTATCAAGCCTACTTACAGTTCAAATAGGAGAACAATACTTATATGAAAAGAAGTTGGAAATAATACTTATTCGAATTGTTCTACGGACACTAAGAAGCCAACTGCGCTGTGAAAATTCGGCTAAATATTGTATTACCTGGCCATCCAGTGTTCCCACATAACTAATGTTTCACACTGTGAAATATAAACACAGAAATTCTTCCAAAAAACCAAAACAGAATCACACTATCTCAAGATAATGAAACTTAATTGGAGAAAACACATTCAGTTTTAACAGATTAAATGTAAACTTGTGGTACCATGTTACACATCCACAGACACTCCAGTTAGAAGGACCAGAACACTTATACCTCAGGAACAGTTAAGAGCAAACATAAAATTCTCAAGACTCCTGCTATCACCTCTAAAGTCACACTACGCACTAACCCATAGCATTTCATACACTTAAAACAATCATACTTGTTACTGCACTTTACTAAATCTAGGTAACAAATAGATTATTCTTTATGAAATGCAGAAGTCTGTCTTTCCATGAATGCATGTAACTAAGCATGTTACTCAGACTTAAATCTCTACACCAACTTTATACCATATAAAGAGTAAAATTCAAGGTTGGTAGCCTAGCATCCAATCACTTTGAATTGGTTTTAAGCTAGTTCTCTCTTTAGTAATATTTTTTCCCACAAGTGTCAAGGAGCTGACCACGTGTGGCAGAAAAAATTGAGCCTCATTAAAAAACCCCACACAATTAACTCTTGGTAACTACATGTCACATGCTCAAAACTAAAATGAAAAAGACTTGGCACACAATGACCATTTTCATATTGCCATATTGGGTTGGAAAGAAGTACAAGAAACCTTAGGTTTGGGTTTTGGGTTTTTTTCTTCCTGGAGTTAAGCAAAAGGCACACAAAACCAGAAAGAGCTGTAAGGTCTGTCAATACTTAAGATAGCAACTAAGTAAAAAGTAAACAGTAAAAGTCACAGAATTTCAGTGTTCAAAAATCTAAGATAGTTCATTTTATAACAAACATCCTATATTACATTACTTCCCTAATAACTTCTGCTTCATAAGTTATTTAGGCTATTTAATAAATAGCATCAAGTGTAATTCCAGTCTTGTTTTCATACAGGATTAGATGACTGCAGCAAGATCCAAGCCAACAGTACCATCTACCAGGTAGAGGGTAAAAGTATTCGAGTTAGCACATAAGAACTCAGATGGAATGGATCAAGTGTAATTCTGATGGTTTATCCTAGATAAACCTCAATAAAATTTTAAAATTAAATCACAGAAATCCTATCTATTCTTGTTTTGTTTATCTGACTACTACTTCCACATTATATTGCTATGATAAAGACAAGGAAATTCCAACCCAACATCTTCATTTCTGCAAATACCAGAGCAGACATCAAGGTAATTCAGCTCAAAATATGGGATCATTCAAGCACCCAAAACAAGTATTTTCCCTAAAAGGCCAAATACAGAAAGATAAAACTGAATGATTAACTAGATAAAAATACTAACATTCAAGCTATCCACAAAACATTAAATAATTTGGGAGGTTTTGCCTTTAACCATGGATATTTTAACACATATACATCTCTTACCTTTTATGGTGGTTGTTCAAAATCACAAAACATTAAGTATGTTTATTAATTAGGCCTTTAGTATTAAAATACATTTTAACATGGCTTTACTGCACTAGTAAATTACAGAACTTCCAAAAAGAGATCCATTAGCATACTGCTATCAAGTCTAAGTTAATGCTCAGTAATTGCCTCACTGGCTAAGGCAAACTGAAGTATAACTTCAACATACTAAAGATTTAATTGATGACTCAGAGAAGGTAGGACACTTTCAGACCTCTGTCTCCAATCCAGAATACTAAATTAGTATAAAACTATTCAGTATTTCCACTGAAACATATGGAAAAATTCTCACAATAAAATGCAATTTAAATCTCAAGTATAATTAATGCAAACTGAATCCATTACATAGAAATCATACACAGAATATTTTGGTGCTGTAAATCACACTTTTAGAAAGTAAAACTTCTCCATTTTCTGAATTCCTCTCTGTAGAATCTCTCACCATTGATGCACTGATCTTCCCTCCTGTTGCTTATCAAATGACTATAATTTTTAACAACCACCATAAAAGGTAGGAGATGTGTATGTGTTAAACTATCCACAGGTAAAGGCAAAAAGCTTCTTCAACTTATACTACAGAACCAATAGAAAACACGTATCACTGACCATACAGTGATGATTTTACAGTGGAAATGAAAACTCCTAACAAAAACTGAGCTATGCAGTACCATAAAAGTAATGAATCAAGGTACTGTCTCTTCTCAAAACTAAGGCCCTCTGCTCAAGCAGCCTTATTATCAAGATAGAGTCTATTTAAAATTTCTGTACGTGAGTTTCTAAAATAGCAATGGCGAATTATTGCCATTTTTTTTGACCTCTTGTAAACTACAGTTCAATTTCAAAATTTCAAGTCTTACATACCAACTCTGCAGGTGAACCAGCAACTCTAAATACTTCAACCTCATGTCTAGAATCTGACAAGTTCTTAAGGAACACTAAAGAATCTACACAGAAAATACAGATTGCTTCAGAAGGACAGACAGATGAGAGTGGAGGTGTATGGGGAAGGAACTGAAAAGAAGGCTACTCTGCAAAAATAATCAGTACTCTACCTTCCTCTTCCTTCAGAGATCTTCAGAAATTTCCCTCTTCCATAGCTGTTCTCCCTCTTCCATAGCTGTTCTACTGTCACTACGCAACCTTGGCCATAGGAATATTTCATCACTCCCTTTATGCTGTGATTTTCTACATTTTCCATCTGATAAATCAGTAGTAGTTATTGCATGTAATCAACAATAGATGAAGAATGCAATATTATTATTGCCACAAAGACTTCTGTACTTAATTCTCTGCTTGTAAAGGAAACAAATAGTTTTCCTATTTTAAGCAGTGAAATAGCTTCTAAAAGCCTCCAATGGGACTCTCTCAATAGGAACCTTTTTCCAAAGGCTGTGCACTTACAGTCCATTCACTTTATAAGTAAGTACACAGCATCTATCCCTGAGAGTTGAAACTTTTAACCTAAGATTTGAAGTGATTTGAAAATACACACACAGTTAAGAGGGCTCTGTCATAATTTAATTGCAGGTATGGATTAGATATAGTTTATTCTGCAGAACCAATACTGTTCAGACTATAGTTTTGATACATGCTTTTTAGTTAAAAGTTACTTATTATCGTATGCTATTGTACAATATTTATATGTATGATCTTTTTTATTAAGGTAATTTTTGGAATGGAAACTCTGATATAAGTGTGACCTCTCAGCCAAGTAAGCTTATCTGTTATCCTGAAACCATTTACCAGTAACACACTGTTTTTTAGAATTAGGGAAAACTACTTTTAGAAGTATATCTGTAGAGTAGTACAAGTTAGCTAATCGGGATCAAAATCACACATTTAAGAAAACATACATACTAAATATGCCTATTTTAAATTAGAACATGAAGAAAATTTACAATACAATCTGAGAAGGTAAAGATTCATGATCTCTTTCTGAATGTACATATGTATGTAACATTTGAAAACAGAAAAATAATGGAGTAAAACTAAGATTTTACTTTTACACTGGACTACCATTACTGAACACACGAATGCATGTTATTGTTTTTAATACTGAAAACTTATTTAACTGAAAAAAAAAAATTAGTGCAAGTTATAAAATGAGCCATTACAAAAGTGAAGACTTCTGTATCAAATTAAATATATGGACATATCTGCTCAATAATATGAAACTAACTCTAAATCAAAACTGCACCCCATCCTGTGCATGCATCCATGTGCATATGAAAGAGAAAGCAAGACAGAGCACATGCATCTGCATCTAAGAGGGAGATTGTATGCAGAGCTGCTTACTGGAAAAAATTCTCCCAAGTTGCATAAATGTGAAGGAACAGGTATAGTAGGAATAACTGCAAAATTCTAAGCATAACATGCTATCACTTAAAACTACACACAAGTGTTCATTGAAGTCCTCTGTGGAAACCAAACAAAAAATACTAGCAAATGCACTATCATTTCTCATTGGCTTTGCATGAGAATTTTTTACACGGTGCTTATACAGAAAATAATTAATATGGGACCCAAGCAGATGAGTTTAGGGACACTACATATGGTCATGGGAGGGCAGGATGACACACGAACTATTGTTCTTACTCCTATTTATTCACACAAGCAGGTCATGTTATCTGAAAAAACCAACATAAATTAGTATATGTAGGGGTTTGGTTTGGTTTTTTGTTCTCATTTTAAAAAATCCTTATATCTTAATTGCAACAAAACGACCAGCGTTGCCTGGTAAAATTCAAAACCATCAATGTTAAAGTAGTCATGGCTTTATTGATGTTGTAGTCCATACTCAGTGAAAAGAATAACAATGAAGTGCCATAAGCATAAGAGTCTAGCTCCTGCTGAAAGCACATGAAAAGTTCTCATTAGTCAAACAAGAATGGGTTATAAATGCAGCTGTGCAAAATCAGAGTTAATTAAAACTAAAATGTCTGATAAAATGTGAAAAATGTAACTGCATGCACATTACAAACCAAAGTAAGCTAAATCACAGTTACAAATGTTAAGATATTTAAAATGGCAGTTGTCTGTGGTACGTATTTAAATAAAATTAACACCAAGTACATAAAATATAAAATAACTTAAATATTTATTTACAGTTTTAGGTCATCATTTGTACAGAAAAATAAATTCATGTCCTTAAGTGAACCATTCTTTTCAAAGGGGGTTGTGTTAGATAATTAATTTTGCAATCTTGAGTCTTTATGCTCCCCTGCTAGTATTCAATTATAAAAAATATTTGTGAAACTGATGGAAGTACAGTAACAAAAATGCCTGAAATTCTAGTCATTTTAGCTCCTTCTTAAAAGCATCTTACAAATGATTCTCTGATCTTGGGATCTGATGAATCGTTTACAGAAATGAGCTAAAAATAAGTCAATGTTAAATGGTAGGGTTGCCAGTTCTTTCATGGTCCCAGAAAACGTAGAGGAAGTTGGCAGGATCAGCTCAGCTCCACTGTGCTCCTGAAAAATATAAAATACCAGTTTCCACTGGATCATTGGGTCCTTCGCACTCTAGTACTATTTATGAAGAGATTTTGGTGATGACCGTGATGGTGCTTTAAAATATGGAGTAAGACAGATTTGTCAGCAGCCGTGATCATTCCTTTTTAAGGTTTCATGCCCTAAATACACATTATTTATAAATTAAGGGTAAAAAGTGATTTGCATAATGACAAACCTATTAGGACCTCACCTTGAGTGGGCACTATTACATAAGTAGAGAAGAAATGTCAGGAAAAACTAAACTGAATTAAAATAAAAAAAAACACTAAGTGAAGACTATCCACCTGGTTTATTCTATTTTTATCTAATGAAATTACGTTTTAAGTGTTAATTTCACATATATACTAGCAATATCTAACTGAAACTAAGGTTGAATCTCTAAAAGGCTCATAAAAGCTCTCCCTTCACAATGTAATCCGTAGTATAATTCCTTTGATGGCAGCAAATATAAGCTTAAAAATACAAAGCACTGGCATCTCATTGTTAGTATGTAGATATGTTAAATAAACCAGGACTTCAAAATATGCACAGAGAACTATCAGGAGAATCTTGAGATGATACTATTAAAACTTCTGCTGGACAATCTCTCTTACAACTGGAACCATAGCTGAAATTGTATGTGTTATAAAAGTCAAAGACTTTGCCAAAAAGTTTGGAAAAAGGACCCTACAATAAAAATAGAAAATAAAATAAAACCACAAATGAATAATTATAAAGAGCAAAGTCAGAATACATATCATTCTGTACTTGTTCAGCTACTGTCAAAGTAACAGAAGTGCTTCTGTACACAGAAGCACAAAGATTCCATAAATTTTTTAGTTAACAGAACTTTCTTGAAAAAGTTCACCAGTATTCCATACTTAAAATTGGCCAAATTTTGTTGTCACCTAAAAAGAATTCACCTAAGCTTGAAAAGATTTTTAAAGAAGTATTTCAAATCTGTATAAAGAGAGACATATTTTACTAAGACAGTAATTTCTGTGTAATATAGTACCTATTAAATGCAAAGAGATTACAGGAAAAAAAGTTAAACAAAATTTGCATACATATCTTACTGCTGAATAAAACACACATACAACGTTATATTCTGTTAAAATACTCAACTGCAATACAGATTTAAAACCTGGACTACAGTGTTGTCCCTGATCAATAGTGCAAAGCAGGTAGATATACCAAGTAAAATGAAAAATAACTTTAAATATTGATACTGAACTTAGTATTTAACTACCTAAATTTCTCTACCAAAACTAAAACAGTCACATATAATGATCTTAACATTCAAATTTGGTTTTAAACCAAGTTAAGATTGCAAGAAAATGCACACACCACGCTTCAATTCTGTATACCAAACAAGAAACACGTGCTAATCCAACCTCTCTCATCAGTGCGCCAACACAGATACTACAATGACACCAATTTCTCAATATGTAAAATAAATTTCAGAGCTTACATATTCTTTCTGCACTTCCTTTTTCAGTATCTGTCGTAGAAGTGCCAACAGGTAGATAGCAGAAATATTAATTAGAGGCTGCAAACCTAATTAACAATACTCTGTGCGAATTCTTGTTTACCAACTTCAAACAGATGCTTTAGCAGAATAAGAAGTTACACTGCATATAAGAGTTCCCTAAATTTGCAAGTCTTTCAGCTTTGGAAAAAAAAAAAAAAAAAAAGTGCAATTTCCAATATCTAGGTCCTCAACATGATGGAAAAGGACTAACTATAAACCAAAATATTTAAGAATGAGATCATCTACCACTTTCATCCTATTAGGTACATAAAGCAATTGAGCTTGATTTTTCAACTTCCACAAGCATAGAACTGGGTGAAGTCTTCATCCCTCTTCATTCCCTACAGGAAGAACTATCACATCAAAAGAGCTAGGGTTCTACCCTATAAAATAGTCATAGCACAGTTTAATACTTTGAGTGGTGTTAAAATAATTATAAACAACTCTAAGAATGCTCTTCTGCAATGTTAACTTCTTGGTGGTAAAAAAAATAACACAAACAACACTTCAGCTGAGCACTGAGCAAGCTTTAAATCAAATATAGTGAACCTCACAAAATGGAGCATAATCACTGACTGCCAGAACTTACTCAGCCCACACCTTTAGGCATCGATAGAAAACTGGCTACAACCTGCAGGAATTATGCTCCCAAGCTCTTTAAAGCTATTGTCAAGGAGATCCAGCTTCTTCCCCACTCTGTGACCCGAATATCATGGTCCTGAGCAGATGGCTCTATCTGGACCTGCCTAGGCAGGAGGGTTGCACCAGATGACCTCCAGAGGTCCCTTCCAACCTCAGTTACGCTGGGATTCTGTGATACAATAAACAGGGCTGTATGCCTAATTTCATAATAGGTATTTAAATACTAATAAATACAATAATACTAATGAATACAAGTAAGGCTAATAGCAATCCTTACTACCTAAGTTACCACACTCAATATCTTTATCTGATCGAATTTGGGTTTTTTAGCAAAAGTAAACATCTCTGTTTATAAGTAAGGCTAAGAACTAGCAGACTTATGCAAAAGATACATAAATGAAACACCCTACCTAGAAAAGGAAACTGAAATAGATTTGAGCTTACCCATAGAAATTTAACACCTTTATTTCTCAACTTTGCATCTACACCTCAATTTAGCTTGGGGTTGTAAGGAGAAGGTCTAAAAAATAGTACAGAAAATTCACTTAGGAGTACACAGAATTTCAACTAAAATAGGAAGAGGGTAAGCAACAATTTGGTGAAATAAACATGAAAATGACATGAACAAATATAAACTAAAATGTACTATTTAACCTAACTAAAACACGCTGTCTTTAATTTACCATCTATTATAGTGAAAGAACAACTAATAGTTCTGTCAAAATACTTTCTTCTCTTTATCTGTGATAATTCAAGATTTTTTTAGAAACTAAAACTGAAAGTGAGATGGACCTCTCTTGCACACATCTTGATCTAGTGTAAGAGAATGAAAAAGCTATCTCAAAATGACCAAGGAATAAATGAACTTTACTTTAAAAAGAAAGGTTACGCAATTCATTCAGATAGCAATGCAGAGCTAACAATTAAATTTTCCCAAATCTTTGCAAAGAAATAGAAGCTTTTCTAATGATGCAGCACAGCTTCATCCTATAGAGGCCAAACCAAATTTTCAATTCTAAAAATTACGTTGTTATCTCTTCATATTCCTTCCTCTGTTATTCAAACCTGTGTTTTTATACAGAAATTTTCATCTACTTGGAAATCACACATATTATGATATTTATGACCTCGTTCCAAGATAAACAATTAGGTGTTACATAGGCTATACTCCTTGTGAGCTCTACTGCTAGTCTTCTCCAAGTACTAACCTTCTAAATACAATTTCATAATTGATCGTATCATTCTTTAAGATAAAGTTCTCAGAATTCTTTCCAAATCAATACTCTTTCCTTTCAGAAACAACTTTTTTTAAAAGAAAATCTAGAGTCATTGCACTTGGAACTATTATCAACATCTTAAAGACACAAAGAATGAGATATGGTATAAACTTTACAATGAATTTAAGTGTCTATCAATATTGACTATAACTTTTTAAGAAAAAAGACATAACATGAATCAATGTGAAAAATAGATAAAAATATTTTATAGATAAGGAAAAAAATAACAAGCATCTAAGACAATTCCGGAATAGCTGTAAAATTTCTTCCACTCATTATAGGCATTCTTTCCTGCTGATGATAATGCTCAGTTTTAAATAAGTAAATTCATAATGGGTTCCACTGCTGATAAGACCTTTTCATTATTATTTATAGCTTAGTAAAAGTACAGCCATATTGGCTACTTCTTACATCAAATAAACAAACAAACTATTTGCATTTCCCAAAGTCTAAGGGCTTGTGGTTTTAACTTAACATTTAATGCATCTTTCGAGAACATCTGAGGGGGAGGTTTCCCTGAAAAAATAGTATGTGCACATGCCACAATGACAGCAAGGTACAAATAAGAGTATACACTCAAAATAACGAAAACGAGTCTGCCTATGTTGGTAACAGTGCTTCAGAAGATAAAGCAGGACATTTTATAGAAGAAAAATGTGAATAAAAAACTATTAGAAGGAAAGCTTTGAATATTTCTTCTGAATTCCAGCTTGACCACTGAGTAGTTCTCAATTACCCTTGAATATCTCAACTTCCCTATATTCAATTCTCCCCAGGGTTTATCATCACATTTTAATGACCTATCCCGTCCCTGGGATAGATCCCTAGCTGATTAATGTTAACGTTTTCTACTCTTATATGCAAGTGAGCTACTTCACCACCAACTGTATGGCCCCTCACCTGTCAAAGGTGCTTTTTAGGAAAGACAGGAAAGCCAAAGATTTCTCTAGAAAATCATTACACACTGAAACATGGGAATATTTACTTATTCAAACAAATATTGTCAACTACATTGAGAAATACTGAAACACTGCAACATTACAACAGCACCTAACTTTACAGAGCACAGAGGTACCCACAGAAAAGAAAAATCAAAGAAGTTGTATTAGCACAAAAACATATTATTTCACTCAAATACAAGTCAAGCAGAGTACATATATGGATGGCACAAGAAGATTTTTTTTACCTGCCATATATATTTTTAGCAAGTAGGAGAGTGATTAGAAACTTATCAACACAATCTTTATACTGCAGAACACTTACTTGCAATATATTTTATAATTGCTTCTATCTGAGACCCAAAGATGCTATGAGTGTAAAAATGAATAGTCAGTCATACTCAGGAGAAAATGTATTGAAGACTAAGAAAGAAAAAATTGCCTTAGATATACAAAGACTATAGAGGAACAGCACAAAACACTTCCTATTGGTTGCAATCACAACACTGAAAAGTTTTCAGCTATCCATTAATGAACTTCTTTATATGAAGATGGGTTTGGCCAGTTCTGGCTTCAGTAGTAGGCAACAGTAAACAAGATAAGAATCTTTACACTGTTATTCTCTAATATTTTGCAAAATAACTTTTAAACTTGCATTTTAAAATCTCAACCAAGATTCAGGTTTTGTGAGAAAAATGGATTAAATACGAAGATCACTTTAGAATCTTATCTAGAGAATTTCTGTGTTACTCTGAACAAAATTATCTAGGCTTGTGGTTTGAACTCATCTTGTCCAAGCTGGTGTCCCTGTTCAAGGCCGGGGGGAGGGGGGGGGCAGGGCTGGAAATGGATGATCTTTAAGGTCCCTTGCAATCCAAACAATTATATGATTCTATGAAACTGGCTATTGGATTATACAGATTTCACTGAATTCTCCAAATAGCAAAATCTAAACTACATACTTTGAAAGTTGATTTAAAAAAAAACAAACAGAAACAACAAATCAAGCTTTTTCTCGATGACAGCGTACGAAAAAAAATATATTTTTTTGGAAGGTAAATGGTCAAGTGGCAAGAGCATTAGAATCAGATGCCCAAACTGGGCTTTTGCAAATGGGCCTTAAAACTGAAGAAGCCTTAGAACAGTGAGAACAAACCACCAGACTGTTGCTTTGGTAATGGTAGGCCTCAAGCTAAAGATTATCCGACAAAGTGTCAAAAGCTTCTCCACTTAATAGTTCTTTCGGTTGAACAGCAGTTTGTTGACTTCGGTTTATACTAACCTGTCATATATATTTAAACAACTGGGGCAGGAAGATAAGGGTCGAGCAATGTAGTATGAAGAGGAAATCTTAAGTTTTTAATTACAATACATAAAGGAGATGAAATTCACCATAAACATGACAAGACAAATACATATAGTCCAAATTAAAATGAGCATGGTTACTGCTGACAACTCCTGAGTAAATTTTTAATATTTTCAAATGCTTCTTCATTGTGCTTGGTCTTACTAACAGATGTATCAAAACAGTTCTTATAAGTAATGTAAAAATAGGAATGTTAAAGAACTGCAAAAATCAAAGTAGAACTTGGTATTTTGGTCACCTACAAATGAGCTGTCTTCCCATACTAGTTCATTCTAAAAAAGCATAACTTAAGAAAACGCAAAAAAGAAAAAAAAATACTTACCATCACTGACTTTTTAACCTCTAAATCAAACATGCTGTTAACAGTTCAAATCTAGCACACAGGCTAAGTAAGAAATAAATCTAGCTGTGTAACTAGCTACACTTGCTTTCAACACATACAGCAGGCATTTCCAGTTGCTAGGATAGTATTTAGTATATTAAGTTACATGTAAACATCCTCACAGAGTTGGTATACAGAGCCTGCCACAACATTCAAGAAAAGTTTTATATATACTACTGTGTTCAGAAAATAATTCTGCATAAAGGTTTGATTTATTCAATACTCACCTTTAGAACTTCCAAAAGTATTAAAAAACCACAACAAAATCAGTCATGAAAGAAAACATTAGATAAAAGAGCCTCCTATTTAGGCAGACAGTGATTCTGCTCTTACTTCCCCTGTTGCCAGATGTCCTTTGCCTCTTGCCTGAAGACACAACATACCTACAAGTCTATCACCACAATTAAATAAGAAATTGATCATTTGATTTTCTTCTGAAGATCAGTACAGATGTCTTTCAGTCCACCATTTCTGAAAATACAGTTTTTCACTGGAATAGCTACGTTTCACTCTCTAGTTAAGAAATACTTAGACTCCTCTTGTACACAAGACCTAAACGCTATAACCTTAATTCTTCATTTCTGAGTTCATTTTTAGGGGTTTAGAATTACAAGATGAAGTTTCATTTTGCTATTTCCTCAATTTAAGAGAATTCCAAAATTATGCTGTAATTACTTGCATCAAAATTTGGATTGTGTGTTTCTCTATAACATGTGCCAGAAACAGCCTCTGGAAATTCATATGAAGCATAAGCAATCAGATTCCAAGATTAATCAGCCTCAATCCATTTATCTTGTTTAAACTCTCCAAATGGAAGTATCAAAATCCAGAGAAACCTGAGATATCCGCAACTGTGCTTGAGCTCCTAAACCAACCATCTATCCAGACATATCTCAGCTTCTCATAAGGGTTGGATTAGATGCTCAGTATTAGTCCATTTTCTAGCTTCCATGGAACAAATTCTCTCAAAGAAATGCCAAATGAGACTATGAACAACCCAACCAGGTTTCCCAGTGCACATAATCAAGGAACAACAGAATGTTCCAATTTGTACATTTTACAGATAGCTGTATTACTCAGATGAAAGCGTACTGGTTTCACACCCCCCTCCCCCTCAGTGAACATAATCCTTTACCATAATACAAAGTTCTAGCTGCACAATAGTACAAGTCAACATCTGCTTAAATAATGGTCATTAAGAGTTGAGAATACTTTCTAGTAATGGACAGAAACCACTTGACCCTTCTGATGCAAGTGTCTAGCTAATATACTACTACTCTGAAGCTGAACTATTATTATTTCTAAGCCACTAATCATCATCTACATGACCTCTCAATTTGATAGTTGCACTTGTCCTTCCGATATATGAAAGCAGCAATATAAAATAGTGCTACATTAGATTACAGTTGGTCACAAGCTGAATTTACATTTAAATATTTTACTCCTTAAAGAGATACAAACCTGAAATACAAAACTTTATAAAACTATGTCAAATCCTTGCTGTTCAATGTGAACGTAATGTCCCAAAACAGACAGAATCCAATAATTGAGTAAAAAGATGTTACTCTCGAACTTCGTAAGAGAAGACATCTACCACAGAGTAACAACAAATCCATGCATGCTGTATTGAAAAGACTTCATCTGAACTATTCATGGGGCAAATAACTTACCTGTATGATGTAAAGACAGCATACAAGGGATGGCTAGAAGGTGAATAAAATACCATATTTCAAGGGAGACTGAGGAAGAGAAGTAACTTACCTGATGAGTGAAAAATATACAAATGCAAATTCAAAAGAAACGGCCCACAGGCAGGTCTAGCAAAAAAAAAAAAAAAAAACCAAAACAACAAAAAAAAAAACCACCACACAAAAGCCCAAACCAAAAAAACCCACAAAAAAACAAAAACCCACAAACCTACCCCCCACACACTTGCCTGCCTTTTTATGTCCACCTTCAGAAGTGACTTCTTACACTAATTCCAGCTGCAAACTAAATTGTACTACAAAACTCAAAACTCCATCAAAGCAGGTAAAGCTGATTTTAAAGCACAGCTTCTAAAGCATAAGCATCTAACAGAAAAGTGTTGTTTAATATGCCTGTAGCCACTGAACAGTGAGATTTCTCCATGAAAACCTCAGATTCTCACTGCCAATTGCATGACCTGTTATGAAGTCATTAGAACATAGCTGTTTTTCCTCTCTGTTCATTATTACAAACTCATATATGTTCCTTATGATTTTGTAGGCAAATATCTGGTAGCAAAACAATTTACTGTTGATAATAATATGTAACACTTGTGCTGATAGTCACTTAAATATCTCTACATTTGAGCCAAATATCTGTCCTAATTACTTAATCCTATTATAGTGCATGCAAAAATTAAGATGTAGCTTTTGACGTATCTTCACATGTATTCATGAAAAAGAATATTCAAAGGCATAAAATGTAATACAGTATCACTGTATCACAAGGCTGGAAAATACCTTTGAGATCATCGAGTCCAGCCTATGACTCAACACCAATACCTACTCGTCATCTAAACCATGGCACTAAGTGCCTCATACAATCTTCCCTTTAAACACCTCCAGGGATGATGACTCCACCACCTCCCCGGGCAGCGCATTCCAATGGCCAATCACCCTTTCAGTGAAGAATTTTTTCCTAATATCAAGTCTAAACCTTCCCTGGAGAAGCTTGAGACCATGTCCTCTCATTCTGTCACCTGAGAGAAGAGACCAACTCCTGCATCACTACAACCTCCTTTTAGGTAGTTGTGGAGAGCAATGAGGTCTCCCCTGAGTCTCCTTTTCTCCAGGCTAAACAACCCCAGCTCCCGCGGTCACTCTTCACAGGGCTTGTGCTCCAGCCCCTTCACCATCCTCATTGCTCTCCTCTGGACGCACTCCAGCACCTCGACATCTTTCTTAAACTGAGGGGCCCAGAACTGGACAGTAGTCAAGGTGCGGCCTGACCAGTGCTGAGTATAAGGGAATGATAACCTCTCTAGTCGTGCTGGCCACATTGTTCCTGATGCAGGCCAAGATACCATTGGCCTTCTTTGCCACTTGGGCACACTGCTGGCTCATGTTGAGTTTCCTGTCTAACAGCATGCCAAAGTCCCTTTCCACCTGACCACTCTCCAGTCACTCTGTCCCCAGCCTAGAGCTCTGCATGGGGTGTACCTGTTTCATTTTATTAAAAAAAATAAAAATTAAGACTTTATATTAAATATACGTACCTTTCTTTAATGGTTTTTTTCTTTAAAATGTTTTTTTTGAAATGGGTTTTTTTTTTGACCTAGTGAAAATCTGTATATTCTTGGAATAATGCTCTAATTGAAAGCCAAGATAAATTGTGTGTTCATTTATTATTCCTACTCCAAGGCTCATTCATACAAGTTTGAGCCAGACAATACTTCATTTGTTCTGTGCTTTTATATAATACTTTGCAGATACGCTGCATTACCACCTAACTTAAAAATATGAAGACTGTCTAACACATTTAATCAGGGACAGAACTATATGATTACTGTAACTTTACACCTTCACTTGGTTATTTACAATAGACTCTTGCTTAACTCATGAACAACAGTCAAAAATTATAAACAAATAAAAATTCAAAGAAATGAAAGAAAAAATGTCTAGCATGATGTTTTACTGCAAAGAGGGTTTTCAGAAAGGACACAAAAAGATGGCAACTTCTCTCACGAAAATGCATTGCATCAAACCTTGTCATTTTTGGTTCAAATATATAGGAGGTACAGGCATAACAAAGAACCAAAAGGCAATGTAATTGTTTTAGAACTAGCTTGAGCACCTTGTATTAGAAACATAATATCCAGCACCTGTCTTAACATTATCAAGAAAAAAGCTACTACTGTTTTTCTCTACACATCTCAGTCATGCATCAAGAAAAATCATACAGTATTGTGTGTTGTCTATATAGTTGTCTAACTCCTATTTTTCAGCAAAATATAACAATTATGAAGTAAACTTCCATCTTCAGTGAATCAATCTTCGAGGTCCTTTCCAACCTCAGTGATTCTATAATTAACCTTCTTTGCTTGCAGAACCTTCTTTGCCTGCAGATACCAGTTGATTGTATCAATAAAGCATAAAAGCTCCTCATTTTTTTTAATATATTCTACCCCTTGAAAATGTGGTCCAATTTATGACATATTAGTGACAAAAAAACCCAAACAACAACCACCAAAAACCACACAAACATTTCCACAGAACAACACCTGTAATTTCAGTTATTTAAATCAGTGAAGACAGTTAGCCAGGAGCTTAGAGAACGTTAAAGCATAGCTCAAATTTATTACCATCACCATCAGCAGTAACAGGAACAGTCTGTAGGATAAAAATGCTGCAGAAATCTACATACCACAGCATGAAAAAATTTTAGTCTTCTAAAAATCAGAAACAGATATTCTTAGTTCAATTTAAAAAATAAACCCAAACCACTTTCTTTGGATTTACATGCTATTTTCTGACCCACTGCTGCTCAGGAGTAAACTTAACCAGCAAAGCACTAAGTAATCACTACCTGTCTTATAGGTCTGATAATAGAAAGTCTTGCCCAATTCGTTGCTAAGTTGAAAGATATGCATAGAAAAAGGAAGTGAATTGTTAAAAGGTTTCTCATTAAAAACAGATTTATTCTTCCCACTGAGACAAAGTAGGGAAAGTAAAAGTGAGAGCATGTGCAGGGTAAGGAAAGAGAATGGGAAAAAAAGAAAGTGGACAGTAAATAAAGGGGAGACCCTGTTCTTTGCGTGTCTGATTTGACATCTTAAAACCTATTATATATAAATTTTCAGTGTTCAGCATTTAACCCCATTAATGACAGTTATAGTCTGAAAACATTTTATGTTACATAGTTCTAGATACTAAGTAGTTTAAAAATGATTTTGTAAATATCAAACTCAAAATTATCAGATACTTCTGATCTGAATCCCTCTGTGCCTCATTTCTCTATCTATGAAATAACATTAATGCCTTAACCCTACAGATTGATACAAATTGTGTATGTAGCTCAAATACTCCGTAAGGACCATCAGGAAAACAACAATTCTGTTTTCAGAGTAAAAATAAGATGAAGTACCAAATTCATGCAGCTGTTTGTTGGCCAACAATAAACAATACATATTGAATAGGTGGTCATCAAATGACAAGAGATCATCCTTTATGTGAAAGTCCTGGAGTAATGCATTTATAACAGTACATAAATCATCCAATGGATTTGTCATAATGAAGGTACATAGAGGGTAATATAGACATTTCCTAATTTCAAAGTTCTGGTTATGCAGCTTTCCCAGACATTCCACATTTTCCCTTCTTTTCTTTCTTTGAGACAGGAACACATGTAACAATGGCAGGATTCTGTGCATGAGCAACTGTCTATCCAGAGGACACAAATGGAGAAAGACAGGACTTAATTTACACATTAAAGAACTCAATCCTTTCAGCAAACAATGCGAAATTCTTCTGTTTCTTCTAAGAAGGGAAAACTGATTTCAACTGAATTTCTACAACTTTTTAAAAGTTTGGTTTGCATTTTTAAATATGAAAATATTTTTTTTCTTTCACAGCAAATTCTAACCTAATTCATTTGCTTTTTAACATATCCAGACCACAGTAAAATTTGATATTATCAAAAATCGTAATTTTCATCAGATTAACATATGTTTTTGCCAATGAATGCTGTATCTTGTACTAGCTCCTGTTATGATAAAAACCCCATGATTTCCATTAAAGCTAAGTAGTTTCCACAGTATGTGGCAGATTTCATGTATGATGTAATGTATATCATCTAAATGCTGCAGAAATTTTTTACAGATGTTTTACTAGAGATTTATTTTTTCTCATGTAAATTTATCACAGCATTTAGATTTTGCTAATATATTCCCATTTTCACAGAGATTCTTTGACATACAACCCATTCAATCCTCCTGCTTGATCCTGCAGGAAAGACATCGTGCTAAATTTAGGTTATTACAATCATTTCTATGGTAACAGATGGATGTGAAACACAGGATTATGACTTCACTGCACGACTCTACAGAAAGAAGTCGGACGGCTGAGGAAGAAAGATCATATTCAAAATATCTGCAGCTGTAGCAGGGAAGCATACAATCACTGAGAAATGGAACCATACTTTTTTTTTTTTTACAAAATTATATCATTTTCAAAATCGCTAGAGGTAAATCATTCTGCAAACACCTTCTTCACTGACAATCTCCATGTTTTTTCTTTAAAGCAGTATCTCTGCTCTGGCACAATTAAAAGAAATGAATGCTTCAAAATATAGGCTACACACAAAACTATAAATAGACATGAATCTATTTAAAACCCCTAGAGGTTAAGAAAAAAATACAAATATGAAATTCTATTAGAAATTCACTCCATACAAAAATAAGGGTAAAAAAGGAAAGCGTATTTCAGCTAATACAAACCAGGATAAAAGATTTTTTTCATTAATCTTGCTTTTTGCAGATATTCCTCTACGTATATAAAGATTTCATGCTAGAAATGCACATAAATTTATACTCAACTAAGAGCTAGAAAAATCATCAAATTATTACAGCATATCATGTTATCACTATTTTCCTCAGTTTGATTTTGTCTTAAAATCCAACCAAGAGTAGATCAGAGAAACAAAAATGAGTGTTCATTATATTCTTATAAACAATATTAATTACACAAAGCATTCCTCAAGAATAGAGACTGAAAACAGCCAATCAGCACCTACCTTGAAAATATTGTGGTCCTATACAAAATTGGTGTCTGAAATACCTTCTATAATTATTCACAACTTTTAATGATTCAGCAATGAAAGGCTATTGTAAAAGGCAGAACTATACTTAACATTTCTGTGTTAGCTGGACACAGATTAACAGAGCAAACATGAATAACACTGACTATTAACGGTTTCTAACTTCAGTATTCCTGCGATAACATTCAAAGCAGGCATTTGCTATATTAAATCTAACCTCTGAAATAAAATGAACAAGACAATAGTAACTACTTACAAAGAATTCCCGAAGCAGATATGCATGATAAATATATATAGCCATTATATGTTTATAAATATAAGGTTATACATGTAAGTCTTTGTTCAGTATTAAAAATAGTACCTCTGGATGTCTAAAGAAACCTTTCTTGCATTGGAACTGTTTATGCACTACTAAACTAACAGTAACATTGAGGGCATTTCTAAGGACCTTCAAAGGGTCTTTTCTCTGAACTGACAAATTGTTGCAAATTCTAAAAACGTGAGGGATAATTAAAAAAAAAAACACAACCAAACAAACAAAACTGCGAAACCCTAATCCTGTGTGGCTGAAATAATCAAATAGGTCAGAAGGGACACATCAGTTTCATAAACCTCATTTTACTAAGGAAAGTAGACTTAAAAACCAACAAAACCCCAAAAACCTCAGTAAGAGTGGAAAGCAATGTCTGACACAATTCTCCAAATTAGAAATTCAGGTCATGGCAATCCCAGTATTCTCAGAAGATTCTGTGAAGGACTGCAACACTAAGAATTTTGACAAGATTGACTAAATAAAAACGGATACAGAAAACTTTTTTTCCTTTTAATTCAGACCACTAGACCATTTAAAACTTTGTTCTTTTTTTAATTTGCAATTAACCTAAATACATTTCAAATACTCCTTGTCCTCCGGGGAGGAAAAGTTCTCTTTGTAAAAGATGTTACAGCATAAACCTAGAACTTCGAAACAACCCAAAAAATAGGGGGGGTCCCCCTTTTAAAAACTTTCTGAAACCTTAGATTAAAAAAGCCTTAAGTTGACTTTTTCAACATTTAAAAAGTTTGAAAAGATCAAGTTATTAAAAAGAAATATGTCATGGTTTTGGCAGTAGGGGAGGAGGGAGAAGGCTTCTGCTTTCATAATGGTGGTACACACCATTCTCCTGTAACACCTTACTTTTGCTTTCCTCACATTGAAACTTCCAGCTTAAGTGCTGATAATCCTAGACAAATGGTTTCAAGTTAACAGCTGAAGTGAGGATACACACTGCAGGTAGTAAAATAATGGTCTAACAACACTCCTCATATTTTCCTAGCCATAAAACCGGACCACATCATGAAAACTGTGATATAACTCAGAAGTGAAGTAGCAACATTTGGCTAAGTGTTACCATCTTTAGCATCTGCAATTGTATTCCTTCATCAAAAATACATTTTAAATCCAAAAACATCATCTGTTTTCATAAAGAGACTCTCAAGTACAATTATCAATAATGGAATACAATGACCACAATATACTATAGCTATACCCACACTGTATCAACATTTTGAGTCAAATCCATTTAAATCTATAATAAATGTTTGCTAGGAAGTTCAAAATTTTTTCTGAATAGGCAATTCACAAAATGCTACCAGCAAGTCAACAAATACGGTATTTTGTTTTAATGAATAAAAGGTTCCAGGTGACTTAGCTTCGGTGAACTTGTCCTCCACTAACTTATCTTTTAGCGTGGCATGTGATCAGTAAAAAGACAGTAAAAGGCTTTATTTGCCTTACCTCACCTGAGGGTTTGCTATTTTTATATGGATTCTGTAACAGGCAGAAACCACCCACAATTTGGCCATCTATAAAGGACATTTGACATATTAGAAAGCATCTGATCATCTGCAAAGAAAACGTTAAGACACTGTTGCTAGAAAAGCATGACTGGTTGAAACCAAAAGAATTTTAATTTCTTAATGGGAAAAAAATGATGTATGGGAAACCTAAAGGAATACTTAATGTTTTGGGATTTTCCAGTATTATTTAGAGTAGTTAAACAAGCAAGGAGCTGTCCTTATAAATAAATAGATGATCTGAAAGGAAGGTCAAGGACACTGCATCGGCACAGGGCCAGGCAACAGAAGGTGCTAAACAGAGCAGAGACTGGTGGATTTGATGACCACAGTAAAAGACCTCTGCATTTCAATATACCAGAATTTCCTTTCCTTACACTGTATTATCTTAGCTGGATCACTGCGTTAGCTTTAATGGTGTGTACTCATGCAATTTGCCAAAACAAAGAACAAAACTTCCGCGCAGACAGATATGCAGAAAATATATGTTAAAACCTATTAAAAGTTGCAATCTATCCAATGTGTTAGTTCTATATTGCCCTTCTGGTTGCATCACAGCAATCTATAGTGGTCAAATAGCTAGAAACAAATACTGATTGTTACTACTGAAATTCTATTAAAAAAAAAAAAAATTAAGAGAAATGTTTTAATATCTACCAAAAGGGAATCTTTAGTGAGGGTGCATTTTTTTTCCCCAGGTAGCATATTTTTTGCAAGTATTTCATCATTCCTCATATATATGAAACGGTCACTTCCTATATATTGATGGTTTCCATTTGGAGACATATATATTAAAAAAAATGTTAAGAGAAATTGAGTCTTTCATTCCGTAAACTACATAACTATGACTGAAAACAAAGTGCCTCTTGACTCATTAATTACAGTAGTGCACCATCTTCCAGCTGTCCAGCTAAGAAAAACAGATTTTTCAACACGTTACACAGTGAAAAAAAGGGACAACAGACAAAACCACAAGAAAATTATTTGATCCTACTAGCCAATCAGCTTCCTTTTCCCCCAAGTATGATTCTACAGAATTAAAGTATAACTCCAATAAATCCCTGTAAAAATAAAGTTGACAAATTAATTTTACTTACATACTGTTTAATGTTCAAAGTTGACTCTGCTATAAGTTATATTAAGTTGAAAGTGGAAATACAAGCATTCCCAGAGCTACCTTCCTTAATCTTATTACCTTTTTAACCTTCTGTATGAATTCTGGCAATGAAATACAAATTAATACAATGAAAGATTTGTGGGGTTTCGAGTAACAAAAGAAAAAGATACTATCAACAGCTAAAAAAACTATTTAAAAGTTTAAGTTTTGTATTACTGAAGGTTAATAAACACATTTAAACTCCTGAATAAAATATGCTGCTCAAAAGGCCCTAGTTTATTTTAAAGGCATATTAAAATAGGAGTTGTACTATACAAATCATGGGAGGAAGGATCAAGAAACTCAATGCTAAAAGTTTTTCATTTTTGTGGTTCCAAAAAACTGCTGTCAAATAAATGAACACATCCAGTTAACCAAAAATAGAGATAACTTAAACCCACAAGTATTTACAGAAAACACATTTTAAGCCACATATTAAATGTAATTTCCCTAGGAAACCGTACATTATAGTTAGTGGTACATTTAAATTTTAAAAGAAAACCAAATGCACGCAAACAAGTCTATATCCCTGTAATCTCAGGAAGCCACAACTACCACAACCCTTTTATATCTGTTATTAAAGATAGTCGCCCTAGTATATGAAATGTTTTACACATCAGCCTGATTTGATTTGCCACATCACAACAAACTGTGTGAAAGAAACTCAGTACAGCACTTTCTGCACAAGAAAAAACAAACAAACCAAAAAAAATATGCTTTCAGGGATGTTTTCAATTTAATTTGAAGAATCAGAATAAAAGGTTGTTGATTTAAAAGCATTAGGGTTCTTCGGTTTTTAAAAAAAATACTCAAGAAGTCCAGAGGAGAGCCACAAAAATGATCAGAGAGCTGGAACATCTCTTCTAGAAGAAAGGCTGCAAGAGTTGGGGTTGTTCAGCCAGGAAAAGAAAACACTTTGAGACCTTATTGCAGCCATTCAATACTTAAAGTGGGCCTATAGGAAAGACAGGAAAAAACTTTTTAGCAGGGCCTGTAGAAATAGGACAAGGGGTAATGGCTTTAATGTAAAAGAGGGTAGATTTAGACTAGATAAGGAAAAACATTTTTACAGCAAGGGTGATGCAACACTAACAGGCTGCCCAGAGAGGTGGTAGACAGTGCATCCCTGGAAACGTTCAAGGCCAGGTCAACAACTTGATGTAGTTGAAGATACCCCTGCTCACTGCAAGCAGGGTTGTATTAAATGATCTTTAAAGGTCCCATCCAACCCAGATCATTCTATGATCTCTATGAAAACCCAAGTAATTATTCTCCAAATTCCTAGAATCATCACGTTTTCTACAAATTACTTGATCATTTGGCTAAAACTTCACAATAACATTGATGTTTTTCCTTTATAATTAAGATTGCCTAACACTTAATACAATCTCTAAAAAATACTGCCTGTCTTCACTTAGCTTTCAATCTGCCAAAGCACTGCTTATCCAAATGATTTTTTTGGAACTGTGCCTGTAGTAGGTTGGTTTCCTACTTTTTCCAAGTTTCAGCAAGTGAATCCATGATTTCCAAGAGAACTACGAAAAATAAGATAATTTCCTCATGGTAAGTATTTTTTAAATGCTTCTCCAGAAAATCTCGTACTTATCAGTGTGAGAGGTATGCTTTTCACCAGCCCTCCCCCAGCACTCCCACCTCCAAAATCAAATGCAGTTAAATTAGACTCCTCTGAACAACCAAAATTAGTCAAGCTCAGGAATCAAAAAGAAAATTTATCCAAAGAAGCCAGTAGTCTCTGTTCCCACACAACTCCTACACACCATACTGACTGAGGCTCTCTGGTTTTGGAACATGACTGGGTGCCTTAGTTCATGTCTTTAGATGCTTGGTATAATTCCCCTTTCAATTGTTTTTCCTGGTAACTGCGATCTGCTGTTGTGGTAGCTAGCAAAACCCAAGAGACAACGCAAGTGCAAGAACAAGATTGTTTGATCCAACTTAGCAAAGAACACCAGTAAGCAAACATGGCTAACTTTGGTGAGCTAGGGGACACGAGACACATTTAGAAATGAATGCTAACTTCAAAAAACTAAATGCCTGTCAATGCTCTGATACAATGCTAAAAATTTCAGTTCAGCTTAACTGTCCACAGATGATCGTTTACTTTGGGCACAATTTATAAATACCCAGTTTTAAACAAGAGCAATTTAGCTGACAAGCAGCAAGTCAAGCAAACAGTGGTAACCATCTATGGGCATAAATACATAAATACAAAAAATTTACATATCCTAACAAAAGTAATTCTGTGGAAGCTCAAACTGGATATTCAGTGTTTTATATATATAAAAACTCAGCTACAGTTTTCCAGTCTTACCTCCAAAGAAACCTAGGGAGAACAGCACAACTTACTCCTGAAGGGTACTAAAGTAATTATTTATTTTTATTTATTAACACCTACTGTGAAAATGAGAATCAAAAAAAAAAAACCCAAGCAATCAGTAATACCATTTCCAGGCATGTTTTCTTAATTTAGGAGTAAATAAAATGTTTTATTATCATTGTGCTGTCTTACATGATAATAACTCAACCATCTATTCAGTAAGTATGCCTAATCATTAACGACTACCAAGTTATTAAGTAAACACCACTGAAAAATCATTTGTGAATTATTTTTTTCTAAACTTTTTCTTTCAGTGTGTCTCTTCCATATCAGAAACTGAAAGCTGAAAAGTGACAACACAAAAGTCAATTTATCATACATGTACAATAACAACCACGTCTCATTTCCTTTCACCCCATCATTTCCATCCCTCTGGACTGTTTCAATGAAAAAACAAAACAAACAACAACAAAACCCCACAAAAACCAAAACAACACGAAACAGTTACAAGGTAAGACAAAGGCAATTACAATCACTACAAAACAAACACTCCACAATAGAAAATCAAGTTGGAGACTATTACCTCCATTTCGATGTTGAAGAAGTCTTTGAAAAACAAAAATTAATGAAGTACCAGATCATAATTTGATCAAGACACACTAACATTCCTCAACAGCACTACAGTTTGTTTGCTTACTTTGCCAACTTCTGAATGAAATAGATACCTAAAATAGAAGTGGTATCAAAATTAATAGTATTATGTACTTCAACTTTCTTTTGCTTGGAATAAAGTTTTAATTTTGGCTTTTATAGAAAAAGTGATAATGGAAAGAAAATTTTTTTCAAAATACTGTTTCAAGAAAAAAAACAAAAATTCAGAACTTATTTAGATCATTTATATGCTTTACTATCTACAGGGAAGGAAATACTGCATGAAACAATGTACTTCATGCAATCTCACTGGGGTTCTTCTGGACTGGCTCTTGAAATTGAGAAAAATATATGAAGCATTTCAAAAAATACAGTTATTGAAAATAGGGCTCTTCAGATTCATATTTATTTGGGGTTTTTTTATTGATATGTTTCAGTTCAAAAGGAATGATCATCATTTTACTGGTGCCAAAGCGATCTTTAACTTGCTATGCATTTTAGGATGAACACCATGGATTTTTTTTTTAATATATATACAGACACATACATGTGTATGCATACACAGATTCTTGCCCTATCAATATATTGTGTCATCTTACACTATTATAAGGTGACTTTCTTTTAGTTCCATCTGTAAACATTTGTTTAGCCATAGCCCACAAGAAGAGTTAGAAGCAAAATAACAAAATTGCATCTCCAATACTTCACAAAGTTGAAGGTACAGTAGGTATTCACTACTTCACAGACACCAAAGATCGATATTTATTTTTTAACCCAGCACCATACCAAGCATAACATCTCAAACACAACAACCATGAAACCGAGAACTAGAGTCTACGTAGTAAAATCTAGGTAGGAAAACACCACGGAACTTGTGAGATTTCAAACAACTAACACGCACAATTCTGTCAGTTGATTTGAAACCTTTTTATATATGACTACCAGAAAAGTAACATCAAGTATTCCCCTTTCCCATTTAATCAAGTTCACAGTTCAAACCCAAATATACTGCATCCACGTGCTTGAATGAAAAGTCAACAATATATTCTCCCCTTTCAGTCTGCTAGCAACAGTGATTTCAAACACTGATAGCTGTCTTACTGTTCTTGAATGTAAGACAGTTCTGAAGCAAACATTTTTTCCCCATTTCATCAACATAAGAAACAAAACTGTACAGTTAAACATATGTTTCATTAATACACCTGTCTTAGAAGACAGAAAATATCAGCCACCATTAGATTTTATGCAGAACACTCAGTCTTGACACTTTTTTTTATTTCAAATGTTCTTGATTTCTATGTTTGTATTGAAATTACGAATGTAAGAAGCCCCATACTGAACAAAATATACTATTTTGAAATTAAAACCTTAGTCATTACAAAAAAATCTTTCATCAGTTATTTCCCCAATGTTCAGCAGTTCACGTAATAACAGTTATGTTTCTTCCACAAAGCAGGCACATTCTGCATAGAGCTACTACCACCCTGATTTTCCACAATCATCTTAATTATAAGGTTTTTGTAATATGATTCTCTTATGCATATCCAAATTTTCTACCAAATGGAAAATGAGAAAGGGGAGCCTGAGGACAGGCTCTCTGAAGGCACGAAACCTCCCACTGCCCTATATGTATTTACTGTCTATTTAATCACATTACACAACAATAATTCACTAGAACCTACAATAAATACTTGATGAGGAGAAAAACATTCTATTCCTGCCTTTTAAAAAACATACATACAGTTTTTAATCCCACACTTAAAGCAAAATTCACTGTTGTCAGGAAAATACATCTTTAACATTTCTAATTTTCATTATTTGACCAACATAAATTTATTAATATCTTTAAATCACCAAAAGAAATCACAGACCTGTGGTGAGTTTACATTAACACAAAGCTATATAAAGAAGCAGGAGGCTACAGACACTATAGTATGCTAGAACACAGTTGATAATACAACCAGGCAATAGGCTCTCTTTTTTATTTTCTTCCCACACAATTTAAGAAATCTTGGTAGTAAGGAAAATAGTTGAATTTTATTTTGCTAATTAGTTGTTTAATTTCACTTTATTTTTTTGTACAGATGTTCACAGTCTATTCAGGAGATCTATTTTGTAAGTACAAAACTGAAAGTGCCTAATATATTCGAGACCTATGAGATCTGAACATTTGGAAATTTTCTGGCTTTAATCTGTTGCAGTACAGTGATTTCCTTTACAGGAAACAACAACCACCGTCCCTCTTAACAGACTTCTAGAGAAGCCTAGAAATGCCATGTAGAATTATGTCTTATACAAAACACTTTTTAAAAGAAATAGCTTTAAATCCATAACATTTTACAGATCAGAAAAACACTCAGATGCTCCACCTGTGGCAACAAATGATCAGTTGCACAAGTTTCAAATACAGCATCCCTGCTTACTTAAAATCATATCCAAAAACTCCAACAAAAAGGAAATTCATCATACCTCCAGGATTTTAAAACATATAGTGAAGATGAGGGAAATGTATCAGTAATGCCTTTGAGTCTCAAAATCAGGTTTTTCTTCTGTCTTTCCACAGCTATCTATGAATTTTATTAATTTTAAGTTGACTTCTATTTTCAAGCTAATCATTGAATATGATCAATCTCCTGCAATCGTACTTTTGACGAATTCACTTTCCAAGCTATAAGCTTATCTTCATTTTCTTCTTTGCAAAGACTTACAGAGACAGTATACACTCTTTATATATTTACTTTGTATTTAATCTATATATACATATATGAGGAATTTTTCCCACGTTTATTTCCTTTTTTTATCAGAAAGTAAATACCAAAGTATCTGAAATAAGGATATAAATTATTAGTGAGAGATCATCAATTCCATCAAGGATAATGGCCACAAGGAGCCTCAATGGCTAATATCAAAATTAGAATAACTACAATTAAAGGTTTTATTCCCCAGTTTGACCACCTTCCTTTTCCACTTTGTTTTCCTAAAATACCCTTCTTTTCACTCTGTTTCACTTAGTTTAAAACAGGATTTCATGTACCTAAGTGTTACAGCTAATATACATACAGATGTGAGTACACTTTTTGTTGAGCTATACATACTGATATTCTCTTTGTTCATACTATTCCAATCTTTTAACTCTAAATTGAATTTAGCTCATCACAGTCATTAAGATTTGGTGCTACTTCACCTGCAACAGCATTATCTATGAGACTTTTTTGTCCTAAGTATTGTGAAATTAAGATTAAAAATGTGCATAAACAGAAATGTTGCACAAATGGTCATCAGCAATGTTTATCTACTCTTCTTTTCCTCAGTTATTTTATGATATAAGGTAAAAATATCAAACAGTGGAGGGAGGTCTGACCCAATCATTTTGAAATATTACTCAAAATGCATGTAGTTTTTAGTATAGGTCCTTTTTAATTATTTCCTTTTTTTTAACTTCTATGGTATTGTAATCTTATGGTATATATTTGTATCAAATTATGTGAATTATAATATGGGATATTACATATATAGTAGATAAGTAGTAGGTACAGCAACACAAGAATATTGCACAGCAACACAAGAATCCTTACAGCTAACATTCTGGGGTTTAGTCACATTAATTTTGCACGAGTAATGTTTGAAATAATTGCTAAATTTACAAACACCCATTCTGAATATAAGAGATGGCCAAATTTATTTTATAACTGTTCAAATACACCACATAAAACTTTAAGAAAACAGTAACTTCTATCAATGAGCTCAAAGCTTGTTCATCAACCAACAGCACAGAAATAAAAATATGAACCAAATATAATACTGCTACACTAGTGTCTCAATATAAGCATCCCAATATCATGAACATGTGACATTCCTTCTAGTAGCAGCATGTAAATAAGAAAATACTTAAAACTTAGATAATCTATCAGCACCACTTCTAACTTGGAACAAAGTCCTTTGCTATCGTCATGAAAGTAAGTTTTTAAGCACAACATGCAAATTCGCTCTACTCTTTTGTACATCAGTTTTTCCTTAACTTTCCAAAGGCCATTTTACTATCTACACAGTAAAAAGGGTAGCACTGTTCCTCTTTTGTTTCTAAGCCTGCATTACTAATAACAAAAGTTAAAGTATAATTTTGGAAAAAAAATCAATCCACTGCTTCTGAAAACATTTCTTTTTCTTAATATAACCTAACAGATCCCCCAAGAAACATGACGTAAAATGTGTAATTCCTTGCTTACTCAAATATTCAGTGCCTAACTTATCATTGTTCACATAAAACGTACACTTACATTAAAATTTGCTTCCAATATGGATGTTTTCAATTTTAATTTCAGAACAACTCTCTACTTGCAAAGTCCGGTGGAAGTCCTTTAAAACTAGCAGGAGAGGAGGGAGAAGGAAAGAGGAAGGCATAAGAAAAGCAGTATCACAATTCCAAAAAGTACCACATTCATTTTAGGACACAAAATGGGGATCAGCTTACTTTTAAAAATCAATTCTGTTTAGCACTTGCATAGAAAATACTGTTCACAGACTACTGAACACACATGCACAGAAGAACAAGCAAGAAAATTACAGCAGAAGATGCCCATCATTTTCAATGGGGTAAAGCTCTCAACTTTGCATAGCAGCTTTACTCTAATAAGTAAAACATTGATTGTTGCATTACATTACTGAATAATGAAGAAAAAAGAATGGGTAAAAGAAAGGATAAATAGAGACCATTATTTTGGTAAGATTTCTAAGAAAACTTATGAAGAAAAGAAAAAAAAAAACAAATTCCACTTTCAGTTACAACATTTAAAGGTAGACTTTCCTCACATGAATACAAAAAATTTTTTAATGAAGTTAGGAGCTTTAGGTCTACATCTTTAAAGTTACCTTCTAACTATCATTAAAAAACATTTTAAATTCAGGCAAGATTAAATGACAGTTCCAAAACAACTCTGCGACTTTAGTAATTACTTATCCTGATTGTTGACATAAAACAAAAAAAATAAAGTGTTAAAATACTTCTGCTGCCCATATACATAGTAGCTGAAAAATTCTGATTAATTTTGTAGTTTCTTCAAAAAAGACAACTAACTTTTTTTTGACACAGTCTGAGACACAAGTTGTCACAACAAAATTTATCAAACTAATTCTGTAAAGTTTAATTTAGAAATATATGCCTTACCATCATTAAAAAAAACAGTTACTGACCTCTATGAAAAAGCTTTGTTACCAAAATCTACTTTAAAACCAAAAATGTCTTATATAAAATAAAAAAAAATCTCATATCTAACACACTAAAGCAATCTAAAAACTTACCCAAAGCAATCAAAAAAAATCCCTATATTCCATTTCTCTTTTGACAAAAATCCCTGAAGCTACACAGAATTTGTTAATACTCCAATTTAGAAGATGGTAATTTGTCCCAAATCTTTAGCCAAGGAGTTTAGTGATCAAATGGATGGGCATTGCCTGGATGAAGCATTTGAAACTGCTTTCTCTTTCCAGCTTCATCTTCTTGACTCTTTTCTAGAAATCACATCATTCTGTAATTCAGGCAAACTGAATTTCAAAGTGGGCCACACCAACAATAAGCATTATTGTTAAACTAGAACTAGAAAGAAAAGGAAAAGGATACTGAAATGACAAGAAAGTCATAACAGAGCTCTAGAACAAAAAGATTAAAAAGGTAAGAAATCTAACACAGGACCACACTGCATATTTGCGGGCATGTATATCTTCGAAATGACCTAATTATTACATTTGCACATATTATATGGCAACAGCCATCCCAATATAAAAAGATCTGTCCCTTTGTATGAAGATTCCTGTGGATAATGCTCAAAGTCCGATTTTAAAATTCACCTATACTGAGCCAGAGAAGTAGCTACTTCATCTCATGAAAATATTTTCAAATAAGGCAGAATTTTTAGAAATTAAAAAAACGCTGTTTTGATTTCCTGCCTACCTTTGCAAAAGCACTGCAGCAAATCTAATCCTCTGTCCCCCAACCATGTTGCCAAAGCAACAATAATATATACAACAATACATACCACAGAGGCAATCACTGAGAGGTTTCAGAGCAGCTACGATCAATGACAGCAAAGTAGATGAACAAGGCAAGGTTTTTGAAACATCTTGTCTAGAATAGATTCCTCTCCTCCTCACCAATCTGTTCACACACAACTGTCTTACCATCTAGTTACAAGTTATGTACCCATTTCCTCAGCCTTTCCATGTACAATGGAGACACAATTAACAACAGGAAAATAAATACCTGAAGGCTTTCAGGTACTTTACTTTGAAATTTCCTTCTTTCAGTTTAGGCTGGGGGAGGACAGAGACTATTGGTTCCATTTTTCATACGCAACTTTTTATCAAAAAAACCCAACAAAACAACATTGAGGGGAATCCAGCCTGAAAATGGCTGAGAAACATATGAACATGAAACAGAATACAACCACACTCTCAAGCAAATTAGCAGAATGTATGGTTGGTTTAAAGGTAGTAGTGATCTGTCTAGAATGCCAGTGTTCCTTACCAAACAAACACATTTTCAAATCACATATTATTAATGAACTTCATCAGATATTCATGCAACACTATGCTTAGAGTCACTTGACATTTAAAGTAGAACTTAGCAAAGCTAAAAAGTTAGCTTAATACTAGTTTTATATGAAAGGAATCATGTATATTTTCAGTAATAAAGCACGAGTGAGCAGCAAATACCATTTCAGAAAGTCCTATTTGTCTTAAAAAGCACTTCCATAGACTGGGGTTATGAGTTATAGCTACCTGCAACATGATGAAACTGGACTTAATGACCCAAGAGTACGACTGTGCAAGTATGATGTCCCAGTAATAGTTCTATCAAAAAAGACAACAGTTCTTTTCATTACATAAATTACATTTATCTCATCAAGGAGGAAGAAATGGTCCCTTTACTTTTCTATAAAACTTTTTACCTTCCCACCACCAGCTCATTTGAGTAGTGTCATGCAAATAGGCACCAAGCTCACAGGGCACATTTTTGTGTGTTGTCTTCATCCTATTTCATTTAGGACATCTCTTCAGTGAATAAAGATGCCTCAGAGCTTTTCCCTTGCATTTCTCCTGTTGAAGAGCTTGGAACTGGCATCATTACTTCAATTTCGGGGCAGGGGAAGGGCCTTAAGAGAGCTATGAAATTTTATGGGTTTGTCTGGAAGGAAAGCAAAGAGTTGGATTCCCTAATCCATGAGGTCCTTTCCACACCTACTTCCTGTTATTCACTTAAATTAGCTTCTCTAAAGACCTCTCACTTGCCTTCTATATTATGTTCCTTTTTAATGCTCAATCTAGAAGCTCCCCAAGAATAACTTAAGTAAGGGAACACAGATGAGGACCTAATTAGCATGCAGAACTGTAAATTCAATTAATTTCTGTAACTGTTAGCAGTATCTGCCAGTATACAGAGACAAAATTGAATGACATTTTGCATTCCCCTCTTCTTCAGAAAGGCAAATTATTTATATGGCAAAAAAAACATTATTCACCCCTGCGGCGGGCTCATCCTGCAGCTAAGTTACAGAAGTAACTCACTCACTCCCCCTCCTCCCCTATCAGGATAGGGGAAAAAAATAGGATGAGCAAAAGCAAGCAAAATCATTGGTCAAGATAAAAATAGTTTAATAAATGAAGGAAAAGAGGTAGAAGGAAAAAAAGCAAACAAAAAACAAGTGATACATAGGCAATCACTCACCATCTCCCCCAGGCAGACCACTGCCTAGCTAATCCGAGCAAAATGGTACCTAAAACTTCCTCCCCTCCATTTTCTTGCTATATGTTATATGACTTTATATGGCATGAAATAGCTTTAGACAGTTCAGGTGATCTGCCTGGTTGTGTGCCCTCTCGACTTCTTGTGGATGCCCAACCTAGTCACTGGAAAGGTGTGCAGAGTGAAAAACAAAGCAGCTTGCCACTGTGCAAACATTGTTCAGCAACAGTTAAAACGTAAGTGTGCTATCAACATTTTTTGGTCACAAATTTAAAACCTGTGAGAAGCGGCTATAAAAAAAAAAAAAATTAACTGCATCCCAGCCATACCCAACTGTACTCTGAAGTCTTGCTTTCCTCCCCTGACCTTTGTCATGTGTGAACACTGATTTTTATCTATCTGCATAGTGTGAAAAGGCCAGGTGTGAGGATTTTAACTACCCTTAACAACTCTGAAGTGCTTAGGGTTGACAATTTTTTTGTCTTAACTTAAAAACTGAGGGACATTCTGCACCAAGAAAAACTGGCTATGTGGAAAAAACAGATCTTCCTTCTTTGCTCACATAGACATTTCATCACATCAAATATTCTGACCATCTCTCAGTACTATCTGTATCACTATTTAGAAAAACCTCTTCGAATTCTGCGTAATTAGAAGCACCTAAAATATTATGGAGACCACACATTGGTCAGATTCTACTTAAAATACAGTAGCTTACAACATCTTAAGTTATCAGAAGAGCTTTGCAAAGGAAAAGGTCTGCCATCATTACCTACAGGTTCATAAGAGAAAGTCAGTATAACAGAATTAACAGCTTTCAGCTGTAAAATTACTAATTCCAGTAATACAGTACATTAAACACGCCATTTGAGTTATATGCCAAACTTAAACTACCACATATGGCATATCTATCTAATTATCACAGTTTGTGTTTTCATATGCAGAGCTGTTCTAGTTTTTAAACAGTGTGTCAAAATGCACCCTTTTATCTGAAAACAGAAAATGCTATCTTTTATAATACCAGTAGGTCAATACTGTATTTTTAACATGCAGTACACACGTGCAACCACAAAAAAAAAAATAGAAAAAAATACATTAGAATCTCTCTAATGTTTTAGTAATGCTTTTAGCTTTATTAATAAAATGTTACGGTGCAAAATAGATATTGATAATAAGAACAAGTATTCAAAGATAGTATTTTCAATTTTTATTTTTCCTTTCAAATCTTTAATTCACCTATTGACACACTGTCTTAACTTGACAATGGACAAATAAAACAATCAAGTTAGTCATTCTCCCAGTTTTGCATGTGATTAAAAAATACTGTGCAATAGCACGTGTGCAAACATCAGTTGCAGTGAAGACAGACCTCACTTGTGTTCCTTCAAGTGCAATTTGATCTCACTCAGAACAATTGCTATTGCAGAATCATACATTCTAATTGCCATTCAATACAAAATATGCCCTAAACTATTTGATTTCAGATTCCCCAGCTGGTGCTTGGTCTCAATTCAGCTGCTCAGAGGAAGTTTTTTATGTTTCTTTACATAAATAAGCAACTCAAACAGGACCATGTATTTTTGTACAATAAAATCAAAATGTGCATGGAAACAAACAGTTAACGCCTTAATAGCCAAATAACTATGTAGCAGCCAATCTAAAAACTTTTGGTTTTTGTCAGGAGTATAAAAAGGTAAAGATACGACATTCAGTCATCATTGCATTTTCCACTGTCTCCTTCAGTTCTCACAAACTATAGGTTGTATATTTGATAACTTATTTCAACAGAAAGCAGAGAATAACAAGATATACTTGAACATACTGTCTTATGCTAAAAGCATAGATTATACTATAAATAAGAACATGCAAGAGTTCAATTAAGAAGTATCTCCCCATGTGTTTCCCTTTTTGTTCTTAAACAAGTATTAGGTCCTTGAATTTTCAATTACCTTTGCAAAAGGTCTCTAAAAAGATCAAAATGAAACACGTGCAAAAATGTTTAATGTTTTTCTGAAATAATTTGAAAGGCATAAGAATTTGAACAATTTTTTTTTCTTTAGATTTTTATTTTAAATAAATAAATTAGTGCAAGATTTTTTTTAAAAAAAAGCTTGAGTAAACAACTGGACTATCCAGAATACAAGAAACCCCAAAGTATTGCAATTTTTTTTTCCTTACTAAAAAACAGAATTGTACCTATATTCACTTTCTTCCATATATACTTCATCTGTCTCCTCCCTGACAAAGAAGTCCAAACAATCCTTCTAAAAGACGAGTAAAAACATTTCATGTAATAATAAACAAAAACAGGACAATTTGACCTCATGATTACTATTTTAAGTCAAAAGTTCCTTAAAATTTATTTTTAGAAAGTCTACCTGTGCTTTTTAACATTTCAGATTAGAACTTCAATTACAGAATTCCTCCCACTAATTGTTTAGGTAAGTTTTAATAATTCAGACAATTTTATACTTCTTCATATATTTTGATTTCCATCTTTCAAAATTAAAACAAGTATGTTGGAACAAAAGAAAAAAAATTAATGCGTGTAATGAGAGCGATTATTTGCTACTAAAAATAGATTTTCTAGAAAATGCTTAGTTTGAAGAGGATTTGTAACTGAATCTGGATCAGATCTAACACTTCACTTAAAATGGACCTTTTAACATGACTGCCATACATCAACATAAAGCCAGTATTTTCCTATATGAACAGATTTGTAAATATATTAAAAAGCCAGTCAACACATGATAACACAGAATTATTCTTTTAATATCAGAAACTAAAGTAATGCTTTTAAGCAAAGCCAAAGAATAAGACAAATACAAAACACTTGCTTATATACACTGTTTATCATTTGTCCTGCTTTTGGCATCAGTGAAGAGTTGCAGTTCTGCATTAAAAACTGAAAGGAATTCCAAAACAATTTTTCTTGCAAGAAGACCATGAACTGAAAGAACAGGCTACAAAATTCTTATCCCAAAAGGAGAAAACAAGTACATTTGGCAAGTTCATACTAATAATCTGTATTACATACCCATCTATTCATAACTGAAAAGGCATCATACGTCATCTGCACCAAAGCACATGCGCTATTCCTATATTCATCATTTACTTCACTATACTAAAATTGAATGTAGGAAGAAAGGTATCTCCAAATACAGATTCAAACAGCTCTACCCAGCTGAGAAAAGTTCAATTACAATTGTTTTCAAGACCAGAAAATGGTGAGAAAACATCCCTCCTTAGAGAAAAAGGTAGCAAATAAATGGTAACTACCATAAACGGCACCAGGCAAAAAACTATTCCTTTTATAGAAAAAGGAAAACTCCTAAAAACAAGTCTTTTGCCAAAAGACCTGAACTGGAATCATATGCAGATTTTTAATTTTGTTTTTATTATATACACTAATATTCATCCATCATTATGTGAAAACACACCAATATGGGACTATTCAGACTGGATGCATATTCCACCTTGCATAAATTCACCACTTACCTGAATTTAATGTTTGTATACAGAACCTTCTGGTAATTTTACTGCCTTCGTAGGAGTATCTCCACTTACTTTCCTGGGAGGCAGTGGTAAATAGGAAAGAAATTCTCATTTTCAGCCCTTATGTTTAAGAAAAATAATTTCTGTTCCTTTTTGCTGAAAGCAATAGAACATCAGCAGTGGAAAGACAGAAGAAATATATTTCACTGTACCAATCTGCATATATAAAAAGTCTGGACAACTTACAAAAATGCTCAACTTCCATGGAATATTTTATCTTGAACAACATAAAGAATGAGAAACAATTCATCAGGTTCTCATTGCTTAAAAAAAGACTTCATCGTATCTAAAATTGGGAAGTATTACTTACCACAAAATCTGAATTCAGATACAGTGATTGTTATATTTTACCAGCAGAATTTCCATTCTGAACATCAAGTATAAAAGTGAAAGCAAAAAAAGATGCATGTTAAAATAAACTACAAGATTTTCAGCACTCAGAACATGCTGAACTACTATTCAGAATGCAAAAGTTTAGAGGTTGAAAACTTGCAGCTCTTAAAAAACCATGAAGATTAAGAATTGAAATTAAATACTACTTGAGACGTATTTTTTCCCAAGTAAGCAGCATGTATTGGTTTTTGGATTAAATATATCTTTCTAACCATCTTCAGCACTTGTAAGACGGCCTGTCCAGCAAGATTCCTCCATTTTCCCCATGGAAGGGGGTGAACATAGGGGATATCTCACACCTTGAAGCAAGTGACACTAATAAGTTATTGCCACCTAGAATAAACACCTATACAGAAGTCCAATATGAAAATAATCTTTTGCTTTTGAACAAGGGAAAAAAAGTGGGGAAGTGATAATCCCCTTACAGAAGCCAGCATTTAAATGCTATGTGAACACTGCAGCACTCTAAAGGGATTAACACAACAGAACCTGCTTAAAGCAGAGTGAAACTAGAAATTATTCAATACAGAGAGGTAAAATCTACTCAGATGTCCTAAGTCATCTAAGTCTTTCCCCCTACAAAGAGACTTATCTACAAACATTCTGGAATATCTATGTATTTGAATCTGCACTGCAATTAACTAATCTGGTTTTATATAAACTGGGATCACTTCACATAAAATATGCCATCTTTCTCCTGGGGTTTGCCAATAACCTGTGTTACAATTCAGTAGATAACTAACACTTTTTCCTCTAAATTAGCATTGCAACAATACACCTCTTTCTAGACCTACTGACGTAGGCCATACTACAAATATGAAATTTATATTAGTTGCTGAAATACTTCTAGTTTTAGCACATTTGGCTTGAATATCAGATAACCAACATCAGCTTATCTACACCTTCCAAGTAAGCATACTTCACAATATGAACATCTCGTCACACAAAAGCAAGGCTAGCAACACACACTAATTTACACCAAAACCTCTGAAGAATTTCTTAGTTTTGTCTTCATAGTATCTTTAGCAGGAAACCACCACCCAAACTAAGACACCTTCATGCTTACAACTACTGAGATCATTACGATCACCTATTCTGATTTCCTATGCAAGAACCAAGAACGTTACACAGAAAAAAAAATCTCTGCATTATCTTAGGAGCCCATTTAACTACATGCATATCTTTAGGAAAAGGTCATTAAATTTTAATTGCAGTTGAAATACTGCAACCCTTAGTAAAATGTGGTCACTGCTTCTGAAAGTTCGTACTGGGAGAAACAGGGCACCTACATTATAACTAGCCACGCTAGTAAAAAGCCAAATACTTAAAAAATAAATAAATAATGAAAAAAATCAATGATCTTCAGACAACCAATACATAGCTGCCAAAATTTACAAGCAGAGACTTCTCTACAAAAGAACCAACACAACGAATTTTGTACAAGATAAAACTTAACGAGTTCCTAGACTAGACACACTGAAAGCCCGGTCATTATTTATGCACCACATTAATAAGCTATTCCAGAAAAAAAGTGAATAAACAATTAGGAGCCTTTCCTCATTCTGAGCATATGAGTATGTGTTGGAGAAGGGAAAAATAAAGGTACTTATTTTAAAATTATTGAAGACTAAATTTTGTGCCCTTATCGTGTCTGCACCCATGAAATCTGAAAGTGCTAAGCTATCAAAGTGTGAAGGACAGAACTGGAACTACTTCCAAATGTGAAAATCCATATTCTTTCAAACAGTAAGCACCATCAAAACTGAAAAAAGATAATGCAGAGACAGAGTGATTAATTACTAATCAAAAAAGTACCATTTAAAAACTAAAATAAAAATTAAAAGTAACTAGGTATAAATATATTATTTAATTCAAACACTGACCTTACTACCACTGTGTCTCCAAGACTAGAAGTTTATAAAACATTTGCATAAACTGAGGGGGGGTTGTTTCTAAAAGGTCCAGGAAACCTAAAGGAGGACAAATATGGTTCACCATTGCATTGATTTTATCATCAGGAACACGCACGACAATCACTAAGGCTAGCAATTAATTGTGGATTTCTACATACACTTAAAGATATTGGTTTTTAACAACCCAGCCAATTTAAAATCTGGCTACTTGAGGAACCATTTATTTCCTTTTTCTAAAATCCAGTTACTTGGGAAAAGAACTCATGATGAACTCAATCAAAATGAAGAGCTACTGGCTACACAAGGTAACTTCTTTATTATAGAGGTTCTTTTGTGTCCAGTCCTAAGAGTTTACCTGCTCATAGCACAAAATTGTCACATCTTTTTTCTGGTTATTTGAGTTTAATTAATCAGAAAAAAATTATTCATTTAATGTATTGTGTTGGCAAGTACTAGAACATCTAGTCATAAATGCAGACCAATACAGAACTAGACAGCTTACAAAATTATAAAGTACATGTTTTACTATTGTTAAAAGCAGTGCAAATACTAGATGAGCACTTGGCATTTCCAATCTAAACAAAAATACAAAAACTTATATCCCTAAAAAAAAAAAACTTTGTAAAGTTAACAACTCCTTTATTTTTTGTTTAGTATTTCTGTATGCAAGAAATTAAATGCTGCTTGAGGGAAACAAAAACTGGCAAACTTAGGTGTACTGTACTGCACAGTAAAAGACTCAGAAATTAGGAAACGATGTAAGGAATTCCTAGGGAATCTAATTTTTTTCTTTACATTGAAAGAGTCGCCAAGTGTTCATCTAACACAGTAAGTAGAAGACGAACAAAGTATGATGTGTGCCCACACATGCAAGACAGAAAACAAACCCCAGTCTAACACTTCTCATTGCAAAAATTCATATTAATAAAGCTTTAAGGCATCCAGTAGCAGCTTTCTATTGCAGACCTTTGAAAAATCAGCACAGACAGAACACCAGAAGAGCCTCTCTTGTTCCCCAGAAGTTTTCTTCAAATCCAGCTCAATAAAATGCTAAAAGCTACCCATTTCCCCGGTTTTTTTGTGTGTGTTCCTCATGAAAACTGTTGTTAGGTTGCCTGATTACAATAAAACATAAATATTCTGTAATTCCAGCTCAATCCTGCTGTCAAAACTGTATTTTGCAACACCTGAACTGCAGCTGCTACAACTGCTATACACTATCCTACCTATAGTCTGGTATTTCCTAACACCAGATTACAGGTGTGGACAACATGTAACCCTCAACTAGGCCAGGCTCCAATTCAGCATATGGCCCAACTGGTTTTTCCTCCCGGTTCCCTCAAAGCCATAATATTTCACTGTCCAACTCTAGCAATACACGCTAATATAAGTGTTAATTCCATAAGAACACGGGATGCTCAACAAGGCCAACTGAATTCATACATGCCATTTTCTACTTCTCCAGTGCATGACTTAATATAAATATTTTCAATAATTTACGTTATTAAAAAAAGACTATACGGTTGCATAATCAGTTAAATATTTGTGATTTTTCATGTACAGTTTGAAAAACAGAGTTTAGACCACTCTAGGAGGATGATAAGTTGCTGCTGCCTCTGATTATCTGGTTCTCTACAGAGAATTTTCTTACACATATTGCCAATAAAGAATCTAAAAAGAACTAAAGTCAACACTTGAAAATACAATACATATACATACAAATCTTCCAAGAGCTTTGGAGGTGTGCACTATGGTTCTTGATTCAAGCAAACAGGTGCCACTCTATGAAGTGGGAGGGAAGATAGTACAAATGTGTGAAGCTCTTTATGTGGGAAATTACAAGAGTTAAATGGCACTGAGCAAGGCACAAAAAGTGCTTTTAAAATAGAAACGAGGGAACATGCAGAGAACCTCAGTATCTAATTTAATTAATGATTGAGAATGCAAAGGCTCCAACTGGTGAAACATTAGCAGCATCCATGAATTTCACTGTAGTTCTGTATAACAAGTAATCTTACCTGGGTGATTCTCAAAAAAATGTCAACACATCGATTGTATTTTTCATCTGATCCTGTCAATGCTGAGATGACAGGCCCTGCAGGATGCAGTGAGAGATCAATGATGAAAAACAGATGTTTAGTCTTTTCACAATCAAAACCTACAAGACCAGGCAAACACGATTTTTTTTTCTGAGATTCATGCTTTTTTATATCCAACAAATGCTAATGTTACATAGCCACATTCATATTAAGTTGGCAATGGTATCTCTTCCTCACTTACAAGGGATCTGACCCCAGATCTTCCATATTACCAACCTGTATCTTCAAACCTGGTCCCTAATATACTATTATTTCAAATGTTTTCTGGTCATGTAGCTAGTTTTTTAAATCAGGTACTTCCTACATCATCCTATGTTCTCTGGTCTTTCACGAAGGAAACTTAAGTTTGTCTGTCAATCACGCAGAACAATTAAACCTTACAAAAAAGTTACTTCAATTCAAAAGTCTGGAAGAGTAATGCATAATAGTATTGCTCCTAACTAGCTCAAGCAAGGAGTGATGAATTCAGACTCAAAAGTTACAAAGGTGTGTTAGCATTGTACAGCTGGGAGCCGACTTCCAGAGATGTCTTTCCAAATACTACCTTAAACTGACATTCCAATCAGACCAGTCAAGTACTTGCAAATGAATTTTAATACTTGGCTATAATCAACAATAGCACGTTTAATATTAAGTAAACCCCAGCCAGATTCAACCCCAATTAGTTAAAAAATATGCTAAGGTGAAAACAAGTTAATATGGTGAGATAGGAATTCAGATAGCTGCCAGTTTATGTACTAAAATATTTAATGTCTATTAAATATAGAGGAAACTTAAAGCAGAGTATCCTGACAATCATTTATGTATTTTTAAGCTAAAATACAAGCAATGTAGTTAATCCTTATAATGCTATGAATAATCACAAATTATGATGTGGATACCCCTGAAATCAAAAATCAAAATAAGATGGAATAGAACCTTAGAAGTCTGTAATGTATCATTTAGAAAATCTCTAGGTTAAACTCTGGTCTGATATTTCCTTTTGGGGATGGAAGGACAAAATGGCCCCGAATACCAGAGTCAATGTAAGGAACCTGATAAGTTTTCTGAAGCCACATCATGCAGTCAGACAGTAGTATATCTACAGTAAATTAATAGTCTCACACATGCAGAGCACACTCATTTATTCTAACTGCCAAATACCAAACTTCAGTTTTACATGTCTCGATGTTACTAGAAATCCTTAAAAGAAGTACAAGACTGAGCTAGCCAGTACAAGCACCAAGCATGCCCCACTACAGAAAATACTATAGTACACCAGAAATTCATACCAGACACAAACAACACAATTGTCTGTTAATTAAAAGAATTGTATTTGTCAGAATAAACACAAATATTTTTCCTAAGTCCATTATGACTGTGACATTTCAAAAACATTTTTATCAGCTTGATTACCTCACAGATATATTTGATAAACAGAAAACACATTACAGTTTTAGACTTAAGTACATTAAGAATTCCATGCTAGTGTCAAATAAATCCAATTCAAAAATCAAAAGGCCTACCTAGAAACGTGACCATCAATAAGAGCTGAAAAAGCAGCCTTCCAATATCTAGTATGTATTGCGTTTTCTACCATGACACTGCAGCCTCTGAGGGTCAGATTAATTAAGATCAACAGCAGCTGCAGTGCAACGTGAGAAGCACACTGCCACAGCCCTCACCAGTCCAGCCCAATTACCTGCAGCATTCCAACACTGGACAACTGACAACTATGACACTCCTCATCAAGTTGTTAACTCCCACTGGCCTACTGATAAATGTTAAAAAACAAACTAACCTCTTTTTAAGATGGACTGCAAAGCTGACTGCACCTGCTGCAGGATGCAACCATGAGTTCCAGAGAGATGTCTGACAGTCAAATCTTTACAGATGTTGCTTAACTTTACGCTAGAGCTGTGTCTGAAGACGGAAATGAGATAGTAATCAGGCACAAACCCTCCCCCCAAATCCCTCTATGCTCCATTTCTAAGAGCCAGTCTGAAAATTCACTAAACCCAAGGTTTTCTCCCCTGGCCAAAAAGCTAGTGATCACTGACAAAATAAATTCTGTGGTTAACTACTGAGGACAATATCTAAGTTAATGCAATTAATTAAAGAACAAACAAGATCAAAGAGCATTTAAAAAGAGTATTGCTTGTTACAGGTTCCACCCATTAATAAAAGAGAGAACATGTTACTTTTACTGCATGAGGGAGAAGAGGAAAACAATTAAGAGATTCAGGCATATCCCTGCTTACATTTTTTCTAAATATGAGCTCCAAGACCTATGTTCTAAACAAACATCAATTAAAACTTTGATCTACCTGCAAAATACCATTATTGTATAGAAAGTTTAAACTTTGTTAAAGAGGAAAATTTAAACTTTTCAATACATACCAACTTTGGCTATTTTTCTTAGCTTTTGGGGGTTTTTTCCAGAATGCGTGAGTCCAGAACACAGATATTATTGATAATTACTTCACAGAAGTCTCAAATTTATCAAACACCAATACTGCTACTAGAAACACATTCACCAACATAAGATTTCTAATCTACTGTGAATCACTTGATTTTCAATTATACTGAAAACTAGTCAAAAGCAATCACAAGAAAAAAACTGAAAAATCATTAAATATGGCACTTCCCTGTGATAACAGCTGTCCTCACTTTGTTCTTTATTTTGCCAATGAAATGCACATACGGGTAGTGCGCAATTAGAGTTACAATAACCATTCCAAATCTACCACAACTTGCTTTAAACCCTTCTTAAACAAGACAAAGACACAGCACTTTTTTGCACACCAAAGCCATTCACTATGTCAAAGTTTAATCACTCATTAACATGAATTAATCCTACACACAGAAGAAACCAGTGCAAAATTTCCACTTAAACTTCCACTCACAATTTCTCTAAGCCTACCAAATGAGAAGCTGCTAAGCAATAGTACACTGGCTAAGTTAGGTATGTAACAATCTCAAGATTATACCAAGTTACATACTCAGTTTCAGCCTTCTTTTAAATGTAAAATGCTAAGGATCTGCAGGCTAACAAGCTAACTTTTTTTATTCTGTTCCAGTAACCAGGCAACAGACAACTGTCCAACTGAGAATTATCTCTCTGAACAGCTGGCAATCAACACTTGGGTGGCTGGTCTTTTTTTTTAACTTGTAGAAAGATCAGTGATTCCAGCTATTACTTTACAAACCTACACAGCTCTAGATTCCATCTCTGAAATTTCTACTCACTATTTAGCCATTTCTTCAGTCTCATTAGCCCCAAAGTTAGTCATATAGGTAAATATTTACAACAGAATGTGAAAATCTTGGATATATATTTACGAAGTCTCTAATTAGCTCATGTTAACGTTTTAGAAAAAAATTAGAAGCATCAAGATTAAACCTTGTTGACGTATGACAAACCCCCTTCAAGGAACCATGACAACAGACAGCTAATAACTAACATAATTCTCACCCCTAACTCCATTACTCCATTTCCAATTCCTATTTCTCTTCTATAGCTGAAAAAGCAGTAGTTCAACATTATTTCAAGTGTTGATTTTTAAAACAGATTCCTTTCCATATTAGACATGAGGTTATATTTAAGAGTTACAAATTAACATGACAATTCCTTTATTATATAAAGGAAATAATAATGGTGAACCAAGCTTGATATATTATACTTTCCTCCTTCCTAACAGGTTAATAGCAGTAATCAAAGTGAACTTATTAATCATAAATTTCTGCAAAGTTGTGTTACTTGTAAATTCAATGTGTTTGAAAGGTTTTTAAGACTCAGAATAAGAGACTTTTCAAAAGGGCATGTGCACAAATTAGTTGGATGATCTGCCACGATACATGAATGTTTAAAAATACAAGTTACTTGGTAAAAACATAACATAGCCACACAACACTTCATACGTGCTCTACTTGAGGTGAGGGAGGAAATTCTCTCCTTATGTATTACCCAAACATTTATATCACTACTGATAAGATATCTGCTATAAAAACAACACAGCTAATCTATTGTTAAAAGCAGAAAAACCTTATTCCCATTTAATCATGTTTTTATTAATCTCTACTCTTAATATGATTTAATTCAATACATATATGACTTCATATTCCAATAAACTGAAAAACACTGACCGAGCTCAAATTCATTCAGGCACCAAGTTCAGACTAGGCAAGATCCTGTTGCAAGATAAACAACATGATGCGATGTAACATAATTTTGTGTGTGCGTGTGTGTGCGTATGTGTGAGACTAGGGCGGGATCGCAGGGAGAGAGCAAGAGTGCACGAGAGAGAAAGCAAGCAAGAGTGTGTGCCAGCATTTGCAACGGAAAAAAATACATATCTCCAGAGTAGTTCAGTCCAGCGCTCACTATAATTCAGAACGGAGAAACAGATAGGACAATGAGAGCTTAATACAATATAAATACTTGATACAACAGAAATACTGATTCTTTTTTATAGTATTCAAAATAAAATCAGACATTAAAAAAGCTTCACAGAATGGTAACTTTCTTTATGAAGTTCACTTTATCAATATTGAAGTAGCATGGCTACATCAGTATTTAAATATTGGACCAGAACCCACTAGTTAATATACACTCCGTACCTTCTCAGTACCATTTATTTTAAATGTAGGGCATATTTTGCCATTTTAATTCCATTTCCACTAATCTATGGGGACAAGCCTGAACAGAAGAATGAGGGATGATCCAAGCACAATAATAAAAGTTAAATTACAAAACTCTAGACAATTAGAAAAATTCAGCCGGTAACCTGAAAGAGAACAATAAATTGTGTACTCAGAAAATAAGACTGCAGTGACCATTAATGTATTTATATACTGCTTCCTATTTTGTAAACTAAAATGTTCAGTGAAAAGATGGGGTTTCCTTCAATTTCTTGTAAATAGAGCTGCTATATAATTCTTCAGTAATTATGTCACCTTTTGATGTACAAAAATAATTCCAACAGAAATCAGTCTGCATACTGAAGTCCTATATCACAGGGGAAAAAAAAAAAAAAAAAGAACACTATTAGATCATAGGAACTACTCATGACTTCTGTATTACAACCAACTTCCTCCTTTCCAAACAGCAACTTACTCGGACTGTGCTAAAAACTTTTCAGGAACACAGAAAAGTTTCACAGAAGCTTCTAAGGGAAACGTACATTAAATACATTTATATTCACAAGGAACAGAGGTACATACTAAGTAAGTTCTATTAGGAAAACAGAACCATTGTAAGAAAAATAAACCGTATCTTTATATTAGCTATTTCACAAGGTTTGTATTTCCTAATGCTATATGAGCACAAGAGCCTGGAAGAATCCCAAAAGCCAGCAGCTCAGGGAATGCCAGGACCTCCAAAAATTCCATGGGCTGGTGGTCAAATGCAAACGGAAAGACTAATGAGAGCTAGCCACACTGGAATCCATGTCTTATCCCTGTTCCATGCTTTAGCAGGTATCAGTTGCCAGCTTCCTTAAAACACTAATTTTCTCTACAACACAACACGGCTGAAAATTCAAAGCAGAGAGTAGAAACTTAAACTGGAACTTGGTTTGCACCTGTTACAGTGAAACTGTTTGAGCCTCACTGCTCTAGTTATTTATGTTATTACTACTGATTTTAAGAGAGAACATGTTTATGTCACAAACGTTTTTACTCACGCCATGCTAGGTCATTAATTTTTATTTTTCAAAGTTTCTCCTGCTACGACTGCTTTATCCTTACAATTTGCTACACAAAAAAAATATGTAATTCCGATTTAATCAGAAAACAGAAGAACTATGCTAGAGCACTGAACAAAAGATCTAATCTTTGGAGCGCCCTTTCCAAGTGAGTGTAAATAAACTGTAGTAAAATGAAAAGGCTCATAATTTGGTATTTGGAATATTCTCCATAAACACCAATTTTCTGTAGCATCCTTGCATATCTGATACCACCTCATGTATAATGCAGAAAATCTATTTCATTTTCATCTATTGACAGTGAATTCAATTTACTATTGCGGTTCTTTACCCAGATTATGTTATTAATTCTGCAATCAGGCTCTTTTGAATGCTTTAATTTCTTCCAAGAGTTTTCACAACTCTACATTGATTTTTTTTTCCACCCTAACATACCTTTCAAAATAAAAGACCATTTTTTCTAACTTTCTAAAGTAAAAAAAAGAAAAAAATTCAATTACAATAAGCATCAGTTCATAATCTGTATCTTTCAACAGGAAAAGTCTACATGCATCGCTTGTACATCTCCTTAATGAATATAGTTTAATACTTAAATGTCAGAGGTTCAACAGGTGCATTAACATTTCCACATCAGAAATCACCACTGTAAATAGACCACAATCTCTCCATTAATAAAAAATTACCCACTTCTGCCTGACACTAAAGTTAGAGGATGGGAAGGCTAAATGCTCCAGTGTTAGTGTTCTGTTTACATCCATACCAACTGCCTTCACTATTTTACAGAATTCTGTCATCTTGTTAATTTAGACCAAATGCAAACCAGCTCTTATTTTTCCTACAAAAAAGTCAGAAATAGCTAGTCAACTCAATTCTAAACCACCACTTATTCTTCAAAATCACAAAATCAAAACATAAAGCGTTAGCTACGTTATTGTATCGCTTCGGGGGTTTTTAAAGTCCTCTAAAACAAAGTTCAATTACAAAATGCTAATTTCTTCATCTTTAGGAAAAAAATTATTATTCAATTGCAGAAGCTAAGATCTTATATATCATTATGTAAGACTCCCTCTTCAGAAATCTTATAAAGGAGAAATGCTAAATCAGATAGTTATTATTGTTATACACAAACATTAAAAACTTTACTTGTACATTAATGAAGCTGATACAAAATACTCATTTCTTCATTCATCCAAAGTATTTAACTTTTGTAAGAGTTTCCTCCACCATCATGATAAACATACTATAAAGAATATCTAAAGACCAGCACTTGTCCTCTTTACTTCACTCTAGAGCAAGTGAACAAAGCAGTGAAGCAGAAAAAAAGGTACATAATGGATTTAAAGTAAATGGCCCATTCTTTAAGAGACAGCCTCTCATTTTTACTCATTCTAGCTTAATTGTCATTACAATGTCTGGAAACTTCAAACGAACAATTATTTTTACGCCAGCTGTCAAGTTGGTTCCTTAAAGCTTAAGACTTTTGTTTTTTCAAAAAATAAAAAAAAGCAATCAAAATGGTAATGAAAATATTATTTTGCAAAAACACTGTGAACATCTTTAAACACATTTCAAGCAGTTAGTGCCCAGCCCATTCCATATACCAAAACAGACAGAACATTTTAATTCACTGTTGCACTTTGTAACATACTTTTTCTGAGAAATAATATTTCCAGCTGCACTGGAACATTAGTCATCAATATATGAAACATAGTAACACATAAATACATCCCTCGGGACGTAGAAATAAAGAACTGGCTAATCTTTGCACCTACCTGGGTAAAAATCTTTGGATTTAGACAGCTTGATGGTGGCCCCAGTCTCTTTCTGCAACTGAACAATTGTCTGTCCTCCCTTCCCAATTATAGATCCAGCAGCATAACTAGGTATGAGGACCTTTAGAAAATACTGGCCATCCTCTGAAAAATTGAGATATGCATGGTTAATATGGCTTACAAACTTTGATTTTTCGACCCCAGACCCACAAATAAACAACATATTACATCTTCAAACTCATCTAGTAATTCATGCACTTACATCTAACCAGTTGCGTCATTCTACAAGATGCTTAGACTATGCCCTCGACATTTTAAAATATGTGCGTTTATTATGAGCAAATTAAAGAATCCACACAGATTCCTTAATTCCACAAAAGAATAAGAATAAAATCCAAATAATATTTCAAAGGTCGATTATTTTCCCCAAGGGTAACAACATACAGTGAAATGATTGGACCCTTTTTAAAAAAAATAAAGCCCTGCAAGAAAACATGCCTAGTGACAACTACAACCTTGCCTGAAAATACTGCACAAGAAATGCCAAAACTAAGAAGGAATGAATTGTAAATTCTGATGGACTATTTGTTTGTCATTAGCAAACACATGAGAATAGCAATTAGCTATTGCCTGCATTCTTCTTAAGTGAGCAAAACGACTACTCTGCTACCAAATAACCCACCCAAAATGTGGGGTTTTATTCCAAGCTCTGCAGCCACTGCCAAGAAAACAACTCAACACGGTGAGGATGGAATCACTTGCCTAAGTAATCCTGATGTATTCCTTTAGCACTTCTTAAGAGACAATGATCTCTTTTAAGCTCATTAATTAAAGGACATTAAGAAGAATTTTTCCCAATTGATCAAAAGCCTAAGTCACTTATTTTAAATACACTTAAAAGGTGAGGAGACAAGACAATGCTAGTCCTCTACCCACCGCTAGCGTTGAAGCACACAATCCGAACAAGAAAAAAATATATATAATTAATGGAGGGGGGGAAAGAAAAAAAAAAAGATACCCAGTCAGATTCGGCAGCTGCACAATTGTCTGTGCCCTCATCCCGTTGCTAAATGCAGTTACACTGAAGTCTAAGGACCTTCTGTAACCAGCTCCGAAAAACTGCAAGACAATAAGGGTCCACTTGTTCCCCAGACTTAGGCTCTCCTCAGTAATTAAGGCAACGTCCCATTGGCATGGATATGAAGATTTTTATGATGAAACCTGTTTCACAAAGTTGTTATTTTTTCCCCCTAAGCGGAAGGAACCATCTCCCTTCAACTCAGTTCTCCTAGGCGAGACTACAAGCGTCTCAAGAAGTGCCTGTGTGTGACAGCCGTGCCCACCCGTACTAACAGAGCCGGCTGAACCATGCACCACGTACAGTCAGACCGCTGCTCTTCATACTGGGCAAATACAATCACCTCTGCCTCGGTGCATTGTTACGATGACTCCAGTGCAAACGGCCAGAGGAGATGCTGGTCCCGTTATAACTCATCTCCTCCAGGAAGAGCGGGATGTTAACTAGCGAGTCCCCGCAGCCGGGAAGCGACTCCCCCCGCCGCCAGCCAGCCCTCGCCCCCAGCACGGCAAACACACGCCGCGTATGCGCTGACAATAGAAGCGAGGCCAAGGAGAGGAAGAAAACGCACGGCAAGGCTGAATTTCAACTTGCGACCCAGAGGATGTGGAAGGAGGAGGAAAGCGCATTTGCCGTCTCCTTCGAGCTGCCATTTATTCTCGCCCATCGTCAAACGAGCGAGGGAGACAGCTGGGCTGCACAAGCCCCTTGTGCTCCCTCTTAGTCTACATCGGGTCACGGCTGTGCAGCCCCGGCGTGGATATTAAATAAAAAGACTGGTAGATGCTGAAAACCGACGCCATTTTGATGAATGATAACATTAGAGAAATGGGAATGTTTGGGGGGGGAAGGGGGGGGCGGCAGGCAGGCAGGTAGGGAAGCGGAGAGGTGGGTGGGTTGGGCCGGGGGGAGGTGACAGAGGATATACCCACCGCCCGTGTTGGTCCTCTTGGTGCTGCCGGCTTCAGGGGGGGCTTCAAGCGGTCTTTTCCGGGAGTCCGGCGGGTCCAGATCTATGGGAACCCCGGTGTGGGTCCCGTTCTGCTGGATGGGAGCTGCCGCCATCATGTTTGCTGCTGCTCGCAGAATTGTCTCTTCCCTTCTGTGGTGGGGGGGCAGGGAGGGAAGGGGGGGAGGAGGAGGAGGAGAAGGAAGGGGGAGGAGGAGAAGGGGAGGGGGCTCGTCCCGTTCTCTTGTCCTTTTCGAAAATGTAGAGCTAAGCTGGGGATTGTCGAGGATGCTGCGCGCCTTGTTTATCTGGCACTCGGGGGGAGGGAAAGGAAAGGAGGGAGGGAAGCGGGCAGGACTGGGCTGGAGGAGCAGCTGCAGTGCAGTGTCAGGAGGAGATGAGGAGAAGGGAGACAGGGGAACGAGGGGGGCGAGAGAGGGAAGAGAAAGGGGGAGAGGGGAGGAGGAGGGGAAAGAGTGAAAAGAGTGAGACGAGAGGAGGAGAGGACAGAGTGAGTGGGAGAGGAGAGGAGGGGAGAGAGTGAGTGGGAGAGGAGAGGAGGGGAGAGAGAACGAGTGAGACTGAGGCGGCGGGGAGGGAGGGAGGGGGAGAAGGAGGGAGGGAGCGAGCGGTGTAAATGGTGGGCGAGGGAGTGAGTGGGAGATGATTCACGCTGTCTCCGAGCCCCCTTCCGCCCCTGCCTGCCCTAGTGCCGCGCCTGGCGCTGCGGCGCGGCTGCCTGCCGCTCTCGGGCTCGCGTGCTCGGGGGTGGCCGGGGAAACCGCTGCTGCCTGTGCAGCGCTGCTCCGCGCTCTGCCCAGCACCGCCGCCTGCGCCGGGCGGCCGCGGGCTGGGGGCCGCCCCCCTCGGCTGCACCGCAGACACCAAAGGCAGGACAGGTTAGAGCCGTGGGAGGGGGTGCAAGTGCGGGGACGGGAAGGGGGGGGGGGGGGGGGAGATGGGGGGGGGAAGGGAGGGAAAGACCGGGATAAAAAGGGAGGGCGGGGTCTTCCTGCGAAGACAGGCGGGCTATCCGGCCAATCGGAACAAAAGAGAGCGAGGTTGGGATTGAAATGTATAGCCAATCACGGACTGCGAGTGTTAGCGCGGCTGGGGGGAGGCGGGGGTGCTTTAACCTCTGCGGCGGGGGGTGGGGGCGGGGAGGGGAGGGGAGGGGGTGTGTGTTCAGGCCGGCTCCCACCCCGGGAGGGTCCCGGCCGTGATGCGGCGTCACCTGGGTTACACACTGCGCCTCATAGGCCCGCAGCTGCGTGGGAGGACGGCTGAGATCGCCTGAGGAGGCTGTGGGAGAGCGGGGACGTGTCCTCGTTGAGGCTGTCTGCAGCACCTCGGCGCGGTGCGGAGCTGCCCGCCCTCCCGGCCGGCGGCGGGGGGCAGCGCGGCTGCTCCGCGTCGGGAGCCTTGGGCGCGCCGGGCTGCATCGCGCAGGCTTGCAGAAAAAATAATAAAAATAAAGAGATTATTTTTATACCGTGGCGGCCGGGCTCGCTGGAGCTGTGTGACACAGCGGCGCTTCTTATGTACATATGTCGTAGAAAATTCAAAGATGTTTCGCTGCGACGGAGACTGTTGTTGCTTACAAATGTCAAATTATTCAGGTTGAAGCTTAAAACGTTGTAAGGTGCAGGGGAGCAGGGACAGGAGCGTTCGAGGGCGGGGGTGTTGTGCCTACATACTATGAAAGCGCTTTTAGTCGACTCTGCTATTTTATTGACTCATTGCCTTTTAAAAAAAATCTCGAACTGATAGAACTGTAACGGTAGTGATCAGTGCTAGAGCATCAGTCCTGTACAGAATTTAGAAATATGTGTTCGATGCATTAGACAATGCTCTATTCTAAATTAGTGTTGGTGTGTTTGTGTGCAGAATGGCTGCTGGCTTGATTCCTTTTACTATGCAAGCTTAAAACCTGGCTGTTTGTGGATGAAATCCATTTTCCATTCTAAGCTTCCAGGGAGACTCAGCCTTAGTTTTAGCAATCAATTATCATTAATACTGCCCCAAACAATTTTTAGTAGTTAAAATACAGATTTCATGTATAATATATAAGACAGTGCATCACCTCTACTTATAAATTATAACCCACGTATGTAATGCATTATAGGATATTAAAATGTGGACACTAACATCAAGACAGGCTCCTGCCCGGAAGCATTCACAAATTAAGAACTTGGTCCAGCACTGTGCATAGGAAACTTTCAATGACTTCTTTGGGAATTGTATCCCAGGAATGCAATATCTCGCCTCCTTACAGGCAGATGAAATAGATGCAGCAGATTCAGTAACAATTTCATAGCATACATTGTCAGAAAAATGTTCATATAAAAATGGAACTTTCTTACTCATCATATACCCTTTGTATCTATAATACTCTGACTCATAATTGCTTCATTTACTGACTGAAATAAAATTTTAGGCTTCTGTTACCTTGGCAGTTGCTGACACGATTATGGTACAGCAAGCTAGGGACTGGTTCTAGCTCTTCCATTTTCTTTACCAAGTTCCAGTTGAAGAATTTTAATCAGCATTTCAGCCAGAAAGAGCACAGCATGACTTGAAAAGTCTCAGGTCCAGTTTGTGGGATCATCAGTCCTAAAAGGCCCCTTTTTATTTGTAAACTAAGCAAATAACTTACAGAAAATTTTGAAGACAAAAATAAAAAACCCACAATGTTTGAATGAAGCCATCTCGAGTCAACTTCCACACTGGAACTGGATAAATTGTAACACTGCTCCCTTTATCTCACTGAATATGTCCCATTCATCCCTAGTAACATTGATTCAAACAGTTCTCTTGTTTTAAGACCGCATCTGTTTTACCGTGCCCCCTGCACCAATTTTAATTATGTGGCAGATCTGATTGGATTCAGCACCTGCAAGCCTTCCCTTTGGGAGTTCAAATTAGCTTATAAAACATTTACTTGATTGCATTCTTTAAACAAAATATTGTTTCATCCTAAAAACAGGAATATTAAAGTGTAGAATAAAAAACGGGGTTTTTAACATGATAATCAGCATGTATGTTGTTTGTGTATCTGTCTTCCATAAGCTTAGAGGAAAAAGTAGTAATCCTGAAACCTGATTTCCTCAGACTCAGCAGATGTCTGTCCTGCATTAGTCTGTTTCTTTACCAACAGCTGTTTCACAAGTGCCTCCCCTTGTTTCTACAGAATGCCTTTTGTTTAATAATTCCCCGATATGTTATCTCCCAGTGCCACTAAAGCATTTTCAACTTTTCTAATACCTATAAGTAGTTTTTTTATAAGTTTAGGAGACAGGTTCATCTCTGAAGAATTTAGCTAAAGCTATACAACCAGCCTCTCAGCTAGTTTCTTAGTAGCAGTTCTCCTTAATTAAGCAAATAGCTACATATAATAAGCATTTCAACAATTATTGTCTTAATTTTAGTAAAAGTATTCATTATTACAGATATGCTTCAGAATACTCTTATTTCTCCTTATTTCACTGCTCGGAGTGGTGGTAATTGAGGTCTAGGGGGGCATATTGCATGAAGTGCAGCCCTCTAGTGGTAGAGGTCACAGGGAGTTTAAAGCAGGCCGTGCTTTTGTAATGAGTGGAGGGCAATGGAAGAGCCTTTAGCAAAAGGCAGGCAATTTAGGACACTGCCCTACAGTATAGCAGCCTCCTGTTTTTTTCACGGTCTGAAGCACAAATTAAGGTAGTTGTGGAGGCCTACTGGTTGCTCCCACTCTGTCATGATTTCTGTGGAGAAAGGACCAAAGGAAAAATAAAAATGTCTTTATCTGCAGTTTTTCTCTTTTCCAAATCTGTAATCTGTTGCTCAGCTTTTCCTTTTCAGCTAGCTCTAGACTGGCATACCTAACCAGAGGTTGTTCAAGCTGTGCTGGGGTCTTGATTCCCTTTCTGTTTCTTTCTGTCGTGTCCTACCAGTTCATGTATTCTATAACTTCAGTAAGAGTTTGCTCAGTGATAGTATGGAATACAAATTCAATTTGCCAGCCTTATTTCTAAAAATGCCCTTGGCTGGTGAAGGTATGGCTGGTAGTGTTTGAACTGATCTATCCCACAGACATGAAAACTGTGCTTAAAAATGAAAGGGATTAGGAAGAGGCATAAACCAAAACAATTAAGCATATATTTTAACAAATAGATATCTGCAGAATAACTGAGGTAAAGTCCTAGTAAACATCACATAATCTGATAATTCCATCTGTTTCTTGTACAGGTGATGAATGTTTCTCCTTTGGCTAACAGAGTGCACCGTTTGGTTTTCCTCTTATAGAGAATACGACAGAGCCCAATAATCATTAGATGAAAAGCAATACCTCTTAAATATCCTGGCTAGCTGAAAGAAAACAGATATGGTCTTTATCCAAAATGATGCTGCTCCTCTTGCCGATTAATGATTGCTGTGATTCCTGGTAAACTTTGGGTCCACTAATTACAGCTAGTAATCAAGTCAGAAGTCTCAAGTCTTTAACTTCTGCTTTCTGTTTATGAAACTTTTTTTCCTCCAATAATGTATCAGTCAAACTATTATTATTATTATTATTATTATTATTATTGATTAAATTATCCAATTGTTGCTTGTTTAAATATTCCAGAAGTTGTTCACCAGTAAAAATATTTAAGTTTCATTGGACCTTCTTAAAGATTGCAGCAATATAAATTTCAGGACAATCAAACCAAGAGTTTGGAAAAAACCCTAAACACATATTGGTCAGAAAGTGACCTGATTATCTGTTTTCCCATACTTATATTCCTTTTATTATCTGCACCTATATTATATGCACTACCAAACTGAAAGCCAAGTGTTTATATAGTTGCACTCTATTCTCACAATATTAATCGAAAGTTACAAAGGCTTTTTTTTACTTTTCTTCAGGAATACAGAACTAAATTATTCCCAATTCTTCATTCCTCAGTCTGTAGATCAAATTTATAAGCTGTTTTTGTGTTCTTCATATCTTGGAGTTACTAAGGACCTATCCAGATCTCAGTGCACACACAAAAAAAAAAAAGAATAGCTTCAGGACAAGGTCGTATTTTTCATCCCCCCCAAGGAATTGACTATGTGGATCAGGGCATGATCCATGAAACTCCAGTGACTAGACATTTACCCCCAAAAGGCTTCTCTACGGTGATTTTTCTGCACAGTACTTTAAAGACCATTTATTTCTCAGAATGAAAGACACTGAAAACTTGACTTCAATAATAACTTCCAATAATAGCAGTATTTTCTGGAGATTGGAGGAGGGGTTTGTCGTTTTGTTTTTTAAAGGCAAATAGATAATTCAGGGGTTAAAACTGGTACAAACTAGTAGTAATTCCATTGTAATGGAACAGTTTTGTAACACAGTATATGAGAAACAGCAGAATCACCTTGTGTAGTTTATGTCAGTTTATGGTGTTACTGATTGTGTACCCCTTAGCACTGTCACACAAAAGAACATTGGTGAAGCATCTCTTCCACAAATCACTCTAGATGCTTCAGGATGTATCCCTCCAACAGTATGGTGAACAGTATTTTTCAAAGTATCAGCATAATTGTTCACAATCTCTGTTATTGTAACTGCTCTAGCAGTATCACTTATGCAATGTCTCATTTTGCCCACCCACTACCAACTGTCTTACTTATTTGAAATTTTGACATTTTACAGTAAATATAATATGAAAAAGAGACATTAACAGCAAAATTGGTTTATTTCATTCTGTTATCAAGCTTAGTCGCCTTTCTGTGAACCAAAAGAGCTGAAACAACCTAGCATCCCTAAGTAGTCATAAAGACATCTCTGCTAGGGCCCCAGTCATGCTCTCAAAGAGTCTAATACTGTCTTGGTTGTTCTCATAAAGTGAAACGAGTGAAAACAAGTCATACTTTTAGATGTCTTACAACATAGGGCCTTATTCAGGATTTTTGACGCCTGGAAGTTTGCTACAGTTTAGCTGATGAATGAGAGTTATTTTGGTGGAGAAGATCAGAAGTCTTGCTGGGAAAGGAATGAAAAGTTGCAAAGTAGACATGTTGCACAGGGGACAAAGGAAAAACTAGAACTGGAGTCTAAAGACAAAGGTACTGATTTTTCTATGGAAATCATGATTTTTATGTAGCAAATTTTGAGATGCTCTGCTTATTTTGCTCACTGTCAAAATGTATTCTGCTTGAGATCATTAAAGACAAATATATCCTAGCAAATCTATACTAGTAAGCTCTCCTATTGTTAACCGACAACACCCACTTTTTTTTCCAGTATAACTTGTAATCAGTTTTCCAAATAATAAGCTATTCCAGCAAAAGTATTTTTTACAAGTATAATACTACTGTAAACATTAGGATTTTTGCCAGTGGAATGATAATAAAAGTCGTATCTCTAATATTGTTGCAATAGTAATAGTCCCTAGTAGAGATCTAGAAATCTTTAAAAATACTCTTTAAAGGCTTACTTTATAAAAAGGCTTACTTTCTAAAAAGGTTTACTGTATAAAAATGCATATGCCAGTAGATTACAAATTAATTTTCAGCACACTGAGATTTCAGGCAATAGTTATTACCTTTAAGAATACAAAGTTACACTGGGAACTTCAATTGATTGTTCCCTAGAGTTTAGAAAATGTCTTAGAGTTTGTCTTGAAGAAATTATTTTACTTAACCAACAAAAATTAATTATTCCAGTGCTTTATGTTTCTATCTGCTTGAAATCAATTACTACAAAATACCCCTGCATTGGAAAGTCTCCTCGGGGGGGAGGGTAAACATATAAAACTTACTGCCAGGATAAATTGGCCAGAATGATTTGGCACGTATCCTCAGAGTTTGCCATGAAAACATGAATCTGTGTGTCAACTGCATACAAAGCCTATCTGGCCCCAGAAAAAGCATGGGGATTAGGCATAATGCTGCCTATTTGAGACTAAGAGTATTCCTTAGTGCAGTGAGGTTAAAACAGCCAGCTCATCAGTAGTACAAGCCTATTTAAATTATTTAGTTACCAATTTGAGCCAGAAAGAAGTGGTGGCAGATTATTAATTACTTTGGGGTTTTCTTCATTTTGTTATCCTTTTTATTGAAAGCTGCACTGGAAATATGAAAAAGTACCAAAATATGAAACCATTTTTACTTTAATCAGTTATAAGATATAGAATCACTTTCTTATTTTAATGCTAATTGCAAAATGTAACTGGTTTTGATTTGCATTTCACTAAGACTTATGAAGTTGCTATGTATGTTTGTAAGCGGGGGCATGACTTTAAATTCAAAAATGGTGAATAGGACAACTTGTGCTCAAAATAAAGCGTATATTTATCTACCTTGTTGAATTAATGCTTCATTTGCTTTCAGTTCAATGGGAGAGAGCTACATTGTTCAATATTGCAGATTTAGGCCATCTCATCCAAGCATACAGTAAGTCAATGGGAATCTTTCTACTGCAACCTTGATCACCTTTCTGAATATGTGGACTTTGAAACTTTTTTTTCAGAGAAGTTACCAATGACTTTAAATGTTTCCCATATATGTATTATGGTTAGAAACTTTCTTTTTGTTTTTAAACCCTTCAGATGGAAGATACAAGTCCATGGACCTACAGAATGAAAACAAATCTATTGACTTCAAGGGTTTTCAAGTCATTCAAGGAAAAATACTTGAGGCAAAAAATTCAAGAGGAACAACACTATAGAAGAGACACTAACATAAACTGCAAAGCAGTCATGCAATGAGAGAAGCATTTGGACAATACCCTCAGTCACGTGTGAATGTTGGGAGTGTCCTATGTAAGGATAGGAGTTCAACTCGATCATTCTTTTGGGTCTATGATTCTATGAATGAATTTTACATTGAAATATTTAGATATATGCATTAGGAATATACTTAAAGAGTATTTAGAAATATATAATTTATAATTTATAATAAATTATATATAAACAAAATAAGAGCTGGTATATAATTTGAAATTTGACAGTTACAAAAGTGAAAACTAAAGACATACTTTCCAATGTTTAAAAATCATGTTATGGTAAAAATCTTTACATAGGCATTGTTTAGGTTGATAAAAAGCAGAAAGTTCTAGAAAGTTACACATTATTTATATATGTATATATATTTATAAAAAAGCACCCTGATTATGTTTCATGTAAATTTTCCATGGAATATTTTGTTTGCAATATTTTAGCTAGGTAGGGAGACTACTGCATCAAAATTTCTAAATATTTGTTTCCTACTTGTTCTTATTTTCATTTAGAGGTTTAAGCTGTTTGCTGTAAAACAAAAAAATTACTATGTTATAATACTAAAATAAAATTACTGCAGAACTAAGTCATTGCAAGTGGGATGGATGCCCATAAGAGTACAAATAACCAGAAATGGGATCATTGTGCGATTAGCAGCAATGCTTATAAATTCATCGTGGTTCACACATTTCTGAGTGGACCTCCTGCCTCTGTTGCATGCTGTCATTGCTTTGGATTGACTGCTGTTAGATCCCTGTAATCCTAAGCCCTGGGATCTTGTCCTACATGTTTACCCCACTTGGTATTCCTGTTAGTAAGTATTTAAAATGGAAATGAACTGTAATATTTAAATGTGTTTATAACAAACAGGTTTAATTCCTTCAACCCCATAATTAACTTTTTTTTAAAAAAAAAAAAATAAGGTTGATAAAAAGATGTGTTCAGTTTGATTGCTTGTATTTTTGCCAGCTTAGCCAGTTACATTTGGTTAATGCCTGGCATTTCTTAACTCAATACGGTATCATGATAGGGATATTATAGAACACATTCATGGATGAAGGGAAGCACAGAATAAAAACAGCCACCAGCCTGAAAAATAGCACATTTATGATAGAAAGTCTTGGCAAATTTAATATCTATAATCTACTTGTAATATGAAAATAGGAGAAAAATTCATATTTTAGAAGGCTGATGTGTTATAAATACAGAAATAATATATGCCTGCCATGCACTTGCGAGCTTATACTGCTAAGTAGATATTATGTAGAGATTAAAAAATCAAAGATTGTCCAATTAAGAAAAAAAATTATCATAGAATCATAGAATGGTTTAGGTTGGAAGGGAGATTAAAAATCATGTAGTTGCAAACACCCTGCCAAGGACAGGGACACCTCCCACCAGACCAGGCTGCTCAAGGCCCCATCCAACCTGGCCTTCAACACCTCCAGGGAGGGCACATCCACAGCTTCCCTGGGCAACCTGTGCCACTGTCTCACCACACTCATTGTGAAGAATTTCTTCCTAATGTCTAATCTAAATCTTCCTCATTCCAATGTAAAGCCTTTCCTCCTTGTCCCATCTCTACAAGCCCTTGTAAAAAGTCCCTCCACAGCTTTCCTGTAGGCCCCCTTTAGGTACTGGAAGGTTTCAATAAGGTCTCCCTGAAACCCTTCTCCCTTCTCCAGGCTAAGCAACCCCAGCTCTTCCAGCTTGTCCTCATAGCAGAAGTGCTCCAGCCCTCTGATCATTTTTGTAGCCCTTCTTTGGACCTGTTCCAACAGTTCCATATCCTTCATCTGTTGGGGATTCCAGAACTGGGCACAGTACCCCAGGTGGGGTCTCAGGAAAGAGGAGTAGAGGGGAAGAATCACCTCCCTTGACCTGCTGACAACACTGCTGTTGATGCAGCCCAGAACATGGTTGGCCTTCAGGGCTGCAAGCGCACATTGCCTGCTCACGTCGAGATCCTCATCAAGCAGCACCCTCAAGTACTTCTCCACAGGGCTGCTCTCTTGAAAACTTGAACGCTCTCTTCAATGATTTCACGTTGTCCCCTATCCTGTAGTGAAACTGTGGATTGCCCCAACCCAGGTGTAGGACCTTGCACTTGGTCCTGTTACACCTCATGAAGTTCACTTCTCCAGCTTGTCCAGGTCCCTCTGGATGACATCCTGTCGTTCTGGTGTAACAGCTGCACCCCTCAGCTTGATATCATCTGCAGACTTGGTGAGGGTGCACTCAATCTCGCTGTCTATATCATATCTCTCCAACTTGGTTGACAGACCTGTAGAAGCCCTTCTTGTTATTCTTTGCTTTCCTTGCCAAGTTCAGCTCCAGCTGTGCCTTGGACTTTCTGACCCCATCCGTACACAACTGGGCAGCATCCCTATGCTCTTCCCAGGCTACCTCTCCTTGTCTGCACTGCCTGTGCAGTTCCCTCTTGCTCTTCAGTTTGACTAGCAGGTCTTGACTCAGACACGCTGGGCTCTTCCCTTCCCTGCCTGAAGGTCTCTTCCCTCCTGCCTCCATCAGGAGACTGAGAGTTCCTGCACTCTTGTGCTCCATGGAAAGCATCCTATAATATTTGCCAGCTTTGTACTGCTCCCTTTTCCCTGAGGAAGTTTGCTTTCCTAAAATTTAGGGTCCTGACTATACTCCTTGCCTGTCCCATATCCTTCAGGGCCTTGAACTCCATCAATGCGTGGAGCTCTTCAATCTGATCTTGACATCACTGATGAGCTCAGTGACATTGGTGACAATCAGGTCCAGTATTGCATCCCTTTGGGTTGTGTTGTCTGTTACCTGGTTTAAGAAGTTAGCATCTATGCACTCTAGGAGTCTCCTGGATTGCCTTAAACTTGGTCTGCTAATTTTCCAGCAGATTTTAGGATGGTTGATGTCCCTCAGTAGGATGAGAGCTTGCAAGCGTGATGCCTCCTGTAACTGGAGGGAGAAGGCTTCATCAGTATGTCCCCTTTGGTCAGGTGACCTCTATTAGACATCAGCCACAAGGTTTCTTTTGTTGCCTTGGTCTTTTTTTCTCACTCATAAGCTTTTGACTTTTTTGTGGCTATTTTTCAAGGACAGATCTTCAAAATCTATCTGTTTCCTGATACAGAAGGCAATGCCTCCAACCCTCCATCCTAGCCTGTCTCCTGAACAGCCTGTAGTCATCGATAGCCACAATCCGGTCATGGGATTTGTCCCACCAAGTTTCAGTAACAGCAATCAGGCCATAGCTTTCTAGCAGCACAGTAGCTTCCAACTCCTCCTGTTTGTTGCCCAAGCTGCATGCACGCTTCGACTGGAATGTTGGCTGCATCACCTTCTTAGCGGAACACCCCTTATTTCCCTTAAGGAGTTTGACAGAAATTTGTTTATTGCCTTATCATATAAGTTCTTCTAAAAAAATAAAGCATATTGTTAACCTCTTTGAAATTCATTTAGTTCAACTTCTTCTTCAGATCAGGCCTTGATCCCATTTGATAGTAGAGGCTGTAGAGGCTCAATGAAACTTAAATATCTCATGAAAACTGATGTTTCTGCTATTTCCTTCCTAGCCTTATTGGACAACAGTTATGACACTGGACAGCAGAGACAGTCTATTGCTCAGCTGCATTTCTGGCCTCTGCATTTAGTTCTAAAGAAAGGGAGAAGAAGAGGGATATTGTTGGAGGTCAACCCAAGCACCTGTTACTTAAGTCACAGGGCCACAGAAAATCAAACAGACTGCCCTTTCTCATCCCTACTATTCAATCTTGTATGGAAGGCTGTTGCTCTCAATGTCTTTCAAACGTGTGACAGAAACTTTATAAGGTCTGTGGTGCATATTAAAGGCTGGAGACACAAGTGGGATTTGTCCTTTTTTCTAGTGTACGCTGTTTATACTCTCAACCATGGTTATTTAGTGGACATTTTTTAAGCTACGTATTTAAGAAGTTAAAATTATTTTATTTTGGGTGGCCCATGAAATGTATTGTCCGTACCGGGAGATTCTTGTCCCCTGTGGCACATCTTGGTCTATTGCAGCCCTGATGCAGTACTTGCAAAATGCAGGAAGGGTGTTAGTGATGTCAGCTGCAAAAGAGCAGTCTGGAAGTACAACTTGATTTGATGACTTCACACTAGTGGTTTTCAAATTTCATTTCCTCTTTCATTAGACTGCCATCCAATAATCCTTTTGAAATACAGATTTCTCCTAGTTTAAGCATCCCGTAAAACCTCCTTATCAACATATTCTACCCATGCTAAAGAAATTGCTATGCCTTCTTAGAGAAAATTAAGATTATTTTGTCTACAAACAGTTTTATCCAAACACCATATACTACTGTCTTAAAAGTTTCATAACTAAGCAATAACGTCTTATTTTGTGAAGTATGAATTTAAGATTGTTTATCCCAAGCATAACACTGATAAATTGTACTAGTTTCCTGACTATTTTTTTTCTACTAGAAAATGGATTTCCAAACAAGGAAAGTGCAGTGCCTTAATGTAAAATTTACTTTTTCCTTAACATTACAAGTCATATATAATGCTGTTCAGTGTCATTCTCCAATGCAATGTTTTTTTCAACTCTTATGAAGTTACCAGCATTTTCTTGTTGTAACTCTACTCCAGTTTTTTTGATAATCATACTCTTGCACGATGGAACTAGCTTCCAGCTTTATGCCTTACCATGTGCCCAAGTTCAACTGTTATCACATACAAAATTTATGTTCCCTCTTACTCAGATAATCTTTTAAGAAAAATTCAACCTGTGCAAATTTTATGTTCATCCGATGGTAACACTCCTTTTAGGAGTTCACTTCTGTATCATATGTATATGGAATTGAATAACAGAATACTTAAATTGCTTTAACACACTGGAAACAAAATTGTTGCTGTATTATTAAAAATGAGAATTAATTCCTTATGACTTACATAATTTTCCTGTCCTAACCTCTTGGCACATAATTAATTACATTCATAAATTACTAGATGATGTTTTTAATAAAATAAAACCTTGGTTAATTAAACCGTTCCTATTCTTAAGGGTCAACAAGTTCCATGATTATAAGACTGGACACAGAATGAAGACAATAGATGAAGTCCTCCCATTTCTGGAAAAGGATCTTAGAAATCCTAGTAAGTCTGCATAGTTGTGCTCCCTTGTTCCTACAAGGTTCTGATTAGAGAGTTCATCTTTGAATAAACAGGATCACTTGCAGGATTCGTAAGGTCTAAGGCATGATGGTCATTCAGAACAAAGTGAGCCCAGGAGGAAAAGTAACGAAGTATGATCTCTGGAACCCATCAAATCCACCCTGCAGCAGACAAAATGCTTCTGAATGTTATTCTAGGGTTTCCCCAAACTAGTAGTGATCTCACAGAATGGTTTTCCCAGGTAGTAAATTAATCTGAGTTATTTATTAATTAACATCTGCTATTTATTAATGTTATTATAACATAAATATGCAGTATTACTACATTTTTATCTTCTAATATCTATTACATGTCAAAAACATTGTTATAAATAATTGTATTTATTATTTATATTATTTATTATTTAATATTGTTTGGATCAATGCTATTTATGTAAATTTGTTTTTCAGCCTTCTAAATGGAAAACATTGATTTTAAGTTAGCTAGCTAGGTCTCCTTGAGAAATGGAGGGAAACTTGTATCCATAAAGATTTCACCTATCTTACAGATCTCTCCTGGGTACATTAAAAGGCAACTCATTCAGTCGCGTTTACCTCCAGTGACAGCAGGGTCAGTGCAAACAACCAGCTAGACTAGAAACCTATCTTTTAGATGGCTGAAGTTATATGTAATGAATATTTTCCCAATTTGAAATGCAGATTTTCTTCTCCTCTCCCTGTAGAAGATACTTGTGGAAGTATGTAATGTGAAGTTGAGAATGGGGATGCTGAGTTTGAAAACATTATGAGTTTATTTGATAGCATTCATGTCATGGGTTTGTTGTTTTTTAAATAAATATCACAAATTAAAATATAGAAGAGCTGTATTTTCAACACAGAAAAGACAGAAAAATAACCATGCTGGAAACAATAAATGAATTTGCAGATGTATGTTGTTATTAACATTTGTATCTACAGATTCACTTGAACTACAGGAAGCCATCCTCAACCTCTATGAAAGCATAATAGTGTTGTAGACAGTTGTCTTTTAGGTGCATGTACTCATGCTTAGATGACTGGTTTCTTAACTGAGAAGTTTCTTACCACTAGAGGGCTTAAAATTGCTGTAAAATCATGCATAAACATATATATACATATACACACAATGTATGATACGTGTACATAATTCATGTGCATGTGTTTTATTTGTACACAACTATAGACACACATATATGCACATATATATAGCTACTTGTATTTTAATAGATAATCTATTTTTTTTATTTTAAAGGTTTTGAACACATAATGCAATTCAAATCTTAAAGATTTTAAATACAACTTTGAAATTCACCATATGAAGGTGAAATATTTCTTTAATTTCATAAAATAATTACAACTTTTAATTTCATTCTCATGGTGTCATATTTACACAAAACGTTCATTTCATCAAATTGAATATTGTAAACAATCACAATAACTTACAATTAAAACTTCCATGACCAATGACTCTCTCAACTAGTGTCCTGAATAGGCCAAAATCTGCCCTTCGAAAGTCTGTGTTGGTGGTTTTGCTCATCCCTCTTCTTACTTCACCAAGAATTGAGAACTCTATCATTTCATGGTCGCTAAGCCCAAGACGGCCTCTGACCACCATATCCCACCAGTCATTCTCTTTTTATAAACAGCAGATCAAGCAAGGCACCTCCTCTGGGTATGCTCACTTACCAGCTTTGCCAGGAAGATATCTTCCACACACTCCAGAAACCTCCTAGAGCGGGGGTGTCAAACTCATTTTCACAGGGGAACACGTCAGCCTGCTCCTGCAGTGTAACACGCACCACACACGCTGCACACATGACTAGTGTGCTAACAGGAATGTAGAGGCAAGGAGCTCCGTGCTGCCACCAGGTAGAAACAAGATTCTGGGCTGGATAAACAAGGTGGAGGGCTGGACTCAGCCCATGGGCCTAGTGTTTGATACCTGTGTCCTAGACTCTTTCTTATCTGCTATATTTTATCTTTGAATTTCACTGGACTATATGTGATTATTGCTTACTTCATCACTAGTATTATATTAAATATATATATTATATTTTATACATTATATTTTATATATGTATTAATTTTCTGGCAGCATCATCTTATGTGTGTTTTCTTAAATTGCTAGAAGTTGTACCAAATGTTTCACTTTAATGAAATGGTAAATTATTCAAAAACCACTATAAAATAATTGGGGAGGGGGGAGAAATTTAGACTAAATAGTAAAATAAGATGGAAATACAATCCTATAGCCTTGTACACTTAGCTGAACTTTTAAAATACAGATTATTATAGTTACATTTTTGTAAACACATTTACCAAAATATTTTACTGATTGTGCATGATGTTAGATTAGAACTAAAATGTTCTAAAAATAATATTACTTTTTGTGTACTTATTCTTATGTGTAATGCAGTCTTAATTAACAGTATCTTATCTGAACTTGGGAAATAACTTGGTACATTGAGTGACAGATATTGGAAGTGGTTTTGTTACTGACAGACAAGGTTGCTGGCATATTCATCACAGCACCTCTGATTCCAAGAGTAAATCACTGAAGTAGATTATAATGTATTGAAACTACTTTTACTAGACTAAAATTATAAATTGTGTAGATTTGAAAATCATTTCTATAACTGAAGATTCATTTCCTTGTCCACAGCCTACTGAAGTCAGTGAAATTATGCCTGGAATAAGGTTCTACCCAGATGGAATCAGCTGTTCTATTAAGATCTTAAGAAAAAAAATCTTTATCATATCGCATCATAGTGATAGCTCTAGGGCTCTCACGTTTATATTATTATCCTCAGTATAAGAAGAATATCAAACTACTAGATAGAGTCCAGAGGAGGGCAATCAAGATGGCAAAGGCCTCAAGGGCAAGACTTAGGAGATGCAGCTGAGATCACTTGGTTGATTCCACTTGGAGGTGGCTGAAAGGTGACCTCATTGCAGTCCACAGCTTCTTCAAAGGGGGAAGTGAAGGAGAAAGTGCTGATCTCCTCTGTCTGGGAGGATAGGACATGTGAAAATGGAATGAAGCTGCATCGGAATGTTCAGATGGGACATGAAGAAAAGGTTCTTCACTGAGATGGTGGTCAGTCACCAGACCAAGCTTCCCAGGGTCATGGCACCTAGTCTGTCAAAGTTCAATAAGCATCTGGAAAATGCTCTTAGTCATGTGGTTTAGTTGTAGGTAGTCCTGTGAGGAGCAGGGAGTTGGACCTCATAATCCTCAGGAGTCCCTTCTAACTTGAGATATTCTATGAGTCTATGATTCTGTTTCTGTAATCCTCCCATGAGAGTTTGCTGCTGTTGGAAGCAATAATACTTAACTGACCACATTGGCTACACCTGTAATTTTGTTGATAGTTGATACAGCATCATTACCTTACATCTCAACATGCTTTGTAGAGGAAAAGCCAATCTAAGTGAATGTTGCATAAATATTTATTATTAACAATTATAATATGAAAATAGTAGTGATTTTCACAAAGATCCTATGCGCCACAAGATTTGTAGTGAGTACAAGGAGCTGTAAATATGAAGTTCCTTACAAGCGTGAGAATTAGAACTCTTAACTAACCTGGCAATTTTTTACCATCTTCAAATGAAGTAAGAAACAATTTCATATTGCTAGTGTTATACACTAGTTTTTGCAGTAGCTATGCTAGTTCACTGTGTAGGTTTATTTTAGTGTATAGAGAAAAATCTAGAAATACATTTTAGAGTAATGCATATTTTAATGCATAGAACGGAAAAAATTAATTATTTGTAATCTTTTGGCAAAAATGATGAGCGGTCACATAGGATGTGTCATGATACACAGTATAGTCAAGATCCTAAATTTTAGGAAAGCAAACTTCAAGCTCTTCAAGGAGTTAGTCAGTAGGACCCCCAGGAAATGGTCCTCAGGGAAAAGGGAGCAGTACAAAGCTGACAAATATTATAGGATGCTTTCCATGGAGCACAAGAGTGCAGGAACACTCAGTCTCCTGATGGAGCAAATCAGGCAGGGAAGGGAGGAGGCCAGCATGTCTGAGTCAAGACCTGCTGGTCAAACTGAAGAGCAAGAGGGAACTGCACAGGCAGTGCAGACAAGGAGAGGTAGCCTGGGAAGAGCGTAGGATTGCTGCCCAGTTGTGTACGTATGGGATCAGAAAGTCCAAGGCACAGCTGGAGCTGAACTTGGCAAGGAAAGCAAAGAATAACAAGAAGGGCTTCTACAGGTCTGTCAACCAGAAAAGGAAGGTTAAAGAGAGCGTGCCCTACTGATGAATGACAATGGTGACTTTGTATCTAAAGATGAAGTGAAGGCTGAAGTACTCAACAACTGTTTTGTCTCAGTATTCACTAGCAACAGCTCTCCTGAAACCTCCCACGTCAAAGGTGGGGACCAGCGGAGTAAAGCCCCGAACCTGAATGTATACAAGTCTATGGGACCTGAAGAGATGCATCCCAGAGTCCTGAGGGAACTCGCTGATGTTGTCCTGGTAGTCAGGGGAAGTCCCTGTTGACTGGAAGAAGGGCAACATTGTGTCCATTTCTAAAAAGGTTGCAAAGAAGGACCCTGAGAACTACCGGCCTGTCAGCCTCCCCTCTGTGCCTGGGAAGATCATGGGACAGATCCTCCTAGCAGCTCTGCTAAGGCACATGGAGGACAGGGAGGTGATTTGAGACAGCAAGCATGGCTTCTCCAAGGGCAAGTCCTGCCTGACCAGCTTAGTGGCTTTCTAGGTTATGAGGGGGACCACATCAATGGACTCAGGGAAAGCAATGGATGTCATCTATCTAGATTTCCGTAAGGCCCTTGTCACGGTCCCCCACAACATCCTTCTCTCCAAGTTGGAGAGATATGATATAGACAGTGAGATTGAGTGCACCCTCACCAACTCTGCAGATGATATCAAGCTGAGGGGTGCAGCTGTTACACCAGAACGACAGGATGTCATCCAGAGGGACCTGGACAAGCTGGAGAAGTGAACTTCATGAGGTGTAACAGGACCAAGTGCAAGGTCCTACACCTGGGTTGGGGCAATCCACAGTTTCACTACAGGATAGGGGACAACGTGAAATCATTGAAGAGAGCGTTCAAGTTTTCAAGAGAGCAGCCCTGTGGAGAAGGACTTGAGGGTGCTGCTTGATGAGGATCTCGACGTGAGCAGGCAATGTGCGCTTGCAGCCCTGAAGGCCAACCATGTTCTGGGCTGCATCAACAGCAGTGTTGTCAGCAGGTCAAGGGAGGTGATTCTTCCCCTCTACTCCTCTTTCCTGAGACCCCACCTGGGGTACTGTGCCCAGTTCTGGAATCCCCAACAGATGAAGGATATGGAACTGTTGGAACAGGTCCAAAGAAGGGCTACAAAAATGATCAGAGGGCTGGAGCACTTCTGCTATGAGGACAAGCTGGAAGAGCTGGGGTTGCTTAGCCTGGAGAAGGGAGAAGGGTTTCAGGGAGACCTTATTGAAACCTTCCAGTACCTAAAGGGGGCCTACAGGAAAGCTGTGGAGGGACTTTTTACAAGGGCTTGTAGAGATGGGACAAGGAGGAAAGGCTTTACATTGGAATGAGGAAGATTTAGATTAGACATTAGGAAGAAATTCTTCACAATGAGTGTGGTGAGACAGTGGCACAGGTTGCCCAGGGAAGCTGTGGATGTGCCCTCCCTGGAGGTGTTGAAGGCCAGGTTGGATGGGGCCTTGAGCAGCCTGGTCTGGTGGGAGGTGTCCCTGTCCTTGGCAGGGTGTTTGCAACTACATGATTTTTAATCTCCCTTCCAACCTAAACCATTCTATGATTCTATGATAATTTTTGAAGAGACATAACTTATATCAAACATCTCGCTTCATGCTCTGAAACAGTCGCTGTCTATTATGAGGAGAGTATTTTTTTGTGAATATTGCCCCGCTATTACTAGCTAGCTGCACCTTCCTGGGGACACTCTTTTCAGCAAGATAACAGTATTGGTAGAGTCCTGTTCAAATCTGCTATTTCAATTTCTGCATATGTCACTATAGGCCAGGAAACACCATCTAATGTTCAAAAAGAAAGAGGAAAATGTTCTCAGATTAAAAGGTGCTTCTGCATTGCAACTGAATTCCTGTGGCACATCTATAGGTTTCTGTCTTTGACGTTTGAGAACGGAGTTGTCAGACTTTTTTTTTAAGAAAACTTCTTGTAGTTTATTTACTACAGGAGTAATTCTATCACAACAGAGGGAAAGTTAACAAAAAGATACTTAAAAACCTTATCACAAAAAATCAGTGAAGAACATCTTGTCTAATATAATCTTAAAATATTTCTGCTTACCTTTTTATTAAAATAAATCCATATGTACATACTTATTCCTAATTATGCAGATTGCTTATCCATTTCTTACATGTTTTAATGTGCTTTATATATGTCAAAATGGTAATTAGATCATCTAGCCTGACATCACAACCCATCAAATATGGCACTTTATTTTATCAGACTAAGGCAAAACCCCTCATAGACATATCTGGAGTAAAAATTATGAGGTACCCAGGTTCCTGAAGGATAAATAATCAATTATACTAGATATGACTAGCTGAACTGTATCCATGATTTGAAGAAAAGTGAAACTCTATAGTGCTCTGCAAAGGAAGCTGCGAAGAAATTTTTGGAAACTGAAATCAAGACAACAATGAGCTTCAGGATTGTGGAGAGCTATCAAGTCTTCTATAATTTTAAATTTCTCTACTTTTCCTCCCAAGCCCAAAACCATGAGGGAACTGAGTCTTATCCTCAAAGACCAGGAAGGACATTGTAATTATTCACTGCGACCCTCTGTACTTCCTACTAGTAGAATGTCTTCAACAAGTTAGATGAAACTGTATCTGTTTTGTTTTAAGGTAAGTATGATCCTTTCATGTCTCCCATTAATTTTGTTGATTATTTCTAGAAGAACTATGTTAATTTAAATTCCCAGTAATTAGCTGGTATTCCATTTCTGGCAGCAAGATTAGAAAGCTCTGTGCTATGAGATATAATTCCTGTCTTTAAATACTTATTTATCAACCTATTTCTTAAACTTCCCTTCTATATGCTAGATAAATGTAATTACTTATACCTCACACCCTAATGCAAGATTCTTAGCTATGGTCTTGGTTTGGGGGGGGGTTGGTCTTTGGGAAGGAGGAGGTGGTGACATATCATCTCCAACATTTCCCACTTTATTATCCATTCTAAGATTTTGTTAGCCCTCTATTCACAGAAGCACAGGAAGCTCAGGTTGAGGATGTAATCTATTATAATACTTAAAACCCAATTTTAGCGTTTGGGTTTTTTAGGCAGCTTTTCCCATTCTGTAGATATAAGCTGCTTTCTTGAATTCAAAATGTATTCCTCTTCATTTGTCTATATTATAACTTTTGTGCTTCAGTTCAGTTTCCTGGTGGAAATAAGAATTATCATGTAACAAATCTAAACATGTTAAAATAACTTAATTTTTCAAAATACTTTTACATAGAATTTATGCAAAGTCTTTTCCTTTTCATCCCCTTCAAGGATCCAGAAACCATACACTGAAGGTCATTAAATATATGTGTGTAGAGAAGGGTTAGAACTGGAACAATAAAAAATATTGAAAAGATCCTGGACATCAAAATCAAAAGAACAGGTTATAATGCTTCTAGTTTATACCTGTAAATTTCATAAAATGCAAGTGTTTGAATCAAAAAAAACGTTCACTACATGTAGTGAGTGAATTAAGTCCAAGTACTTTGTTTACAACCCCCATACTCCAGTCAAAACCAAAACCAAACAGAAAGAGACGTCACAAAAAAAGTTATCTGACTAGTGTTAATTATAATTCTAGTTCATTAATCAGCAAAGTTCCAAGGTAGCAAATACATTCTTGTACCTCAAATGAAGGTCAGGCTAGCTAATTTGTTATTCTGTGTTATATCTTTTCCTGGATAATGGGAAAACGTTTGCAAATCTCACTCTTTCCAAGTTTTCCAAGATAAAATTGGAAATGATTCACTTGTTCCTTTGAGACTTCTGAGAATAAATTACTTAGCTAGTTCATTTGAAACATTCTCTAATGGGAATAAATGTTGCCTTATCAGTGCTTTATTTCAGATAGAAAATGTTGTATTTCCATCAGCCATTTGAATGGTTTGGCCCTAAACCAGCTGTTATCTCAGCTTCTCTTACTCTGCATGAACTTCTAACCTTTCTGAGAAAGATACACCACAGCGTACAAGTGTCCTTTCTCCTAGCAGATAGTTCTGCAAACATAGCTTGGATGAAATAAAAACATCCAGCAAGTTGTGTACATGCTTTCTTTCTTAAACAGAGCTTTTCATAAGAGCCCCTTTCTCCCCTCTATCTTTTATAGGACTTTCTCACCTAAGTTTGATAGGAGGTCAGAATCTCTCTTCTAAAAGAAAGGGTCAGCTTATCTATTATTTCTCTAGTTTTTTCCCAGATAATGCAGAAATATACAGAAAAATCTATATTCTATATTCTCCTTTGCAATGCTGGAGACTTCTTATAAGCTGTGACCTGATTAGACAGATAAAAGACTGTTCAGGATAGGCTACCTTGGAATGAGAGGGAGAAAAGAAGGACTCGGAGAAAGTGCTTTATTCACTGGAAATGTTGTACAGGCAGTAAAAACTGGAAGTAAAATCTAATATTTTAGAGCGGTATTTTGGCAGGAAGACATTTTTAGTGTGTGATATTTCAAAATCTGGAAAACATTTCTTGGTAATATTACATATTTTAGAGACTCCATGTGTTGACCGTGTTTTGTTGATTCTTTTATATATGGTTGGGACATTTTTGTTGTCATCTGTAAATTTCAGAATTATTTCTGCTGTCAACACCAAAATTGCAACAGTGATACCTTAAGGCTGCACTTCCTCCCACACTCACACCCCAAAGAGATTTGAAAACAGCAGTCCACTTTCAGGCAAAGAAACTGACTGTGTTTTTCAATTGCTTAACAGGTCTTCTATAATATTTACGTATGTTTCTTGTTACTCTTCCAGAAATGTGCTGCAAATTCAAATTTTAAGTAAGTGGCTCCATTTAATTTTTCAAGAATTAACCATATACATGGGAATTTGCAAATAAAAGTTAAGCATTCTGTTGAATTAGTCTGGGAACCTGGAGGAGAAATAAGGTCATATAGGGTAAGAAGTGTGAGAATGAAAAAAGAGTAATGGAGTAAGATTGAAAAAGAGTAATGTGTGATTGGAAGGTGAAAGAGGAGAAGATGGAATGGGTTAGTAAAATGACTCTTCTCAGCTGACCTGAAAAATTCTGAAATCAGAGACAGAATGAGCTGAACAAGAAGGTGGCACAGGAAACATCATGCAGAAAGAGTTGTAATGCAAGACAAATTGGGATGGGGAAACTTTGGGAGGCTTGGTAAAGAGATGATCAAAGAGACAGATATATAAAGACCAGAGCAAGGACAAAACATACTGAGTTGCGATACAGAAATTAAGATGCAGATATTACCAACCTAATGCTAATTGTAGCATTGCTGTTTAAAATCACAAAATGTGATTCTCTTTGAATCTTCATTCTTTCCAGTTTCACAGTAAAAAAAGTAGATATAAAATCACTTCAAAAATAATTACATCCAGATCTAGTCTATATTATGACTTACCTATCAAATTTGTAGAGTTTTCATTCCCTATTCCCTAAACGAGAATATTGTGATCTACATATGCTTTCCTAATTAACACCTAACTTAAAAGATTAAGTTGAAATAAAGTAAAATGAATGTATCACACAACTGCAAATTCCATTTAGGCTCCTGAAGTCTGAATAGAGACAAAATGACAGTCATTTGAACTAAATTTTTAAAAATTTATTTAAGGAAAATAATTTCTAATCCCAATACAGTTATTTAATGTAAAACTTTTTAAATTATTTGAAAGTATCTGAGTGTTTTAAAGCTCTTCATGCTAACTGCACACTGATTTACTGTGTTTGTTGCTGATGCATTAAATACATTTAATCAACTTTATTATGATAATACTTAAAAAAAATTCATGCCATTCAAAGCTAGTTCAGAACGTCTTCATATGATTTAAAAAAAATTTGATCTGGTTGAAACAATTGTTTCAACACTGCAATGGAATGAAATAATGCATCACTGCTGTGAAGTTAGTATTTTGAATGTCTAATAATACACCACATATATATGATGCACTTAGTGTAATTATAATATTAATTTTTATGACTCAGGTTTTTTCTAAAAAGGTCAATTTTAAGTTAGTCTAACTTTAAAAATAGCTAAAAATTCTAATGTTAGACTTATGTGGATAAGCTTTTGGCCTGGGTTTGTCACATAATTCAGCTTTGATGGTCTGTCTTTAAATAAATTATGGTTCATATGTAAAATATTTTCATTCTGTGACTTTGGAAAAATTTGTCTATGCACAACACTAGAAGAAATTAAAAGGAAAAAAGCATGATTCTGTATGTGTAGAAGTAGAACAACAGTGAACAAATAAAAATGGAAATGGACATTGTCTGAGATACATAGAAAGAAATACTTCATGCAAGAAGCAAGACTTAATTAGGTTGTAACTTTTAACAGTTTAAGTCAGCTGGAAACTGCCCTGAAGTAACTCAGACCACAAGGATAATCATTACTTACATTTCCACTTACTGGACAGCTGCTGCCAGTATTCACCACTTCACAGTTAGGCCAGCCTGTTTCTAGGACCTCACATATAAGAAAGACTACTGAGAGCTGTAACCCTGTTTTCCTCTTCTTTAGATATGGCTTTCTTTTTAGCTGCTTTAACTCCATTCAAACTGCCAAGATCTGATAACGTATACAGCACTCTAACCCATTCCACTAAGCTGTGGCTTTAGGGATGGTAAAAATACCTGCTATTTGCATCGTGGCAGCATGAGGAATACTCTATCCCATATACGTTCAGTGCACATATATTAGCAATTTGTAATTAGTTCAGTAAGTATTAGTAACAATAATTGTAATAATGATTCTATAGTAGTCACAGCAGAAGGGGAGGGCTCAGTCTAATGGGGGAGCTTTATGCTGCCTTTTCCTTGTGTTCAGGAGATTAAAAACTGAACTCTAAAGAACACAAAACAAAGATGTGATAGTTGTTCACTTACTGTTTTCTAGTTTTATTAAATATTCTGTTCTTACTATTTGAGTGGGCAAAATAATGGCTTCACAGTGCCCTCGTAGGCCACTACGCTGATATTCCAAGTCTAGGAAGATGATATTTTTTGTAGGATCTCTGTTTCCTTGTGTCTCTGCTGGTACAACAGTCTATGAGATGCTTGAAATGCAGCATCCATAGTAAAACAAACATAAAAGAAGAAGTTCTGTTAAGTTTCAAAGAATAAAACAAATGAAAATTTCCTTGTTTATCAATTCTCATTAAAATGTATTAACATATAGTATATATGAAATAAATTTTGTCAAATAATTTTAGTAGGTTTGTGAGTAGTAACCTAAGATGGAGCTGAGAAATTAAACTGTGGAAGTGTTAAAAATAAATAAATAATCATTAATCTGTAGTGTTTTAAAACTACAATGAACCACCTAAGATGAAACAAAGCAAAATAGTAGCCTATGAAAAGTCTAAATATTATGTAACAATGGATCTATGAATTTCTTTTAGGGCAGAACATAAATTCTGTAGCAGATTTACCTAACACCTTTCTGAAAGTATATGTATCAGTAGAGAGCACAGTTTGTTATTTCAAAGCCTTCAATGGGTAGATCTCATAGTATTTTTGCTTTCTTTGTCACAGTAGAGAATTGCTCCTTTTCTCCATCCCAAGAGGGATTTTTCTCTGTTTTTCCATTAAAACAACTAAAACTTAAATCAGTGAATCTGTGGAAGAGGAAAAAGAAATAGAAGCTAGGAAAAGTAAAAAGTTTGAAGGCAACTGGAAACTGACAAATAAGTGTCAGAGCAGAAAATGATGGCAGTTTGCCAACCAGCTGCGAAAACTAATTCAGCTTTAGATAAAGAGATTTTAAAGGGGAAAAGGACAAGCAAACTTCAGAAAAAAAAAGAAGAATAAAGGAGCAAAGAATAAATCCTTAGAGCTGTGTTAAAGAAGAAACATAGGCAGTGCTTTGTTGTTTTAACTGCAGAACTGCAATAGGGGCTTTTCATAGAGACTTTGAATAGCACCAAAGAAACAGCTAGAATAAAATGGAAGCACTAAAGGTTGCCTTAATGCAGTAGCTTATAGACCAGCCGTCAAAAGGGATTTAAAGATTAGCTTTTCTAGACAAATAGAAATTATTAATAGCAGTGTTTTCTTCACCAGTCCACATATGGACATAAAAATACCAGTGTTATACGCAGTTCTGTGTACAAATTCATGGCAAGAAGTGTCTGAGATTGTTAGACAAAGAAACAACTGACAAAGAAAAATAAATAATTGAAGATTTCACTGGAAGCCACCTTTCCCTAGAAAAGAAAAATGTTTTAGTGAGCCAGTCTTCAATAATACAACCTTTTTTTTCCTAGGTACATCATGTTTTTTATTTCATGGTCAAAGAGCACGTAAAAGAATGAAGTGATGAGTGCTGTCTGGTCACAACAGCAGATCGAAACTGTAAGCTGGTGTATATTACAAAATAACATGAAGGAAGGTGGCCACAGACTTGTCTTCTCATCTGTCACTAGGACTTTTAATCAGGCTGTGAATAGCAAGTCAGCATGATGTAATGCTGCCGGTTATTATGCAGAGATCTAATGACTGCATCTACTCTACCCAATTACAGCATTCTCAGAAGTTCCCTTAGGATAACATCTCCTGACCATTCAGACTATATAGAGCTTAGGGGTCCCCTCTGGGTGCCCTGAAAACAGCACCTCTGAGCTCACAAGAGGACTCCCTAAGGGTGCTAAGCACTGACCTCACATATGCCCTCTCTATGAACCATATCCTTTCACCTCCATTATGCACGGTTTCACTCTGCTGCATGAAATTCCCAGAGCAGCATAGCATGACTGCCCAGCTTTCATCCTGCACGGGCAGGGGGTACAAGCTCTCTCACATTACAGTATGCACCTTAGGTACATGAAAGATGTGGCATTAAGAAGACAAGAAGAGTTTTGGCTGGCATCGAACAAAAAAAGCCTTGATATATATAACTGCCATAAAACTTAAGGAGAGTTCATCTGGTACATTTAAAACATTTCTTAAATACTCTTTCTAGAGGGAATTACGAATGGGAAATACCACTCCAAAGTGTATTTTGCAATGTTGTTGAGAAAAATAGGGATAATATTCTATTTTACTTTGAAGTTAGAAGTCAGAATTTCAATGAATTGTTCAAATAGAAAACAATGTTCTGCAAATAAATTCCATTTTCATTGTGAGTTGTAGTATTGTTATCAGCACAGATTAGTAAACTGTGAAATAAGGAAACACGGAGGCCCTCTGCTTGCACTTAGTCACAAACAGACTATAGAAATGTCATCATTAGTTGACATTTCAATTCTGAAAGTTTCTAATTTCCTGCAGGCTTAGGCAAATGAGGGATTTAAGCTATATTTTTTTTTTTTTATAGCTACATTTCCTGGCAGTCAGCTGTTTCAAATTGACAATAAAATTCCTAATGGTAGTTGTTTGTTCTTCTTTTAGGAAGTTTCTTTGGCAGTTTTTATAATCTTTGTAGTTGTTCTACTACTCACCAGTGCTGAAGGCTATACTTGCAGTGAGATATAACAAATGAGGATGTTGCTTTTGTGTCTTCCACAGCCTGTAAGACCCCAGCATATGTCACGATCCTTACTTTTTATTGTCTTTCTCTATTGCTAATTTTTCACTGTGTATTTTTGTTAATGATTAATATTAGATATTTTAATATGGCTTTTCTGAATTATAGGTGCTTTAATTCATTATTTAGTTTTTTATAACTATTTCTTCTACTGGATATGCATATCTCATGTTATGCGTGTTCCTTGAATATATCCCAGATTTGTGAATGAGCCATACTCAATGACAAACTGAAAGAGCAGGAAAATTATACAAAAAATATATCACTTTTAATTCACATCCTCCATACAATATGGGACTTTTCAGCAAAGTCTTTCTTAATACTTTACCAAAGGAAAAAAATAAGAAAGAAAACAAAATACTTGAGACAATATCTGGGCTGCTGGACTGGAAAACTTATCTCAAAGGTTTCAAATGGCAATCTCCCCATCAGTATCAGCAGGTACATCAGAATGCCTTCCAAAGTACTATCTGTCATCCGTGATGGGGCGTCCATACTCCTTGCAGTAAAGGCAATGTATGTATAGTATTGAAAGCACTGATAGCACTTGATAACGGGAAGGAGTTTTGTTATCATATACTCATATACTGTTATTTGATATTTGTATGGTAAAGATGTTGCTAGGAGCTAAATGAGAATTTGTTAGTCATGAAAAGATCACAGAAAGACATCTGTTATGGCTTTCCATCTTGTTCTTCTAGGTATTTAATAATAATTGCTGAAAGGGACCACAGGTGTCTGTCATTCCCATTGTTTAATCAGAAAAATACCTTTTCTGACATGAAGGAAGTTACTAATGTGAACAAGAGTTTGTGGACTCAAGACCTTAAACTGGTAATGACTGAACTGACAGTTCTTGAACTGCAAGAAAAGGAACGACTGGAGATGTAGCTGCCCTTGTGCGTGTCAAGTTCTAGGACACCAAGGTTGTTACTTGCAAGTACCAAATGTATAAAAACACATTTATGGCATACACATTAGTGATTCCTTTTTTTTAATGGATGTCCATGCATGATTCACTACTGTGCTGCTTCTGGATTGTTGATTGAAAAATAACATGTAGTATTGTTATACTATTGTATCCTTATTGCTGATAAAATCAGACAATGCAAAGAGAGCTCTTTTGGGAGGTTTTATTTGTCTGACCATAAAACTGAGATGTTAATTTTGCTTTTAACCATATCTAATTAGTAACTGTTTCTATTCAAAAACTTTATTTTTATTGACTCGAGTTACACAGCATCTTTTATAAAGTGTTCTACGAAATTACTTTTTTATAAAGTCTTTTAAACACCATTATCTTTTTGATGACACAGTAATTTTCATTTCTATTTTTTAATCCCCGTTTCACCAACTTTTTAATTTTGCTTTTTCTCTACAGCAGTGCATGCTTTTACCCATTTATTCTGATAACTTTTAATGGAAATTTACTTTTTCACAAGGACACTTTAGTACTTTTAGATGAATTGTGTTTTCCTTCTTTAAAGACTTTTTAAAAGCTGGCCCTCTCCAGCACCCATTTAAAGTAACAAAACTGTCCCTCTGGGATATAGCCGACATCAACAAATTAGCGAGAAACTGAAACACAATTAGTTTGCAGCCATGTCAGTTATCTTTGGTAATCTTTATAATTCATACTGGAGGTGGTCTTCTCCGTGACTTAAAGAGAGCATTCATAGATGGTAAAAACTGGCTTACTCTTGGAAGTACATTTCTCCTCACACACAGGAGCTGAAGTAGTGTATAAAACAAGTGTCTTGATGAAACTTGTTTATAGAATTTTTATCTCTCTGTGAAACGGTTTGATAAGCATTTACAACATTTTGCAATATTTTTTGCTGAGTTTATATCCATGGCCTGATGTCTCTTATAATTGGAGAAAGAACTTATTGTATTCTTTTTTGGATTCTTAATGTCTAGCATTAGGGCTTACAGTTTCTGAATCATGGAAAAAGTTTTAAACAGTCTCCCCTCAGAATATTTTTCTTTTACCATGTTTAAGCTTTGAAAAGGAGTGGGTGCCAAGGGTCTTACAGCTATCTGGTTATGAATCAAACAAAAAGTAGCAAAGGCATTGGAAGTTCTTTGAAACTGTAGAACCAGAAAACTCCTATGGAGAAGGGTTTTTTATACAATAATTACTATAAACATAGTTTATTGTATTTACTGGATTTCCTGAACAATATTACAGTTGAAAAACAAGAGTGTTACATTTTTTGAACAAATAATATTCATCTTTCTTTTTTACATGATATCTTCTCAAATAATGGAAAACCTGATTCCTTTCCAGTTTGTTTAAGGAACTGAATCAAGTGTGAATATCACCAATAAAATCACTATCTGCACTTAAGACTTAATTCATGCCAGTAGCACTGCATCATTATTTACCAATTACTAAGTGTAGAAAGCTGCAGACAAGCAGCTGTAGGAACGAAGTATCTATTTTTGATTGTAGCAGATTTTCTGTAACATAGCTTACCTGCATCAAAGACTTCAACTAATAAACATTCATTTCATTTTTCAACTGAGACTTTCCTGTAGGTACTTTTCCTCTTTTATGCGTCATAAAAGGTAGAGTCCTGCCAGTGTTCTACCGTTCCAGCAATACGTGCAATATCATAGCATAAAAATACATAATAGAAGTGCTATTTGTCCAAGCTAAAGCTATTGCTTTTTTCACACATTTAATACAGTTTAATATAATTTTGTCTCCCAATATTTTTCTTTACCACCTCAGCCTTTAAAGGTATTTGGCCATCGATAAGATACAGTATTAGGTGGTTTTAAACTATCAGAAGGTCTGTTTTAGCAACTAAGTAAAATATTTGGGATAAAATTAACACTTTCAGATAATTGTAACAGGTTTGTAACTGTATTTTAAAGTTGAACATGTTGAAAGTGTTCATAAAATCAACATTGCAATTGGGAAGTGCTAGAAGAAGCATCTGCTTTTCTTTTTAGAGTGTTTCTATTCACTTGTCCAGTGTGCCTGTTGTTCTGGAATTGGATGTAGGACCCTAAAGCCTGCCTACATTATGATTTAAAAACTTACAATGCCTTATGGTCTCTAATTTTACCCGTGTTGCTCAGTAAGTATCTTCCCTGAATAGATATAAATGCAAAATAATAGCAAACTAACTCACATCAAGAGTATAATTATTGTGTTACAATTAAAACATATTTTACCCAACATTTACGTAAATTAATGATTCCAACAGTTCTAATAATTTTTTTTTCCCTTAAAGATTTTTCGCAACATAGAATCATTTAGGTTGAAAAAGACATTGAGTCTAACCTGAGGAGGTCCCAATAGACTGGAGATTAGTGAATGTGATGTCCATCTACAAGAAGGGCCACAAGGAGGATCCAGGGAATTAAAAGCATCAGAAGAGGCTGCCCAGGGAAGTGCTTGAGTCACCATCCCTGTGGTATTTAAAAGAAGTGTAGAGGTGACACCTAGGTACACGGTTTAGCAGTGGACTTCACAATGTTAGATTTATGGTTGGACTCAATGATTTTAAAGGTCTTTTCCAGCATAAATGATGTTGTGACTCTGTTAACTGTCCAGATTCCACTGTAGAGCTTTCCTATCCTCAAGCAGATCAATACTCCAGCTCAACTTGGTGTTGCCTGCGCACTTACTGAGACTGCACTTGATTCCCTTACCCAGGCGTCAAGCTACTGTGCAGCCCTAGGCAACAGGCACCTCACTGGGGATGGGGATTGGCCAAGGCTGGACTGGGATGTGGGCCTGCAGGTGAGCCTGCTGGGCAGGGCAGGGCTATGTGGGGCTGGAGACCAGCTCTGCTGTGGCCTCACTGGGGCTGATGGCCCTGGAGGCTGATGTGGGATTCTGGGCATGGGCAAAGTAAAGGGGAGCCACAGGCAGGGGGAGTCCCACCCTTGGTCCCCACAAGGGTCCTGGGGTGGCCAGGGACAGGCAGGGCTGTGAATGCCCTCAAGGCTGTGACAGTGGGAGTGCTGTGCTCCTTGTTGTGTTTTTGTTCTTTCAAGTAAAATGGCATCTACAGTAACTGCTTAAATGCTCTTAATTGATAACCTTGTTTAGCCTCTCCATAATACTTCAGATGCATGTGAATTTGTATACAGTATATGAATTAGTATACATATTCATACACGTTTGCTGTTGTGAACTTGTGTTTTAAAATATGATATCACCTTCATGAAATTTTAGAAGAATTTAAAATAAATGCTCTATATTGTTTGATTATTTTTGTGAGTATGCATGCTCATAATTAACTTCGAATTAATGAGTTTACAAATTTCATGTTACAGACAAGACAAAATCCTGTTCTCTTTTTTGATCTGCATTGCAAATCTTATGTAGCCCACATGTAGACAGTTCTTCACATAATTTTGCTCACTTCAGATGGTTTATTAGTCAAGAACTAATTTTTTTTTTTTTTTTAATTTGATGTTGCTTTATCCTTAATTATTGACTAAAGGAATCCCTTGGAAAAAATAATCTTTAGGCCTGATTACTAAAAAATCAAAATATAACCTGTATTTCAAGTATCATGCATAAAAAGTAATATCTTTGGGCAGTAAGATCTTTCTCTGCAGAGTAAATAAATTATTTTTAATAGATACATACAGTTCTTCAGTTCGATAGCTGCTCCTGCCCACGTTGCCTGTGCCTTGTGATTCCTTGAGGTAGAAGACATTGCTCCCAGAACATCTGATATGGTGTTTTTATCCAATTAAGTCAATAATCGCTAGGATTTGGGGTTTTCACTAATACAGTATAGTTCAAAATTTGTTGATACTAACCTGTCAGCTCAAGTGGATTAGTAGCTGGACGTCATTAGCAGATTGTGCGAACACTCCTAATCCATATTAGGAAGAAGCCTGACAGGTTAGTTTAAATCACCTTAATGGGGTTTCAATAAGCCTAAACTCAGGCTATATACCAGTGTAAGAATATACACACGTCTTTTTCATCTATATTTGCTTCAGTAGTTTCTCTCTCACATACATTAGTCAGCACCTCTCTTCTGAGAATAACTGCCCTCTCAGTGGAGCTGTTTCTGTGGTCACTCCTGCCCCCACCGCAGTTAAAGTGAGCTAAGTTATCAAAGCTCCATTATTAGTTAAAATATTTCCTAATAATACCTATCTTATAAGGAAGGTACAATGAAGTTTACATGGGAGTTTATATTTCAAAATACTAATTCATTATTTAACCTATGTTATATTTCTTCCTGGTGTCTAAATATTTATATTTGAACAGAATGAAATTGCATTTAACTGTTAAAAACCCTTTACCTGGAATACTTCTGTGTTTCTCCTTAAACATCAGTAGGCCTACACTGATACACAGCAACCAGAAATGGAGCAGGAGTGTCACAATGGTGGAGAAGGTATCAAATGCATGTTTCATATTCTGAATATTTATTGGATATTATGAATTTTTCTGTCCCCTAATTATAACTACTTTAAGGTAATTATGAAAAATAAATAATTTACTACTGAAGAAATTTACTGTTATCAATCTAGATAATATTCTAAGTTATTGCACTCCTATTTGTTGAGGAAAAATGTATTAGATGCATTCTGATCCCCCCCAAATCCATATCCCCACCCCACTGCAGTCATGTTGTCATGTGGCCACTCACTTATACTCAGAAGGCAGCAGTTTAGATAGCTAAGCCCTTTTGTTTGATGCTGCATCTCCCTTTTAGGCTAGTCTCCTTTTCTGCCTGCCATGACTCTCACTGTGCATTTTCTCTGTTCTTACGCAATGGTTCACTCACTGATCATCCCTACCAAAATTTCCTGCATCAGTTAAGCCTTGGGTACAGCTGTTCCGCAACTTCTTACCCTCCAATATGCCTGGAGATGCAGATGGTTAGTATGGTTACTAAGGAGACATCTCAAGAAACAGCAGTCTGAGACTGAGACCTAGCTATCTTCTGCAGTGTTACACAAAAGCCAGGCAAGAGAAATTGCTTTTCACAAGCCTTTCATCATTTGAGACCCAACATTAAGACTTTCAGTGCTTGACAGAGTTCACCATAAGAGAGTGTCACTAAAAACCCTAAATCATTAATATAGCTCTAGAATTTCATAATAGTTGATTGTTTTAGAGCAGTAGTGATGTTGGGAGGGGTGAACGAAGAGGAAGAACGACCCAGGAATCTGTTTCATGGACTGATATGAACTGCTCTTCTTCGATTAAAACTTGCTGTTACTAAGTGTAATTGCTGTCCTGTGGTGCTACTGAAAGGTGATTCCTGGGCAATGAACTCTTTTGGATTATATAGCTATGCACTGAAGCTTGTGACTATGTCTGCCTTTAAGAAGGGGAAGAAATTTTCTTTCTGATCATAGTTCTGGAGGCCAACCAAACAGTGATGGATGTCTGAAAGCGGACAAGGTGAGGCCCCCCTCTATCTACCAACCCAAATATATTTCCTCAGCATCCACTCTGACCATCACCAGGAGATCCAAACCACAATGGAAATCTGTCCTGAGAAAGGATACTGCAAACATAACCCTTCCCCTTCGGTCCTTTAGTGAGGAAAGAAAATTTAGTAGCCCAGCTTAGTCCTACCAAGGGAAAATTCGTATCTCTTGCACTCTCATAAAATATTTATGCAACTATATCCAGGGCTTTTCAGCTCTAACTTTTTGGTGCCGCTGCATCTACCTCCCTCTTCTTTATTGTAACTGGAAATAAAGAATCAATGCAATAACCTTCATGATTTCTTTTTATCTTGCATTATTTGAAATTTATTATAGTTCTAATATTTTTTAAGTTACATTTCATATACAGAAAGATTTAATTTGTTTTTTTTTAAAAAAAAACAACCCCCCCATATCAGTGGCTCTGTCTTACTGTGTAGTTTGGCAGTACCTTCTTTGAATGAGCAGAAAGGATGAGTTGCATAGTAGTCACTGTTATAATAATAAATTTCAGATTGCAAGGTCTTGACACAGTACACATTGTTTGAGATGCTGTTTATGTTTTGTATTGTTTATCTTTTAGACTGTTCCTCCTTGAAGCAATGAGACAGTGCTTGGAGGATTTATAAAAGAAGTTCTTGGAAGTGAAGGAAAGCAATACATACAGTATTTTGAGGGTAAGGGTTGCTTTTTAGTTACTTCTGAGGAATATAACAAAAGCTAAGAAAAATAATGCCTCATACTTAGTGAGACAGAAGAAAATACAGAGTTAAGAGGTCAGATGCTTTTATTACAGTAGCACTGCATCTGGATCTGTTAAATAATCCAATGACAGTGCACTGAACATCACATTTGCATTCTTTAAACATGTTCTGTTCTTCAGATTTTTCAGTGTATAAGAATACTAATGAAATTATGAAAAAGGCTGTCACTAAAATGAATGTACAGCTTATTTATATATTTTATACGTAATGTAGAAAGTGAGATACTTGCATTATTTTGGTATACGGTTAAAATTTATGTTAACATTTCTAAGGTTGAGGTTCAAGAATACAAGAAAAGAAAGCATTTGGGTTTTTACTGCATCTTTTTAAGCAGTCCTCAAACAGTGTGTTCTGTGTCAGTACTGAAATATAATTATGTCCCAGATGAGACACAGCATGGTTTGCAGGCCAGGTAATAATTGCTCCTTGATCCTTCCTGGCTCTGTGACAAGCCATATTGACTCACTCTGTAGTATGTGTATAGGGAACTGTGAGGCCGAAGGAGCATGGTGCTGCAGCATCCCTATAGCTTTAGACTAAGACAGCAGAGTTCAACTTAGATTATTGGTTTTGTCATTTGGCCAACATTGCTGGAGCTGCGGGCAACAATGTGAGGCAAAGAAATAAAAGGTGGAAGTAAGGAGGCAGTAGCGAACCTTGGATCTGAAGCAAAAGTTACTGACAGCGAGATGTGATTGAAAAAAGTGGAGAAACACTGTTATTCCACATATTTTATAAGTTTTTCAAAAATTCTACATTACATACAGAAAAAATATATACATATTTGCAGGCACATATATTTTCAGATTTACGCACACACATACATGCACATATGCAAAAGAGATCCATTTCTATATTAACACTAATTTAGCATTTTCTGAGTGGCTAGTTGAAATTCTGTACTTAATTCCATGACAAGTGTGTTGGTAAATATTTCTGAGAGGAAATCTAAGTAAAATAGGTGTTCAGAGCTATTTCAGTTTGCCAAGGTGTTCCATTTTGTTCAGGATATCTTAGGAACATAGAAAAAAGGACAAAGCGACGAATTATCCAAGTTCTTATCAGATTTAAGGAAACAACATAAATTTTCTGCCATGGAAAGGAATTACTTAATTTAAGAATACTTACTGACACGTTGATTTTGCTAGCAGACAGTGAGTAAACCAGCTATAATGCATCTACAATATAAAGTTATAGACTTAGTGACTTAGCTTGCTGCTGTCAAACTCAAGGGCAAAGCTCCAGTTGACTTCACTGGAGCTGGGATGAAGTATGGGAGTAAATAAAGTTAGAGCTAGCTTGAAATCCATTGCACACAGACCCATTTTTGTTGTTGTAAATGTGTCCTATATACCACTTTTCTCTAAAAAAAAAGTTTCTGAGCATCTGCTATTTTACATTTGTACTTTACTGAATGTGGGAGAGTATTTCTACCTCCAACTTAATTATTCAGAACTTATTTCAGTAATTTTATTCTGTTTGATTTCGCATTATATTTTGGAATTTTAGCCTAAATTGCAGAAGTTTGCAATAGGTTGTGGCTAATAAAAAGGGAGGGTTTAGGGCTATTTTCCTTATAATGCCTACTTATCTGAATCCTTATTTCTCTTATAATTTTCTTTATCTGTACTTTTAGTTTTTTTGAACCATCATTTGTTGTGGGGCTTATAAAATTTATTTTAAACCCTACATATTGTACTAGGTTGATCTAATGATTTCATCGAATTTCTTAATATAGTAATTCCTGAGTTGCTGTATATCCAGGACTAGATTGTTTTTGCAGTTGTAATTTTGACTGCGTTAAAATACTTCTGAGTCTATTATAACTTATACCAATTCTACTTCTTTTCTTTAGCTCTACCTAAAAAAATGTTATCTTCATGGCTATAAATCAAAACTAGAAATAAGGAAGTCTACATACAGTGCAATCAGAAGTCCACATCCTTAGCTGTTCATTCAGTTTCTATACCTTACTTTCCCCTCAGAGATTCAGTTCTTCTCTTTTTTCCTTCACTGCAGCAGGGACTCAGTGTGATACACCCTTATTTTTAATGGCACAGCAAGAGTTTCTTGATAAGTCAGTAAGGTTATAGAGACTAGCACATTCAAAGGATGAGAATCCAGTTATTACCAGTGCAATTCCTTAACCAAGTTTGCAGGGGAAATACAACAGCTCTGCGGGATCTACTTTTCCTTCTCATACTAAAACTTGTATTAGAACATCCGATGCAAGGGAATAGATAGAATGTAGACTACATAATGGAAGCAGAAGTATTTTAAAACTAATGTTTTTAGTTTTATTTTAGCTTTAGAATTTTGCCAACATTATTGTTGACAAATAACTTTCTCTGTGTTCAAATTTTCTTTTCTTTTTGAATGTCATTGAAAATGAAATGAAAAAATGAGTACCCTTTTATGTTGCTGTGTTTCATGTTTTTGTTGTATTAGAATAAAATATATTAGAGCTTAATTCACTTTAATGTAGTCAGTTTCTTGTTTTTAGTTTAATGAATGGGTCAACATTTGGTATATTAAAAAAGAGCTAAAGGTGAAGAAAAGTCCAGTCATAGAAGTATTATGTTTTCTTTACAAGAATTTTGCATCATAAAAACAGCTGAACAACTGTTAGAAGACTTGGAAATGCCCCATTTTTTTTTTATTCTACTTCTATATAGTCTTTTCTGAGCCTGTAGAATCCTGGACATTTGAATTAACTTTCCTTGAAATTTGAAGAAATCTGTATTGTTTCATGGTTGCAGTAACTCTGAGAAATAACCGTTGTCTTATAAAGGATAAAACACTTTGAAGGAGGATTTTACAATCCTGTAACAATTTATAGATTTTAGTGCTGTCAGATATGTAAATTTGTGATCTGAAATACAGGCTTATAGGCTCATTTGACTATTTATGTTTGGTATCAGAGATACAAAAAATGCATAAATATGCATCTGGGGCCAACTACATGTTTTTTCTGGATCTGACACCATGATCAGCACTGCTTAAATTAACCAATCCTAGCCTGTGAACCAGTAATACAGACTGAATGAAGATAGAATCATGGAATCATTGAATATTTAAGGTTGGAAAAGACCGTAAGATCATCAGGTCCCCCAGAAAATTTTAGGAGTATTTAGGTGGACTTCCTTGCTGATGCTGAGGTCTTCTACAGTAGCATCCAGAAATCCACAATTCTTCATTCTGGAAGACAACAATTTGGCCTTTTAATTCTTCACCACCCCTTGACTAGCCTAGAGAGACAGTGCCCCAAATGATACAGTTTTCCATGCTTTTAATTTGATTTCCTTTTTTATTTCAGGGCCTGACCATCCTGAATTTCCACACTGCACACATTAGTTTGCTCGTGGGTTTTCTTCCTTCTTCACACAAAAAATATTTAGACCACAGAGGTGAGAGCCAGAGGAGATCAAAGCCAGCTGCCAAGTAGTGTGGCTGTAGTAATGAAAGCAGTGGGAAAACAAATGGTCCTTACATCATGATAGGAAGACCACAGGTTTTTTTCGTGGAGGTGATCCACAAAGATGATATAAAACCCACTTTCCCATCACTGACATAGATTTCAAAATCAAGGAGCAATATATTAAAAAGAGTACTTGGAATTTTCAATATCTACATTGTCCTGTGACATGCCTACTCTGGTTAGGATAAAGCAAATCTTTGTGGGACGGGATTAAGGTATTATTTCGTCAGAGACATAGTCCAGCTCAACTACAAGGTGCACTGTAGTCAGTATTTTCCATCTAAGTCCAAGTAACATATAAAGAAAATAAAGAAACAAACAAGGCGCTCTTCCCATAGACAAAAGAATCAGAAAACAAACAGGAAAAGTGTCTAGCCCTGTTTCTTACTACCCTACCAGAAGAAGCTCACAGTGATTGCTTTGATATGCAAATATCTGTGCAAAATAGAATAGACCTACCATACTGTGCTGTTTGATAAATAACAAACTCACAGAAAATCACACAGCTTGAGTAACACGTGGGAATTTTTCCAAAAATCCCTCTTTGCTTCTAAGAAACAATATATCAAATATTTCTGAAGTCAGTGGGAGATTCCAAAATAGCTTTCACATGGCTAATGATCAAATCTGAAGTTTGGATTTGTCCTAAGGCATTACAGTTTTCCACAACTGTAAACCTCAGGTTATTCATCAAAAATTGAAAAAAAAGACAGAACAAGAGAGAGCAAGGATGAGGTTAAGAAGACAAGGGTAGGCAATTATATAGGAAAAAACTCCTTTCTCCCATCTAACTACATAAATTACTTGTCATTTGGCATATACTTTTTCAAGTGTTATTTAATTAAAATAAATGACTAGCATTTGAGCTAAATTTAGCATAACGAATTATATTAGCCTTACGATATGATAAGAAAATATATTACTACTTCCAACACTTTTTTTCAGGGGATTTATTCTATTTTATGAACAATATTCTTGTTCTTTATATTAGTAAAGGAACTTATCTTATTGTTCTTTAAATACAGATAAAAGAGAACATTTGGATAAGCTTGTTATGTTAAGCAGTCTCTATAACCGTATTTTGCTATGTTGTGTTTTGTGAAGTGCATACATGCAAGCTATTGTAAGATTTATAACTTTGGTGAGGTTTTGTGTATTTTGGCTCTTCACAGTTAAAATGTTTCTGTGTCTTCTGATTCTGGGAATGTATGATCTATGTTCCCATAAGGGAAGAAAAATAGACACTGATTATTATAGGAGCACTCTGGATTACAAATCAGATTTTTATTAATAAATGTAGGACATGCTTTTGCAAAGTAATTATAAACTGTTCTCATAGCCATGGGGTGTTGGTGGGTTGTGATTTTTTTTGTGGGTTTTTTTTTGGTCCTGTGATTAATATCAAAACTTCTTCGAATACTTATGGAAGTATTATGCACCTGATTAAAAAAATAAAACCTCATCAAACACAGAAATGAAGGTAACCTCCATAGAAATGACTTGTATTTCAACTCTGACATCCCAAATCAGTATTTCCTATTTATTTTTAAGAAATGTATATTCCTAACTATGGTAATAAAGGAAATTATTTCCTTTCTAAAACATTTTGTTGAAATTTTCTGTATGAAAAATGATACTGCCTTAGCAGGAAAAAAGAATAGAATTATGTATTTTAACTTAGCTGAGAAAACTCAGTTGAATAGAAGAAAAATATTGCTGAAAATTCATCAGATTTTTTCAAAGAGAAAAGAGTAATTACTTGATAATCAGTATGACTGAAAAATATTTGGTTTCAATTTAAATTTGACCCACAAACCCTTCTCTGTTCACAAACAAGAGGTCCAGCAGGGTGCCTTCTCTAGTTGGATCATTCACCAACTATGTCAGTAAGTTATCTGCCACACATTCTAGGAACAGCCTAGGCTGTTCATGCTCTGCTGTATTGTCTCTTCTGCAGACTTCTGCTAGGTTGAAGTCTCCCATGAGAAGAAAGGCTAACAATTGTGAGACTTCTCCCCGCCGCATATAGAATATTTCATCTGCCTCTTCAGCCTGTTTGGGTGGTAGCAGACTTCCACCATGAGGAAGGCCTTCCACCAAAGGCCTTGGTGGCCTTTGCCCTGATTCTTACCCATAAACACTCAACCCTATCGCCACTGTCATTGAGTTCTAGACAATCAAAACACTCGCCAACACACAGGGTTACCCCATTGCCTCTCCTTTACCTATCGCTTCTGAAGAGTTCAATATCTCCTGAGTATTTTAACTACAATATTTGTGAAATTTCGGGGCATTTAGGAAACTGTTCTCTTTCTGTAGCATTATATTTACCTCTGAGACAGAACACAGCTGCACAAATCTTTAGAGCCAGGAAAAGGATAAGTACATAAAACTAATGTGATGTTTGCTTAGAAAATGTTCAAGAAACACAGAAAAACTTTCTGCAGAAATATCCAAATCATAGAATATTCCAATTTATTTTCAATAAAGATAAAACTGTGTTATTTCCAGTTGTAGACTACTACACCTAACCTATAGTACTACTTACCTGAATTAATCGAAAGAATATAAACCAGAATAAATATAAACATTAAAATAAACTGAAGTCAGTAAGCTTCCTTAAAATTGTGATTTGGTATCTTTCAAGCCTGAATATATTAACAAAGTCTACATATACCACATTTGATTTCACATCTAATAAAATTATCAGAAATAAACCAATACTGACCTGTTCTTTTGTTGGTTACAAGGCAAGCCGCCTAATCAGCAAACCATTTTCTACAATAAAATTTTACTCACACTTGCTATCCATACCATCATAAGTAGCCAGTACATTTATTTTGGCACAAAAGACAACTTATACTGTCTTTTGAAGATTGTTCTGAAGATGCTCTGAACACTAAATTTGCCTTCCAAAAAAGACAGTAAGCCTCAGTGAGACCCAGATATTGCTGGAAGACATTCCTTATCATGTGAAAAACATGTGCTTAAGTATAGCTGTTGGCTCTGAATACACTGCTCCAGAGACAGGTATTTGGATTGGAAGTGAGTTTTCAGAAGACACAGCAATACTTAAGACACACAGCTACTCCCAAAGCTTCTAAAGGAACAGAGCAGTCATAGCCCCTTTTCACCCAAGCCCAAGCCTCTGTCCTTTTTATGATCTGACATTTTAGCAGAAACTGACAGTATAAAAGCACCTCTCCACACCTAGGCAGCCATGGCTATGTATGATTTTGCCTCTTCCTATCACTATTATAGCTTACGTACTTGCTTTTCAAATCATAGTAGTTTAGATGGAAAACATATTTTTCTATGTACAAGAATACGGACAATTTTGTCAGAGACACAAAATCTACTTTCTGAGATCAACACTCAGGGGAGGAACTTCTGTTCTACACTTAACTTGGTTATTGCCTTTAGCCTAGATCATTTTGTTTTCAGTCATCTTGTTGCTGATGGTATTTATAATATGCCCAGCCTTTCATTTTTGTCTTCCTTGTCACAAGTGTTGTTTACATTGTACCCTGTAGATTCATGTGTTTCCCTGATGATGTATAATTCTACATGAAGTTGCGATTATCACCTACGTATACAAGCAATATAAATGTTTTCTTTTCTTCTTTCTTTCTATTTTTTTTTTATGCAGTAGCATTTGCACCAGCTTCCAATCTTACGTACCACTTTTTCCTCCTTCAGAACCAAGCTGGCAATTCTCATCTTGAATAGCTTTAAAATTGCTCATAGCAATCAATGACAACTGAGGCATCACTAAAGAATTTCTTTTATCTCCAAGCTCCAATTTAGATCAGTCATTAAGCTTGAGTAAGCTTGAGCTGTCAGAACATTGTCCCTCATCACATGCTCTAAGCACAAAAAGTCAACTTCAAAATCAAATTTGTTCTATCTCTTACTACATTTTGTAATGGTCTAGTATGAACAATAAACTTTACTGAAATAGTACTGTCAATCTTTAGAACTCAGATAACTATATGGGCTTTTTATCTAAGGAAGGCTGCTGTACCTCAAATATGATCCACACTAAATCATTTCCCAGTATTTCTTCCTTTATGCTGTTTGATCTTGTTAGTGATGTACACTACCTTGCTGCGCAGTGCCTTTTTTATAAGCACACATTTTAAAAACATGAAATGAAAAGTATAAATTCAAATATGAGAATGAAAACATCTAAGTATCTAAATATAAGATATATCAAATGTATAAAGACTCAGATATTCTTCTGCAATATCTTTATATAAGCAGGCTTTGTTTCAGACAAGTTTCAGCCTTAAAAGAAAAAGTGCCAATTTCAAACGTCTGCTTAGGCAATACTTCTGAATTTATACTGGAGTCTTTTAAACTGTCTCTTAAAATAAACTGTGTTATTTTTTTAATTCTTTATATTCACCTGGAACCTCATTCCATGAGCAAATTGAAGCTGAAAACAAAATTCTGGCCTGAACAGGTTGTTTGACCTTCTGAGTGATCTGATTTTTTGCTTAAGGCCTAATTTGAAATAAGTGCTGTAGATGCTATGTGATTTACAGTATATAAATACTGTAATCCGCTTCAAATGAAATAAATTATATGCTTTGAGTTGTGTTAGCTTTTTAGTAGGCCCTAAAAGTAGAATGAACAAAACAATACTGTCAAATGATGTTTTTCACTTGTGTCAAGTGACTGGTAATCTTTGGTGGGTAAACATAGACACCTACCCAGAGCTTACTTACTCCACATCAACAGGCAGAGGGGAAAAATAAAACGAAAAACTTGTTGATGAAATAAAGGCAGGGAGATCACTTACAATTTGTCATCACAGGAAAAAACAGACTTGATTTGGAGATTATTTTATTGCCAATTAAAATTGATTTGGATGGTGACAAGCAAAACCAGAAATTACAACAAAAAATTTTTTTGTTTTTGTGTGGCAGATTTGTTCAAGAAATGCTTGAAAAAGTTGGCTTGAGTGTCTACCTTTTTTTATTTCTCAAGTAATTTTCCAGTTTTAAATATATATCAAATAATTTCTATATTGGGAAAGAGCAGATATTTAGAACTAAATCTTATTTTAATGAAATGGAGTTTTTACCTACAATATGTTCAGAACTACTGATTTCAGGAATACTTGTCGAGTAAGGGATGCCCCAATGTGAGTAAGGGCAGAATATAACACACTAAAATACACTTTTCACTGAAGAGAGAAAATGAAAATTCTGTTACAAGAGCTTGTCTAAGATAGTTTCCCACACTCTTCAGTCTTCCATTAAAGAATTTAGTTAATAAAATTGGCTGTGATTAATAAATCATCTCAGAATGCTCAATATTTTCCTGGAAAGAAAGATAGGAGCATGCAGATACGAATGACAAAGGTATCTAGATTGTCTCTTTGAAGATACATACTTTAATTCATCCATTTGTCATGTCTTAAATTTCTTAACTTATGTCTCTTGTTAGGTCATATGATGGAAGCTCTTCCCATAATTTTTATTCTTTCCCTTCTTTTTTTTAACTGTAGCTATTGATTGCAACAAGTTTTTTCCTTTCTTAGCAAGTGAAAAAGAACATGACATTAGATATAAATGCACCCAGAAACAGATATTCTTCATTAGCCGCTATTCATCTATAGTTATATAAAGATGCATAAATAAAAAGTGAAGGAACTGAGGATGAATGCATTTTTTTATATAAGAACACTGCATACAAAGTTGCTATTGCATAATGATGAACAAATTTTTAATTAGTCTTGGAATGCAGAGTATTCTTTGATTCAAGTGTACTGACACATGAAATATATATTTCTATGAGACTGTATGAACTTACAGGTAATCATCCCTTTGGTAGGCAGTATTTTTAATGGCAGGAATCTAAAACAAGATTTTAAAATGTAGTCAATGATTTTAGGAAAATTATTTCAGAAAGAAGGGAGAATGTACAGTGAATGTTGCTGATTATTTTTGGTCTGCAACCCTCAAAATCATCAGACATTTTTCAGATTATTGCATTTTCTTGAGATTTGACATGACAGAAAATTTTACTTTAAGTAATGAAATATAATACTATCTAGCTAGTTGAGAAAAAGTAATTATTTACTAATATTCATGTATTTTCAAAGAAATATAAGTGTTCATTTTGACCCAGAGAACAGAGAAATAGACAGTACAGTCCAATCTTTGAATTCTTTTTGGAAATAAGCAAGAGGAACTGATGTGTTATGAACTTGAGAATTTTTGCTGCTGAACTTATTCTGCTGTGAAAAGAGAAATCTGGATCAGGACTAACCTGATACAACTGATATCTAGGAACTGACTTGCTATGACAGTCATGTAAATGACGGAGAAGAAGGAAGATAAGCTTAAGAAACAGGTGTTGCTCATTGCTTACTGAAATAATTTTAATGGAATTTACTTAGATGATAGATTTGGATTTAGTAATAATTATAGAAATGCTTGCTACTGTTAAATCATCCAAAATATTAAATAGATTCCTGTTACTGCTGTTACATTACTGCCACCTCCTGTGCTTGGAACCTCTGAGTCTCTGTGGGTGCCTCTTTATTTTTCTACCACTGATGCCACCACTTTCCAATCCTTCTTCTTACTCTCAACATCACCAACCAATGGTACCACATAAGCAAACATGGTGAAAATAAAATGAAATGACAAAACTATGTCTAAAGTTGCTTTGCTGATTTACCACTCTTTCTGTCATGAAAAGGTACGTGATTTTTTAAAAATCAGGCTGTTTGTTTTAAATGACCATAGTACATGCCATGTAGTGGCAGATACTATATCACTGGTTATTAGTGGTGGAAACTGCGAACTTGACCTTTTTCACAAATATTACAAGCACTTTTTAAACATCCACAAAGGCTCATAGCACTCTTTTGACAGTCAGATTTATATTTAGATTAAGGCAAATCACTGGAATCTACTGTTTGTTTGTCACAACTAATCAGAAAATGGCAATTAAATTTCTATGTAAAACACCTTTAGAAAAGACTAATTCTCATGGGGCAAGGCCTCAGTGTAATGTATGGGGGTTTCATTACAGAGGAGAAAACCTTAAATGTGACATCTGTTAAAATCCTTCAGGGACAAAGAAACTAATGAATGCTTATTCCAGAATTATTCTGGCTTTGTCCTTCTGCTAAGGAAATTCATATCAGCCTCGTCACCTTCATAAGGATTTGTTATATTGCAGGAATTTTCAGGTCAGTAAGATTATACCATACTATTGGACACTTAGCTGGGACCATACTCTGTCTTTAAAACAACATACTCAGACTTACAAGTGACTGAGAGATGAGGGGCTGGAGCTGCAGAACTATTTTTCCAAAACTTCTGTGGTAACTCCTAACGATCACACAGCATTTTGTATGTATCAGAATATGATCAGTATTTACTGTTTCTAGGAATCACACTGAAGTTAGCAATCCTGTTCTGGCACATTGTAAGTGTATTGGTCTGACCTTGAAAGAAAAATGTCCCACCAAATTAACAAAATTCTTGAAGGTGAATAGACCTTAAAATCATTTGCTTATTCCAAAATATAACTTGTTTAATTGTGTGTCTCTTCAAAACTGACAGAATAGAAATTACTAATATTAGATAAAAACATTTGTTCTTATATACAAAGTAGCTTAGGTATAAGGAGTTGACGTTAACATATAAGCATGCAGTAAATGTAATTTAAACTACTAATTGTAATTTAAACTGCATACTAAAAGTGTCAAAAATATCATGGGAATAGTTGAATTACTAAGACTGGGGACTGAACTCTGTAATTTGAATGTGATTATTATTATTATTATTCTGTTTTATTAACTAGAGTTTCAATATTTTAAAAAATTATGTTAATCAGGGTTTTTTGCCAAAAATATGCACTTAATGTAATGTGACTTGGAAAAAAAAAATTAGACTTGGGTGATTGTTTTAAAATACTCACTACATGGTCATAAAACAACCACGTAGTGGATAAAAAAGAAATAGAGTAATGGTTTTAAACTGAGGGAGGGTAGATTTAGACTATGTATAAGGAAGAAATTTTTTACAATGAGGGTGATGAAAGACTGGAAGAGGTTGCCCAGGGGGGTAATGGAAGCCCCATCCCTGAAAACATTGAAGGTCAGGTTGGATGGGGCTCTGAGCAACCTGAGCTAGTGAAAGATGTCCCTGCACTTGCAGGGGGAGTGGACTAGATGACCTGTAAAGGTCACTTCCAATCAAAAGCATTCTATGATATATGAAATAGGCTTCTGTTAACAGTATTCTTGCAAAAAATAGTGTTCCTAGCATTGCTAAACTGTACAAAAATATATCACACTCAATATTTTAAAATGTTAGAGGTTTGTACTGAATTTTTAATACTTCTGAACATCCCTTATGTATAGATTATATTTTCCTCTATTAGTATTTTGATTTGGATTTCTATTAGGGCTTTGAAAATGGTTTCATACACTGTGCTGTACAAAGATGTGAAATAAGTCTGCAATTGGATTCACAAGTACTGTGAAAAGCCATTCAGAAACAGAGAATTTTCTGCTTTTCTCCCACACTGCAGTTATTTAGATGCTTGATCACATCTTTTGTTTATACAAATCAGTATCTACAAATGGTACTCAGTCTCGCTATCATAGCTCAGATTAATATGAAAGACAGAATATTGATTTTTCGCAAGTATCCAGTGGATATTGTTGTTCTGTATAACAACGTTAGCGATTTTAGACTATGGAGATGATTTCTCTTTTCTTCATTTTGTGCGTACAAGCTTAGGATTTCCTCTCAAGCAAGGAAAAAAAAAAGACAGTGGAGGAACTCTATTATTTGCTTACGAAATATGTCTGTGTCTCTAAATTCTAGACAAAAACTTACCATAAATATATTTTCTAATCTATTCTATTACTTAAAACAGAGTGATTCAGTGATTTCAAAGTATATATTCACACAATATAGCTTATTAAAGTAACCTGCAAGTGATTCCTTTTTAAACTGTTACTTTTAATTAACTCCTGTACAGACTTGTCACAAGTGGTGGGCTGACTCTTGTCGAATCAATATGTCTCTGAGGAATTCCAAAGTTTGGCTTGAACTTTTCACTGTAAGGGAAGTAACAAACTGAGAACAGTAAAATCTCAACAAGAGAACTGCATGCACGGTTTGGCTCCCATATCTTGGTACAATGCTTAAGCCAATGTTCTACTTGGTCACTGAGCAACATTCCCTATCACCTGATATAGTCACTTTTAACTTGTGTACTTAGTTCAGAGAAATATCCATGGAAAAATCCCATTTGGTATCAATCCGTATCCACTTTGCACAACAGTAAATGACTACACAAAGTATAAGTCAGCAAAGATCACGCCTCAGTCACGCTGCTCTGCTGTCTGGCATTCATTCCACAGTCTCAAATTCCCATACAGTATTACACGATTTCTGACTCTGGTAAGAGGTGCTTAAATGATATCCTCAGAAAAAGAAACTGAATGACCATGTCATTACAACTTCTTTCTGTTACAGAGAGAACCAAGACTTTGAATCTTGATTAGATGTAAGTCTCATTTAATTTTAAAAGCAATGATAGGACCATTAGCCCAGCTACTTAAAAATCTTTCAATTTATTCTTGAAAAATTTAGATCCTAAAAAATGAAAACATTGAAAATGTTTTTTGTTTGGTGGTTTTTTTTTACTTCCTTTGGGCCATAACAAAATACGGTAGAAAACAAACAGTTAATAGATAATTTTGGAATTTTTTTAATTGTTTCTCCAGTATATTTCAGATACCCAGGCTATCAGCAATTAATAATATATGAACAGGTAATAAAGAGTTGTAGTGATATGAGTCCAGACTACCATGCTCCTAAAGAAGTAATAGGCTAATTTAAACTTAAGCTATAATCTTTTATGCTCTTAATTACTTGTTTTATCATGTATTGTTATTGATTAATCTTCAAACAATTTTAGTTTACTTCAGTCAACAGAAAATGCAAATATATTAATAATTATTGCTGATACCACTAAGATGGTTAAAAAAGTTGTACTTCTGTATCATTGAGATTGAAAATTTTGTATGTGGTCATTATTTAAGCTATCATACAGGAAATATATTCCACATGCATATAATACATATATATAAATGTTACAAGCTTAAATGTATAGTCAGATATATTTTCTGACTTCCTTAGTTTAGTTACTTCTGTAGACTATTGACTGCATTCCTTCATGTGAAAAATTAAAATATGCATAGTAATAAAAAGGTTGCACTGTGATATTAATTTTCAATTAATATTTATTTAAATATATTCCCAAGTATTCTTATTTTAATTCTTATGCTGTTCTTCAGTTCCAAAAGTACACGTGAATTAGATCCGTGCCTAAGTGAGGATTACTCACAGCTATTTGCAGATACTAAAAAAAAAGCCTACACATAACAGTTAATCTTACTGGCTAATACTTGCCAACAACATTTAGTAAGGAATCAAGAACAGATTCAGGAAGTTAAACTCAGAAAAGAAAACCCCTTTAAAACAATTCTTCAGAGGTTTGAAATATTTTTATTATTTATATTAGTAAAAGAAGAGCTAGAGCCTGCTAAATATAACAAGGGAACTAGACTGAGACTGAAAAAAATGCGCTTATTTGCAGAAGCGATTCTAGGGTAGTCCAAGTACACGATGGCTGACAAAGTTCAATCAGTGATCAATGCCCACAAACACTTTCAACAATGTGGTGTAGACAACCATGTCTATTGTGTATGAAATTGGTGGATTGGTCTTTCTAAGTGGCTGCATTAATAAAATACAGATGAATAACAAAGAAATGAGTAGAAACAGAGACATTGTTTTTGTATTTTTCAATAAAAGGCAAAAGAGTCTTTTTGTAGACATGCTTATGACACTCCTGCTCTTTCCTCTGGCAACTATTGTTGCTTGTTCACCAAGGCAAAAGTGATAAAGAAGAAAAGTGAGTCCATTCTTTATCATCATATTTGTTTTCATGTGCTTTCCTTTGGCTTAAAACCTACATTAGTGACCGTTGTGTTTACACAGTGCTGACAGCTGCTGAAAACATATCGCACAAAGAAGAACAACAAAGAAAACAGTCATAAAGAGTTGCTATTCTTTTTCAAGATTCCCTGTACTTCGACTTTCCTGGTGCTACATAACATCGCATTTACATCACAGAACAAATGAAAATCCACAGGAGATTGGCTTCCAAGACAAAGAGACATTTTAGATTTTTCTGCTTTCTCCCATGTGTTTTGTTCCAAGATTAGTGGGCATAGTAATGAGTGGCAGCTAAAATTTAGCAACATTTTCAAACTACACTCTGTTCTTTTGACTAAGAGGTTCCCAAATGAAAACAATCTAGAATTGAAAAGACAACTTGTCTTACTAAAAAAAAACTTGTTAATACCTAATATAAACAAGTGATGGAAACTGATCTGTCCAGCATAAAACAAACTTATGAAGTATTTTGTGTGGTTTTGCGTGTTTTATTTACAATGAATTATTTTACTAAAGCTGATTAAAATAGTTTTAGATGAGAAAATTAAATTAGGAATCTTTTTACATTCCCATTACAAAAACTAACACCCTGAGAAGTGACAACTTCTGGCTTTTGTTATGTGAACAAAGAAAAAAACATATTATTAGCAACTTGGGATGATTCACCAGATCAATATATATGAGAATTAAACTATACTTTCTCATAATGTACCAGACCTGATATAGCATCTGTATTTTCTCTGTGAATCAAATCTTGTCATATATTTTCCATAACTGCGTAGCTGTTCAACTTCATCATTGCAAACTTCCACAACTCAGTTACGCATTCCAAGAGAGGGAAAGCTTCGTGTATTTATTAAATAACACATAGAATCATAGAATGGTTTGGTTTGGAAGGGACCTTAAAGATCATCTAGTTCCAACCCCACCGCCATGGGCAGGGACACCTCCCACCAGACCAGGCTGCTCAAGACCCCATCCAACCTGGCCTTGAACACTTCCAGGAAGGGGACATCCACAACTTCACTGGGCAAATGTATTACGGCATCTCATCACCCTCATTGTGAAGAATTTCTTCCTAATGTCTAATTTAAATCTTCCAATTTAAAGCTATGCCACCTCATTCCATCACTATATGTCCTTGTATAATACCCCTCCCCAACTTTCTTCTAGCCCCCCTCCGGCAACTGGAAGACCGTTATAAAGTCTCCCTGGAGATTTCTCTTCTCCAGGCTGAACAACCCTAACTCTCTCAGCCTGTCTTCATAGCAGAGGTGCTCCAGCCTTCTAATCATCTTTGTGGCCCTCCTTTGGACCAGCTTCAACAGTTCCATATCCTTCATCTGTTGGGGATTCCAGAACTGGACACAGTACTCCAAGTGGAGTCTCATGAGAGAGTCACCTCCCTCAACCTTCTTTTTTGTGCCATGCTTCTTTTGCCACGCTTCTTTTGATGCAGCCCAGTATACAGTTGGATTTCTGGGCTGCAAGTGCACATTGCCAGTTCATGTCAAGCTTCTCATCAACCAGCACCCCCAAGCCCTTCGACTGGTCTCAATCACGTAGTTCCCCATCCTGTATTGCAACTGTGGATTGCCCTGACTCATAGGTAGGACCTCACACTTGGCCCTGTTGAACCTCATGAGGTTCACACAGGCCCGGATCTCCAGCTTGTCTAGAGTGGAATACTGTGGCTTTTTTCCTTTATTAGTACTTAAACAACAGCCTTTTGATTTCTGATCTAGGGAAGCTGGACGATAGCAGAGCAGAAAGTGCAGATTCTGCTGAAGATATCTTCATGCAGGTATTGTAATGTGCTTGGTGTCTTATTTTACTTACCTTTTATTAAGTTATAATAACTAACAAATACAATTACCAGGACTCCCATTGCAGGTTGTCACTGTTTCATCAAGGAGAGCATCCCCAAGACTTTTATCTGTCACTATCCACTACTTCCAAATTCTCAAGCTCTTTTTATTCAGAACTCAATTACTGGATGAGAACTGTCAGCTGAGGGCCTGCAGTTCTCAGTATTTTGGGAGCTCCAGGTGGGCAAATGAATACCTATTTCCAGTAAGCTGCAGTATACCTCAGAGCTCACTGCTGTCTGAATTGAATACTGCAAATAAGCTCTGAAATAACAGGAGTAGCAAGGACCAGAAATCAACCATGTTGTTCTCCTTGACCGTATTGAAAAAAAAAAAATGTACATGGCCAACCCTCAGGATTAATAAAAAGTGAAAAAGAGATTTAAAAAAGAAAATAAGACAGGGAAAGGAAGGAAGGGAAATTTTATGTCACAGATAAATAATCAGCAGTATGAAAAATATAAAATCATTATGCGCTTATTATTACATATTCAGTAGTGTAAGTAGTTTTTTAGCTTACAATGTTTTCCAAGCTAATGCTAAAGAAAGGCTTGAAATAATGGCAAATATGTTCACTTCAGTTGTGTGCACACATAGAAAAACACCATTTTTATTTTAGTCAGTTGTTTCCATCAGAAATCACACATTAGTAAATTTCAGTCTAGTAGTCCAAGAATTAAAAAATGGTTACATTGCAGAAGTATATTGCATAGGAATGTGTTGCACCTCCTTTGGAGATAGTACTGAACTTTATTATTTAATTCAAATCATCTATTCTTACAAGAAGCTACCGAATAAAAACCCCCTGTCATTATATTAGAATTAAGATGTAAAATTGGAAAAAAAATCCTTTATCTCGTTCAAGTTGTTTATCAAAGAAAATGTTGCTGAACAATTGAGGATTTTATATAATGTCTGTCTAATTCAAAGGCTGCAGAATCAGAGGAACAATAGCCATTCTTCCTGCATTAACATGCAGAAGTAATATTGGTAGTTGATTATATTCTTGTTTGTAGTCAAAACACTCCAAGACTTGTCTTCAAGGCTATGTCTTGTTACTCTGAGGATCCTGCTGTTGCACTGTGTATACTTACCTTTTATATGAGTTGTGTAAGAGAAGACCTAAAACTTCTTTGGGAAAGAACTAGAATATCAGCCTAATTTTTACAGATGTTTCAGTACTTTTAATCCTAACTGCAGGCAGACCCCTTTGTGAAGTCAGACTGCAGAGTATTGCTTGAGCTATCTCTTACCCTGTGCACCTACAGACTAATTTAAGCAGACTTTGCTCTGTCAGGTTTTGTCTGTGTAATTTTTTGTGAGGGCCATTCGTAGGTACCTATGTTTCCCTCTACCTTCAGCTTCAATATTACTTATTGAATTTTCAAATTCATTGAGGCATGTGGACTTCACTGAGTGGCTACTTCCTGTTAACTGAATGTTCTGAAAGTCGTTAAATATTTTTTGTCTTTAGAGGTGGGGTCTTTGGCACAATATGGCCAGGTTGTCCTTCATCATGGAACTGTCCACTTTACCTTATTGAAATAGTTTTCAATTAGCCCTTTTTTCAATTATTTATTTTTACTTTTTAATTTTTTAACTTAGCAGAAAGGGTTAATAGCTTATTAGATGGTGCAAAAATTATCATAGGATATAAAAATGTGGTAGAAGAAAATTCTGAAATTTCATTTGTTCACAGGAAGTGTGATGAAGTATAAAATGTATCTGTCTGCGTCCTCAGCAGACAAGTATGTAGCATTTGCATTTCTGCTAGTCCACTGAGGTTTTACTTAAGTAGGAACAATTATATATTTGCTCCATAAGATCCTTATCATGTGGGACCACCCACATACAATTTCTGAGATGTTGCCTCTGGTCAGTCAGCAAACATCTTGTAAATGTCCAGTCAACAAATATAGGATCAAGACAAATAGGTGGCCACTGGGGCTTTTTGGAAAGTAAGAGGTGTACCTCCATTCAGAAGGAGGTACAGACTGGACACTAATCCCTACCGAAATTCTCAAAATAGCTTTCAGTGTTCCCAAACTGACAACCTCAAAAGGAATACAGATATATGAAAGCCATTCTTTTCCTCCTCCGCCTAAAAGACCTTACCAGTACATAATTGCATTCCTTGGCTGGTCAGCTGGGATAACAAGTTTTCCTCCATCTTCCTTTTTTACAATTTAAGTTTAAAATATACTTTTTTTCCCTGCTGTCCCTACTGCACTTCTAAAGCCTCCAGAGTAACAGAAGGTAAGAAATGCTAACAGAATAAGAAAAATCTTTGGGCAACTCATGCAGATCAAGAAAATGCTCTCTGCAGATAGCAGTAGAAGGGGAATGTGCTACACCTTTTCCAGTAATTGCTGTTATGCCTGACTTTTTATGACTTTGGACAACTATTGTGTACTTTAGCTCTTCTTGTAGATGTGTGAAGATATCCACAATAATAATTATAAATCTCGGTAATTTCAAATTATTGAACCTATATGTGTTTTCCCTCATAGCAGTTTGTTAATGAGAGACCATACTCATTCACCTACCCTGGAATCTGAGTGCTAATCATCGGCGGTGTTCAGCTGGGGAAGACTGCACGTGGACAGCATATGATGTTATTTTCTTAGTGCTGCCTCTAAGCCTTCAACAGTCTGTGGCCTTTGATCTTCCAGAGTTGGAAGTGGCATTTTTCTGTTTAAAAATAACATGTAATCTGTTCTTTTTATGGAACTTCCATAGCTTGATAGTGGAAAAAAACTGGATTCATTTTCCTTAGGCCTGAAACCTTGTAAATGAAGTCATATTTGTTTTTATCCCAAGCTTATAATTTTGCATTCACTGAGATTTCTGGGGAATCTAGTTGCATAGGTTTAAGTCTACCATACACACATTATTTGCCTGAGACTTGAAGGTTATAAAAGGGGCAATAGGATTGTATGAAAGACCTGAGTGGGAAAAGCAAGGAGGGGAGATGGAGTACAGTGTTGAGTGGCAGCACATATATGAAAACCAGTGACTTCTGGTTTATAATTCCTGTTGAGTTCAAAGCTGAGTGGAAGCTGAGAAACTTTGACTCTTAACCATACCATCACTGCAAGGGATAGCTGCTGCTGGAAGCAAGAAGACCCAAAGTTAACACGTGACACGCAGAAGTGTTCTTCTATGGCTTTGGGAGGCGTATATACCTTTTATTCTCACACAAAACACTGTTTATTTCCTGGTAATGTAGGCCTGTACAGCTGTGTGGAGCAAAAATTACTGCAGAAAGATACAATTGGTAGAAACTTAGTCCTTTAGGAAATTTCATAGAAATACTAAATTCTGCCTACAGATTTCATTCCTACTCCTTAAACAAGAAAAGTTTTGAGCACTTTTATTCCAGTCACACATGAATCTTCCATCTGTTTGAAATGGTCATTAATATTTGAAAACTGACCCTTCTTTTTTTACAGGCTTTTGACATCCTCAGCAGTAGTAAAGACTGCAAAGCAGTGGAAAGTAAGAGGCTAACCAGAAGCAGCCAAACTAAATGAAATTCAGATTGCCTCCATTTCTTCTGTCTCAAATTCAATACAACATTTGACATGCAAAATGAGGGTCAGCTGGCAGGTATAGCAGATCTGCACCTGCTTGGAGCTAGCAAAAATTGTCCAAACTGCATTACTTCCCTGTCTATCTTTCTTGACTACATGAAAACTGAGAGGTTTAGATTACACACATCTTTGCAGAAGCTGAAGCTCTGTAATCTCTTCAGTGAAGCAGCAGAAAGAAGGATGCAGTATTTTTACTGCAATTTTGCTGTAGTATTTTCACACTGCAAAGAGCAGAATGGTATTTTGCTTAATCATTAGCCATGTAATTCTTTGGTACAGCAGGAATTTCTAACAGTCCTAAATGACCAAAGACAAAAAGAAGTCTGTTGTTTTAGCCAAAACATTGATAGAAGAGCTTCTGAGCAGAGCACTGAGTTGCTGCATCATGGTATAATCAAAATACTTTAACTTGCTACTCTATATAGTATTTTAAGTAACAAAAGTTAAGTACATTCAAGCATACAGTTGCAAAGACATTGTGTATGAAAGCTAAAGAATCTGATCTTGACCACTTTGTAATTTTAGCGTGTTTAATTGGTTGTTCCGTAAATGTCCTGGAATTTCTTGCCAAAAACTTTCTCATTTCAGTGAAAATTTGTATCCTGCCTTTATTCATGAAGTAGAATTTAAATTAACATGCAAACCAAACTTCAAATTTCATGGATACATCAACATTTAATGAAGAACTGTGTTGATTTTCAGTGATCTAAAAATTTATCTGGAAAACTGAGTCATTACTTTGATAGGAAATAGATTTTTTAATTCAAACAATAAAGATGGAAGAAAAAAACCTTTACAAAGAACTTTGACTGTGTATGTAAGAATTCTTTTACAGTTTCAGGACTTTTTTTCAAAATGCAGAACAATCCTCACTGCCATCAAAGTCAAAATACTCCAAAATTACTCAATAACTTTCTAAAAGTGAGAGTCATTTGTAGTGCTGTTGTCAGGCCAGATGATAAAATATTATTCTGCATTAGTTCAGTTCCTATTCTGTCACTTCTTGTCTGAACTATAACAGCTGCTAACCAGTGTTCTACAAGAACAAATAATGGCTTCACATAAAACACATGCCTTAATCAATGGAATCAATAAGTATATGTGAAAAAGCAGAGAAAAAACTACAGGTCAAATGGATCCCAGTGGGATACGTCTAGACCTAGTGAAAGTGATGCTTTCATAACTCTCTACAATGCCGCAGTTACTAAAGAATAAAAATTAATGGCATAAAAATCTCTTAGTTTCTTTATTTGGGATTTCCAAGGTGGACTGTTGTCTAGTAGAGTGGGCACAAAACTTATTTCTTTGAGTTCCACCTTGGAGCAGCTTGACCTTTGAATGACTAAATCTCTGTATGTGTCAGTTTTCCCAGTAGGCAAACATTTTCTCATTTTCTCACTAGAGTTCAGGAGAATTAATATAAAATTGTATAAATATGACCATAAAATCACAGAGAAATAACAGTCAAAGTGGAAGAAATCTTAACTCACCTCCTGGTCTTGAAGGTATTCTCAGCTGCATTTAGGTGATGAGGAATTCATGTTTGTCTAAAGGGCTTTTAAAAACACGTAATGATGGACGTAGTGCAACGTACTCATCAGGATGACGTATGCAGAGCTCTGCTGAGGAAAAGCATTGAAGGCTGCTTCTGGAGGCAACAAACTCTCTTCTAAACAGATACCATATGAAAAATTCTCACTCCCTTCCAGGTGTCTTTACTAAGGCTGACAGAGTTATAGGATGATGAAGCATTTCAGTTGGAAATCTCAGTTTACCTGCATGCCAACGTGTGAAAATCAGGACACATATGGATCAGGGGTCAGAGTGAACTATCCGTCAATGCGCTTGTACTTTGATTTTCATGACAGCCTTCTGTCCTTTGTAATCACTTGCAATAATAGAGGAGGACAGCAACATTGAAAGCCATGAGGGATAACCCTTGCAGTAGTATCTTTGACAAAAGTTCAAAGTTTGAAGAATGTATGGGTGAACTTCAGTCTGCTTTTTTAAGCCTATATTTTCCTTTTCTTAAGTACATATCCATCTATGTCTAGCTGTCTATGTAAAAATATAAATTTGTTCACAGTGCCTTTTGTACACTTTCTTTTTTGAATTTTCCAAGGATCAAAAATTTTCTGTTTGTTCAGAATTCACCATGGAGTTTATGCCTTAAAAGAGTTCAATCGAGTTAATATTGCACAAAAAGATATACTACTCTGGTTTCATAACCAATGCAGATAAAATCTTGGCTTAAGAGGGAGACGAAATAACGTGTTGAATATGTATATACATATGAAGAAAAAAATATAAGATACATTGGTATTAAAATGTTCTTTTAAAGAAAAAGCGTGAACAGCAAATCAAAACAATGCTGTTCTGAGAAACGCGTGTTTTGTATATAAGGGCCTGCAAAAAGACAGAAAAGGAACAAGGAGAGAAAGAAAAAGAATGAGAAGGAAAGAAACAGAAGACACTCAGGGCTTCCAGAATCCTCCAAGAAAAACTGGTCAAATTTCTTTGACAAACTAACTTTCTAGTTCAACTTTCAGTTATTACTTTTGATCAGTGTTACTTAGCACAGAAAAATAAAACAATTCCAAGAAACTTACCACATTCTTTGGGAAAACTTAAAGTTTCAACTGTCATTAACAATCCTTAAAGATATAAGGTGTTTGTGGATGCAATTGATACTGCCCAAATGAAATGTATATGGTAAAAATCTCTCACAGATTTAAATCTAGTTTTGTTTTAGACTTTGGAAACTATCTAGTTGCTAGTAGCTTTTCACATATATTAAAAAAGTAATATATTTAAGAGTGGTTGCTCAATTCTCATTCCACTTTACCTAGTAGATAACTGTGATTTTGATTCTCTCAACTCCTTATTTCTTTTTTTATTCTTATATTTTTAAAATAGGAACAAATCACTGGATTCCATGATATGTGATAAACCCCTAAGTTTTGTGAAGACCAAGCAACTGATTCTTAACAACAAAAATAGTAACTTAGATAATGATTAGGGAAAAAATATGTTAATTTTTAGCAGGTTTATTTTTTCCAGAATTTTCTATTAATGCGTGCCTTGATACCAACTTAAGGAAGGGTACCACGCTCAAGATCAGAGACCACTGTTCAGGGTCAGACCAAAGATTTATAACTTAATTATTTTCTCTTTCCTATTCTTTCTCACCACAGGCAAATAGGCATTAGTTCTCATTTCATGAGGTGTTCTAATACTTTCAATGGCCTTAAATATGAGCATGGATGAGCTACTACAATTTGCATTTTTTTATAGCCTTCTGTATTGTGTTATGTATAATGTCACTTTTTATTTACCTGCGTTCCATTTTGATCACAGCTATAAAATGGGGTTCTTAAATGTCAGTAATAATTCATACTACAAAGAATATGAAATGAAGGACAAAGCTTACACCAAAGTAAATTAACTGAATTGAATTCCTATCAGGGATGTGTAGAGGAAATGTTCTGTTGTGGGTATGATACTGAGTTATCTCCCTTTTGCATTTACCCTTAAACCACAGACTCAGATAGGATAAACTATGCTTCATAATACACCGGGTCATAAAAAGAGACATTCTTCAATTGAATTTGCTACATTTATAGGAAAAGGCAAATGCTTCAGTATAATTTTCTCCAATGTCAGAGACATAGTCCACTGCATGTACACCAAAGCAGCCAGCTCCATAGCATGATTAAAGTGCAGTAGGTTCTACACAAATTATTCTGGTATTCAGTAAAGTCTGCTCTTTATGGAAGCTGGGAGTGTGTTCAATAGCCTGCTTTGGAGGTCAGGCAGAAAGTCATGTTACTTCCCGCTGTGCCACTGTTTGCAGTGACCAGTTCTGGGTAGCACTGGCAAAGTACCTGCCCCTCACCTGGTGTCTGTCTCCATACATATCCCTGGTGTCCAGGATTGTTCCTCACTTCCAGCATCTTTCTTCCAGGTAGGATCATCATCTCTTTCTTTCCACACACCTTTCTTCCGAGACCACTTCTTCTTTTTGGGAACTTTTATTTTTCATCCTCTTCTTTCTGGACCTTCAGACTTCCAGTTTTCCTAATCTAAAGAGTCTATGTGCTGAAGCACAGCAATTGTTGGTACAGTTTGATGTCTCTTCAGTAATTGGAGGATTCAAGGCATGTCACTTTTGCTTAGTCTAGCTGTTTCAAAAATTTAAACCTGCCTCTACCAATTGCAGTTAGTAAGGACAGGCAGTTCAAAAGTTCTGTTCTGGACATTCCTGCCCTCTCCTCCTCCCCTCACCCGCTCACCCAAGTTATGTGCCTCCTGCTAGTATTTTGTAGTTTAAGATATTTTTTTTTTGCCATTTCCAAAATCACATATAGGTTTCTGTCATTCGCTTCTGTTGGCAAAAATATTTCTACAGCAAAGTTACTGTGAGGCCAGAGAATACGATGGAAAGTCTTCAACCCTCCACAGGTGAGAACTGTTGACTTTACTCAGAACAAGAACTTTGTGGTGGAGCAGTACTGGTTTTATCCCACTGGCTTCTTCTCAGAGGTGTTGAATCTGGGCTATTGTTTTTGTGTTGTAAATGAGTCTCTCTTCAGAATGTGTATAAATACATAAAGTAGTTAAATTGTAATAGCAAAAAACCTTTGCAAAACCTCACTCCAGTGATACCATAATACTCTATATTTCATACACAGAACCAACTGCCTCCATTCATTTCTCAGCTAACATTGCATAAAAGGACATTATAGTGAAATCTGATACAACTGAGATTTCACTGTTGCTGCATTGAAGTCGGTACTGTAAAAAAATCTGCTCTTCCTTGGGTATGATGACAAATAATGTTTCAGCATGTGAAAAATAACAAAAGAACATTTTACAATGTCAGTTCATATTTGGAAAAAAATAGTATTAGATATAAGCTTGCTAGGTCTATTTCAATAGATGATGGACAAACCATGAATAATGTCTACATTCAACTATGGCTATGTCTACATAGCCTGACAAGCTACTTACAGTCCTCCCAAGTGGCCAGTCCCTTTTTTCACATTCTGTAAACTTCCTTCTTCCATTTGATTTTTTTCCAGAAGCTCCTTGCTCATCCATGCAGTTTTCCTGCCTCCTTTGCTTGATTTCTTACTCCTAAGGATGCATTGATCTTGAACTTGGAGGGAGAAATGTTTGAATATTGACCAGCCTTCTTGACCCTCACTAACCTCTAGAGCTCTATCCCATGAGATTCCTCCCAATAGGACTTTGAAGAAGTTGAAGTTAGCTCTCTGAAAGTCCAGGATATTGATCGTGCTTGTTTTCCTGCTTCGTCCATGTAGGATCCTGCCTTAATTTTCACATCCCAAACAAGATCTTGTTTGTTAGCATAATGTCCAGCAGAACACCTCTTCTTATTGGGTCCTCCATCACCTCTGCCAAAAAGTTATTATCCATGCTCTGCGGGAATCTCTTGGACTGTTTGTGCCTAGCTGTGTTGTAATTTCAGCAAATATCAAGGTGGTTGAATTTCTTCATAAGAACCAGGGCCTGTCATTTTGAGGCTACTTTTAGCTGTCTGTAGAAAGCCTCATCAACTTTCTCTTCCTGATCAGGAGGCCACCCAGAACAACATCACCTATATTAGCTTGCCCCTTAATTCTTACCCATAAGCTGTCAACTTGTTCTTCATCCACCCCTAGCCTAAGCTCGATATATTCCAGTTGCTCCCTCACAAAAAGAGCAACTCCACCATCTCACCTTGCTGGTCGGTCTGCTCTAAAAAGCACCTAGGCATCTGTGACAGCATTCCAGTCATGTGAGCTATCCCACCACGTCTCTGTAATTGCAATGAGACCATAGCCCTGCAACCACACATAGGTCTCTGGGTCTTTCTTCCTGTTTACTCCCCATGCTTTGTGCGTTGATGTACAAGCATTTCAGAGAGGTAATCATACATTAAGGTTTCCCTGGAGGGGTTGAAGAGGATGCACCATAGCCATACACACCCTTGCGATGGCTGGCCTTCTAGTTCTTGTCATAGGAGGCAACTAAGGAACTAAGGAACATTTGTTGTTGCTCTCGTTGGCCTGTCTTATTCCCCAGTTGGATATGATGGCATAAGTATTGCCATTTTGGACCCCATCCCCTGTGTAATTCAGTTTAAAGTCTGCCTCATGAAGTTGGCCAGCCTGCTGTCAGAGATTGTCTCATCTTTTCTAGATAGGTGGATTCCGTCTCTCCCTAACAGGTTATAGGTAACTAAGAATGTCCTGTCGTCATAAAAGCCCACATCCTCACAACGGCACCAGGCATGTAGTCAGGTGTTGATATGCATTGTATGTTTCTTTCTGGCTGCACACTTCCCTTCATCTGTTAAAATGGAGGAAAAGATAACTTGGCCACCAATATTTTTCACTTGCCCCCCCGGGGCTTTATAGTCTTCCTTAATTCTGCTCAGATTCTGGCTTGCAATATCATTCATGTCCCCAAGAAAGAGAAACAATGAAGAGTAGTCTGTGCTTTTGAAAAGCTGTGACATCCTTTTGGCAATGTCTCAGATCTGAGCTCCCAGCTGGCAGCGGTGCGGAGTCTACCTGGAAGCCTGTAGCTAGCAGTATACCCCAGGGGTCAGTACTGGGCGCAGGACTGTTCAAAGTACTCATCAGTGACATGGATGAGGGGACAGAGTGAACCTTCAGCAACTTTGCTGACAACACAAAACTGGGAGGATTGGCTGATCCACCAGAAGGCTGTGTTACCATTCAATCAGTCCTGGACAGCGGAGAGGAACTCAATTAAGTTCAGCAAAGATCCTGCATCTACGGAGGAGTAACCCCTTGGACAAGTACAGGTTACGGCTTGATCTGCTGGAAAGCAGCTCTGTGGAGATAGGCGTGGGAGTCCTGGTGGACAACAAGTTAACCATGATGTGCTATTAATGTGGCCCTAATGTGCCCTTGTGGTCAAGAAGGCCAAAGCTTATCCTGAGGCACAGTAAGAGGAGTGTGGCCAAGAGGTCGAGGCAGTTATCCTCCCCCTCTCCTCTGCCCTAGTGAGGTCAAATCTGGAGTATTGTGTCCAGTTCTGGGTTCCCCAGCTCAAGAAAGACAAGGAACTACTGGAGAGAGTCCAGTGGAGGACCACGAAGATGATTAGGGGACCAGAGCATCTCTCTCATGAGGAAAGGCTGAGACCTGTGTCTGTTTATTCTGGGGAAGAGAAGACTCTTTTCGGTGGTGTCCTGTGACAGGACAAGGGGAAATGGCACAAACTGGAGCACAGGAGGTTCTACTTCCACATGAGGAAAAAATTCTCTACTTTGAGGGTGACAGAGCACTGGAACAGGCTGCTCAGAGAGACTGTGGAGTCACTGTCTCTGAAGATATTCAAAACCTGGCTGGACATGTTCCTGAGCAACCTGCTATAGGTGAATATGCTTTAGCAGGGGGTCTGGACTAGATGATCTCCACAGGTCCCTTCCAGTTCCTACTATTCTGTGATTCTGCAATCTGTGATACCTCTCGTGACTCCCTGTAAGGTTAGCAGATGGATGCCTCAATGTCTTTCAACGAGTCACCCACAATGAACACTTGACATTTCTTTTTGCGGTATGCACTGTGTACAGCCAGTACAGTTTCCCTTTATGGACTTTGCTGGTGGGTTTCTATGGCTCTTAAAACCGTTAAAGCTTGATGGTGAAGGGTGGAGACAGAAGTGGAGTCCTGGTTTTGTGGGTCACCAGGGTCTCAGCGACGTCTGCTACGGGAACATGGTTCTGAAATCACCTATCTATCTCCATCTTAACTGCTTTAATACTGTTCAGACTTAACAATTTCCTGTAGTTCAGTCATCTGGTGTAACAGATCATTCACCTGTGCACATCTTTTGCAGGTACTTACCCTTTTCACAAGGAGAAGCTTTGAGCACTTGCTGCAACCTACCACCTGTTCTGAAACCTCCTTCCTTACCAGTTCGGTCTGGGTGGATACATTAGACATCTCCGGGGCTTTCTCTTTAGGAAAACTGACTTCAGCTCTAAGCTGAATGCCCACCACTTTGGCAGAGACAGGGCACTTCGCCGGGCTGTAGACCTACACACGAGTTGCAGACCCCTGGTCACTGGCACTCACTAGGGCTATTTAAGTCTCCCATGGTTGCTCCTGGTAATGCCCAAGCTACATCAGCCTCACCCATGAGAGCTGCCGGTTCCTGCCCGGTATCTCTGTTCTTCCTCAGATTTCCCTGACTCTGGGAACCCGATCTAATGTTCTGTCTCAGTACGTACTGCCGCCACAGATGTGTGACTATCCAACTGAGAAGAAACAAGTCAACATATTACAGATAAAATTAATACTCAATATTATTTGAATGGAAAATCCCAAGCCTCTGCATATAAACTCACAATGGACAGATAAATACCTATAATGAATATTTACATGAATCGTACCTACTTTAATGTAATCTGAAACCAATCTGCACTCAAAAGATATCTAATCTACTTTATACCGATTGATTTTATGAAGTTGTCCAACTCCAGGTCATCTAATAAAAGATATCATCAATACAGTTGGCACACACTGTCTATTTCGTTTCTGTTATAATTTTCTTTAATCAAGAATTTCACAGTGCAATCAATAAGCTGCATTTCAAAGACCGCTCAGAAACATATTGCTTAAAAACCAGGAACAGCTTCAACAAACTATTTTTAGAATTCTCTCTAGAAATGTTGTTATGCTGAAGCAATGAATTACTCAGGATTTTTTTCTCCAAGTACAAGTGTATATTTTGTTATTCTGTTATTCTGTTATCAAGGATCAAAATTTATGGAGGGATGTTATTGCATGTCATCCATTTTTGATACAAATGAAATTGTAACTGGATTGTTCACATTTCTATTCTATAGCATTATGGTGTTTAAATTGTCTTCTCATTTCTTTCAGTTTCTTCAGTGAGTAGTGGAAGAACTCACGACAACATTTGCACAATTGACACCACCAAAATCAATAGATAATAATTATCAACATGAATTTATATGTTGGCCGTAAGTGTGTAAGTACACAAATCTGTAATGCTAAATTTTATGTTTACAGTACCTTTGTAAATTTGCCACATGTATACTGTGTCTCTAAAAAACCTTTATTTTCTCTAGTTTTTCTCCACTAAATCCACAAACATGTAACTGCTCTACTTGTTTAAAACTTCCCTAGCTAACCTTTGCACTCCTTGAATCGATATTTTTTTCCATAAACTCAGCTTTTTCTACATCATTCTGTTGTTCATCTTTAAGTGAAGAAGTATTTCTGACAGGCTATGGCTGTTTAGCTGAACAGATAGTTATGGGGATCAGTTGCTTAGTAAACCTGTGAAAGAAATGAAAAAAATCATATTTACTTACATCAGAAAAATTCAGTCAGAGAAAGGAAAATTTAAGCTTAATAATGAGTAGTCCCCCCACCCAGTATAATCACAATTAATGATGTAATTGTTTTAATTAATTTGTTTTATGCTTATTTTTTCAAAGGTATTGTGTCTTATAGACCAAATCTACTTATGGTAGAATCCCTCATACAGAAGCAATCAAGCCAGAATTACAGTGCTTATTAGAAACATAGCCCAGGTTGGGAAATGAGTCCTTAGAAGAGAATGTGTATAAGAATCATTTGAAGTATAGCTCCCATGGGGGACAACTATTGGGACACAGATAAATATGGACCTAAAATCTGAAATAACTTGACTTCCATTGGAAATAACGCTTTCATGAATCAGTGATGAAAAAAGAGATTTTTCTATACTCTTTTCCTCTATCAGTGATTATAAAACGGTTGCCTCTAGCTGCAAGCTAAACATTTAATGAAACATACCTAAAAAAATCTATGCAATTTCAAAATCAATACTCCAGCTGATTTACGCGTGCATAATGTCTCCTAGTAAGTCTAAAAAAGGCAAATATTTTGCACTCTGTATTTGCTTTCCCCCACTAATAAGTAATATTAAATAGGGCAGACTATACTTCTTGCTGGATTAGCATTACTTAACTTTCATTTCAACAACTTCAACAGTCTGTAGTTCAGCTTCACATTTTTTTCATATGGTGAAACTTGGCATATAAAATCTTAGTCTAGCCATCTTTTCCTTTTTTTTTTAAGAGATTAAGAGACTACTCAATTTTAGAGTACTGTACCTACAATTTTAAGAGTATACCTAGAAGGCTGAAGGGTGAAGTGGGTAATTGTTTTGTGAGCTATCATAAGTAAAATCCAAGACTTTGATTTATCCTATTGTAGTCACAGCAACAATCCATCTCATAGCAACTACTTATGGCCTGTGAGGTGGAGGGGTCTATTCTATGTAGAGATCTAAGTCATATTTCTTGCCTGATCCAGACCTTAATTATACCTTTAAGACTTATTTCTGTGTCCACCGATACCCTGCCCAGGAGCACTGGATGAATTTCTAATAGCCTCTTCCACCAACAGCTCACTCATGATTCCTCTTCTTTACTGTGACATGGATGAGATCTTTTGGACCTCCTTCACATCTCCTGCCTGATTTTTTTACCGTCACCTTTCACACCTTCAATTTCCATTTTAAAACAGTGTAAAAATAATCAGTATCTAAAGAAGGTCATGAAAGTATTTCTCTGCCTTTTTTGTATATTTTAAACCATCCTGTACATCTCAAACTGACTGTCGTGAGTGATATTTCTTGATGCAATGAGGATACCATGTTTAAAAATCAGATGTTAGCCAGATTAGCAAATGCTATGAATGAAAACCTCAGCCCCAAGTCTACTACTGCTATTAAAGTATTATCTCTGTATTAGATTAAAAGTTACTGAAGATGAAAATAGGATTTACTTTCTAACTGGACATTCAACTAGTTGCATGTATAAGAAGTCAAGGTTCTATCTGGTCTGTGAGGAATCTTCCGAACTAAGATTCTGAAGATTACTTCCAGGAACATGATTACCTCAGTGGAAAACCCCAAAGTTTGCTTCTTGTGAGCCTTAGCAGGACTAAACTTGTAATGTTTTAATACCTGTGGAAAAAGAAAGAGAGCTCAAACAAATATAGAAATATATATATATATATGTGCATGTGGAACATGCTTAAAAAGCAATCCTCAGAGAAAAGTGGGATTCTCAAGTGAAGTAAAGTCGATAGCAGGTGTTTAACTAAGATAAAATTTGAAGAACCTCTTTGACTACCAATACTAAATGAAAAAAAATAGAATACATTTAATGCTGGCAAGACAAAATATCTCAGTAATTTTAGTTTTATGTGACAGTTATTTCCCTGCTGTTTTGCATACTTATAGATAAAGAAAATATTCCTCTGATTTAATGTGAGCAACTGTTGGAGGGCAACATAATTTGAATGAATAAACAGAATAAACAGTGTTTCTTCTCTGTGCTCTTTATGTATGCATTTACTGCCATAGGTGTTTGGGGCTTTTTAATAGGTTTACCAGTAATGGTACTAAATGAATTTTTATTCTCTTTTAGTTTGCTTAAGCTTTCTTTTAATATGTCTACAGAGCAGGGTTTATTTAACTTAAAAATATGGAAGAGCTTCAATCTTTTTCATAACCTCTTTTTAAATGCATGTCTTTTTTTTTTTTGACAGTTGGATAGGCACAGCAGGCTGTGTCAGGATCAACTGCGTTCTCACCGTAAGATTCTTAATATAATATGTAGGAAAAATGAGTACTAAATATTGCTACAAGCAATATGTCAGGTTATTTATAAGCCATAGCTTTACTATTGGGGGTTTTTGTTTGTTTGTTTGTTTTGCTGGGCTTCTGATCACTGTGGTATTGTGGTATTCATACAAATTAACACCAGAGTTGACAGCAAGCATGAATTCGTAAGGTAATATCAGTTGCTGCACTTGAAAAATACGTGAGTGGAGAAACTATGGCCAAATATTTCTTCAGAGACTGCTCATTCTTGTTTCTTCAGTACCTGAGGATGAGCTTAATTGTAGACTTGTACTTGTACATCAACTGGGGAGATAATCTTTCACTGAAATGTACTGTGCGTATAAGGACAGTACATTAAAAAAAGTGTGGAAAGATGTTGAAAATGTAGTAGCTTGGATGTTGAACTTAGAGCACTTGCTGTGCTGTGTTGTATAAAAATGAAGTCCACTGTGCATAAAAAAGAATTTTAGAAGGAAATATCTGGATTACTCATGTGAGGTAGGTGAGCAGAATTTAGTTCATACTGGGAAGGGACTTTATGATAAAGTTTACAGAGCTATGTCTCCACAAAAGCTGAGATTTGTTGATATTGCCTAAGGACTGAAGATCAAACATTTGCTGTGCTGGATTTACTTTATTTATTTTTGTCATTTTCAGACAATTGCATCTGTCCTGAACTCAATGTCTAATGCTTAACTGAGACATACACACAAAAACATTTTGAAGTTTGACTAGGAGGCAACAGCAAATGGAAGATCCAATAAAATGTTCTTTTAGAAGCATTTTTTTTTAATTTTGAACTTTTTCGACTCCAAATTCCAGTCATTTTTTATAATTAGATGACCTTTTTAAGCAATCACCACCTCATTTTAGAGCCAATTTGCACTTTCGAGGAGACCTCAACAAACTCGAAATTCCATGTCAAGAACATTTGTAGGTGTCAAATACTAATGCCAAACCCAGGGTACCTACCTTCACCTCAGTTTATGAATACTGAACATTATGTCCAGCACAATGCTAAACAAAAATTGTTATGTCAGTAAAATTAATAATCAGTTAGGAGACACATGTGCCCTTTCTTACACCGAGAGAATCTGGGGGCATGATGAAGACTTTTGAAATATGTCCACTTAACGACAGTTGAATACTGAAATGATAGATTTGTGTATTAATCCACCTATTGTCAGGCTTATCGTGGTCCATTAACATGTCTTTCAACTTAGCTGCATTTTGTGTAGATCTTTTGTAGAGCCTTCATTGACAATGCTATGATATTTAAGATTCTCGTTTCTTGAAAGCATCTGAAAGCTATTAATAAAAATGGTTACAAATATGGGCTTTTGTGCGTGGCTACCTTTCTACAGTGGTATACAGGAAATATATATTTTTTCTGTTGTTGCTGCAATGAAGACTAAATCCCTGCCTTTTACTCCGTAAAAGCTATGATTTCTTATTCAATAAAAATATTGCAAGCTCGCAATAAAACTTAACGATTGGCAGGGATGTATCCTATGAGTATTTTATAGACTTTGTAAAACAAAAGAAACTTACTGTTTCAGACTCAGCAGAATTTTAGGCTTGGTTCGTAGTTCTATTAATGCAAGCTTACTGTGGATGAGATCAAAGTTAATGTACTACTTCTTTCATACAGCACTCTGGTAGTCATTGCCTTGTTTTATTCCTCACTTTCATACTGATTTGCAGAAAAGAAAATTCTTTCTGCAAAAGTGAAGTTGTTGTGGTTATTTACACAAATATATTTTTTACTGCTGTTCTCTTAAAGCTATTTGGAACAGTGCTAGTTAGCTGTCAGCTGTATTCTGTATAGACTGATATAATAAAGTTATTTATATAAATTAGTGCCCTTTGTATACTTCCGCTAAAAATTTAAGGTAGCTGAAAATGAAGAAGGAAAATATGTTAGGAGAGAGCAGTGTAAGATGATCAGAAGAGCAGGGAACTGTGACAACCTGCTGAAGGGGATACAGTAGGAAAGACTGTTATAGTCATGTATGAGAGGTTATGGGAAGACAGCTAGAGAGTTTTAAGCAGAATAGGAAAATGATAGGAAATAGACATTATCACATATCTAATATTAAGTTGTCGGCATATCATAAAATGTAGGTGTTCTGCAAGAGGTGCTAGAAACTCCTCGAGACTTTTAGGCCAATATTATGTTTTCAGAGGGTTAGAGTTCTGATTTTTTATCTATTTGTGTTAGCAAGATTATAGAAGTCCCATTTCACTTGTTGTCTTGCCAAAGATATTTTTTAGGAGTCAAATTTGTAAATAGATGATTATTTTTTTTGTTTCAGCAGCTAGCGGGAGAAGGGAGCATTAAATGTAATTACCATACTAGTAAAAGATATACAATGTGCAAGAGCACACTGCATTGTCTTCTGTGACGCAAGGAAGCTGAATTATTTTGGAGTGGAGAAAACAACCTAGAAAGGTCAAACTTGAGAAACGAGAATGCTCCTTTCTAATTTTGTTTATTGCATTTCCTCCAAGGTTATAATTTGGACTGCTTCTATGCGAGGAACCACTTACAATACCCCCAATATATGCCTAGTTTTAGTGTTGATAAGTACACCTGAGTTAAACTCCGAGCATACTCCAAAGCAAATGGTATGAGGGCTTTGTAGCCTAAGAATTCTATAGCCTAGGTCAGGACTCAGCAGATCACAGTTTCACAGTATCACACAGTATCACAGTATCATAAGGTTGGAAAAGACCTCTGAGATCATTGAGTCCAACCTATGACCCAACCTACACCTACTTCTACTTGTCAATTACACCATGTCACTAAGTCCCTCATCCAATCTCTCCTTAAACACCTCCAGGGACGGTGACTCCACCACCTCCCTAGGCAGCGCATTCCAATGGCCAATCACCCTCTCAGTAAAGAACTTCTTCCTAATGTCGAACCTAAACCTCCCCTGGTGAAGTTTGAGACTGTGTCCTCTCGTTCTGTCGCCGGTCACCTGAGAGAAGAGTCCAACTCCTGCCTCACTACAACCTCCCTTTGGGTAATTGTAGAAAGCTATAAGGTCTCCCCTGAGCCTCCTCTTCTCCAGGCTAAACAATCCCAGCTCCCTCAGTCGCTCCTCACAGGGCTTGTGCTCCAGCCCTTCACCATCCTCGTTGCTCTCCTCTGGACACACTCCAGCATCTCAACATCTTTCTTAAACTGAGGGGCCCAGAACTGGACACAGCACTCAAGGTGCGACCTGACCAGTGCCGAGTATAAGGGAATGATGATCTCCCTGGTCCTGCTGGCCACACTGTTCCTGATGCAGGCCAAGATACCATTGGCCTTCTTTGCCACTTGAGCGCACTGCTGGCTCATGTTGAGTTTCCTGTCCACCAGCACTCCCAAGTCCCTTCTGCCTGGCTGCTCTCCAGCCACTCTGTCCCCAGCCTAGAGCTCTGCATGGGGTTGTTGTGTCCAAAGTGTAGGACCCGGCCTTTGGACTTGTTAAACCTCATGCTATTGGAGTTAGCTCATCTCTGCAGTCTGTCAAGGTCCCTCTGTAGGGCCCTCCTTCCCTCCAGCAGATCAACACTTCCTTCCAGCTTGGTGTCATCTGCGAACTTGTTGATGAAGGACTCAATCTCCTCATCAAGATCATCAATAAAGGTATTAAACATGACCGGGCCCAACACCAATCCCTGGGGAACCCCACTAGTGATCGCACAAAAGGCTAGAGGGAAATAGACTCATCTTATAGTTTTTAAATCACCGAGTGAAATTTCTTTCAGTGAAAAGGAGTTGTGTGCTTCTATGAGACACTAATGGTGACACACGTTTTAAAGTTTCCTTTATTGCTTCTTCTTCCAATGTGCCTTGAGATATATTCCGGGAAAACATCATGTACAATATTGTAAGTTGAGTCATTTTCACACACCTGCTATCCCATGACAATTGAAGGATTCACATCTCTAGAAAAGATGCTCCAAATCTATTGACATTATTCAGTCACTATCTGGAGGGGAAAAAATTAACCCAATTTAGTTACAAATGGATCAGTAACACAGACAGGCATCAAGTAATGTGTGGTTAAAACTGCATCTAAGGTAGGTTGAAACATGTTAGCTATGAAAAAGCCCTATGTCAGTAATCTGAGAGACCAAAGGGTTTTAGCTTTGGAAGACAAATTCAACAGATATCTGAATCAATTTGTGCTGTATTTGCACATCAGAAGACAGCAGCATATTACTGTACACTCTACTTACATTCATAGAGGGTTGTGAGGTACCTGTCATCTTTCAGTCCTCAATAATAGCAGTTCTCCAGTGGTAAAGAATACAACCTATCCTTTTACTGATTATATTTAAAGATTATAAAACTTTTCAAGGAAAAAAATTACATATTTTTTCCCGTTTTCTATATAATATATAAAAGCACGGAAATACCAACAGTATCTTAAATAGGAGGAAGTCCAGTGTAATAGGAAGGGAATGCTCAGAAATATTAAAATATCATTAAAACTCATAAAATCCTGTAAAATGCTACTAGATGATTCATACAAAATACCTGTCTAAATCAATCTAAAAATTGTAGATTAAAAAACAATTTAAGAAAACATTTTTGTAACATAGTACATCAAATTAATTTTATACTTTCTGTTAAATTTCTACTTGACAAGAAAAACCTCTGATATAAAAATGTATCCTTAATGCAAATAGGTTTTATTGAAGGTGATAAAGCCCAGATTATGAGTTTCTGGCCTGAAAGTCCTGGCTTTGCCACCATTCTGACAGTCAGTTTCCACTCTGCAACTGAGATGCCTTGTCCATAAAATGGGAATAAGATACCTCAAAATAAACATCAGAGGACAAGCTAGAATTAAGGGCTATTTGTTCTGTTTATTTATAAGGAATCTATGATTAGAGGTACTAAAATATTTGCTATATTTTAACAGAGATCTCTGGGCTCCTGTGAATCCTACACAGAGAAAAAAGCATACAAGTACTGAGTCCCTGTACAGAAATAACTCCTGTTGGCAGTGGAAGAAAACAACAAGGTATAAAGACAAAGATATTGTTGGAATGCCTAGCAACCACAGACAAGGGAAGAAGCTGTATCACTCCCATATGAAATGGTTGTTCTGAAGCTGTAGGTGAAGAAGTCACAGAACTTTCGGCTCCTACATCCCTAATCTGTTTCAGGACTACAACAGCAAAGAGAATGTCAGTTAAAACTTGAAGCTCTTTGAGTCAAACCCTAAATGCGGCTCTGAAGTGTAAAGGGAAATAGACAAGAAACACTTCCTGAACTATACAAAAGATTAAATTCTTGGAGCACTCATTAGATAAACATTGAATAATTTTCAAAGTAAAATTCTTTTCCATTTAGGTCATACTAAAATATTTACCTTTTTATTTATTTCTATTGTACCAGTCATATAAACTGTAAAACCATAACTAGCAGCTTTAGGAAAAGCTATGCCACTACATCCCAAATAAAGTATTTTTATCTTTTGATAATCACATAATTAGGACATAAAATCTGGACATATCTAGAAACACAACAGTCTTTTTAGTTTACGTTGATTCTTGACCTAATTCTGGTTAATAGCATACATTGCTTTGGGTACAGGAGAATAGGCTTGCATTGGGCATGGTTTATAAAGTGGTACTTACGCATTTTCTGTAATCTCATATGATTACATCACGTGAAAACATCAAAACAGCAGCACAGTCCTCTCAATAAACACTGATTGATTTACATCCAAGAATTGGTACTCTTTCAGTACTTCAGGCTCATCATTATGGCTTAGTTGCTGAAGTGGAAAAGAAAAGGTTAGCCCACTACTCTTACCAACATTCTCACGGTACTGAATCCAGAACTCCGAATGGAAAATCTTTTCAAACATCTTCCAATGGGCTTTGCCTCAATCCAGTTGGACAGAAATTCATTTTTGAGGTGATCTTGCAATTAATCTCTATACCACTTGAAAACCACTGTTGATTAACCTTTTATTAAACACTTTTCCAAAATCAAAGCCTTCAATAACTCATGGAACCGTTGCTACTAAAATCTGACAATTTTGCTGCTAATATGTGAGACAATACAATCTGGCTGGCATTTCCCTAAGTTTTTACTGCTAACAGTAAAACATGTTTTGACAGTGAAGCAGACAAATATGATGGACAGGGAGAAATGCTAGGAGCGTATATAACAAATAAAAGAGTGACATTTTGACCTTTTTACATAATAGCTTTACTGACCATAGTGGAGAGAAAAGTATAAGATTTCTGAGGGGCAGCATCATCTGGTGTAAGTCAACATCACAAATCAAAGGTCATATGAGGATGTTGCATATTTGTTTTGAAGAACACTAATATTTATCTGCTGAGTTTGTTACTCTGGGATGCAGAAGGAAAAAAAGAAAACCAGGGACATTGGACTGAAACAACTCTAAATGACTGGAAATATTTATTTTTTTATTTTATTATTCAGTGTGGATAATAGTGAAGATGATTTGAAAAAAAGTCTACAGAGCTCAAATAATGAATTTAAAGATATTAAAAAACCCCATTTCTGTTAATCACTCTTAAAGTACTATATACATATGCATCAGTGGATCTACTCATTACAGAAAAAGAAGTATCATTTTATAAATCGTAAGCTGTGAAGGCCTGTGTAACAGAAGAAATTTATATGGTCTAAAAATGGAATTAATATAGCACTTCAAGTATAGATATCTAAAACCATGTGATTTTAAAATTTTTTATTCCACTTTGGTGACTAATTGTTTATACTGAAGAAGTGCTATAGTCTTCATATCGAAGAATTATTTTAGTGGAAAAACTCTATTAAGATAGATTTGGAAATTCAAAAATCTTTTTTTTTTTGACAAGAGATGAATTTGAAACAAATATTATCTTATTTCTAAGGAGATATTTTTAAAGACAGAAAGAGTTGGAAATTAATAGAAATTAGATACCTTTTCATCTGAGATTGAAAATATTCCCATGAATATTGATAGACTATTTTTGGCACTGAGACTTGTTTTGAAAAATCCAACCAATCATCCAAACTTCTCTAACCTCTTGCTCTAATATTTTGGTAACAAATCCTTTTTGTGAGGCTTTGTGGAGCGTCTCCTCGTCGGAATTTGCCTCCACCTATGGATTTATTAAGTCATTAAAAATGACCCACTGTCATGTAATTTAACCCATGTAATGATTGTTTTCTATGTTAAAAGGCATAAAGTATGCTAAATAAACCACTGAAAAGAAATATGAAGACCTGTAATAATCCTTCACAGAAATTTTATTACAATTAATAAGTTGCATAATATTGAAAATGTAAGAATATTTTTATTAACACATTATCTTTTTTAACAATTACTTTCTCAATAAATTCTTTTGCAGTTTTTCACCTCATGAAACGGCTTCCTTTATTACTTTAATTTCATTAAGAGGAATTATACCTCTCATAGAAAGAAGCGAGCAGAGAAAGAGCAAACACTACAAATAACTGTTGTAAGAATCAATGATGCTACGTTTATATCTTCATGGTTATTAGAAAACTGAAGAATGAAAAATATTTGGTTCTTATATCTCAGTAAAATACAGAAAGTTACAGTGATGAGCGAGTTGTGCTGTTTCAGGGAGGAATTAGTCATACAAGCAATTCCTTTTCTGCTCTCCGTTTTTTTTTACATATTTACTTAATTGCTGTGGATGTTTACTTTGTGAAAAGCAGTAATAGCATGCAATCTTTTTGTTGATTCTGCTTCAAAGAAACAGAGGAAAGCAAGTTTGGTTTGTTTGGGTTTTTTTATGAAAAATAAAGAGAAAAAATGAAGACCAGTGTAACAAAGTTTGATAAGTAATTGTGAAAGCTGCTTCTGGTAGTAATTAAGATAGTTCCTTAAAGGTCTGGTCCAAGTTTTCTTGAAGTATGTGGGAAAATCTCCACTAACTCAATGATAAGTTGCTGTGATGATCAATACTAATTTGATAATTGTATTTTAAGGATTACAGTTTGGGCAAGGACCATACTGGCTAAACTGTCTAACAACAGAAATAAATTTCTAATTCCATTATAATAGTAAAAAAAAGGCATTCTGGAGGAGAACATGCCCACCAGCTACTGGCAGTGCTAGACTGAATTCAATACTAGAGCTCAAGCCCTACTGGAGGTACAAACACTGCATATTTTTTTTAAATTTATTTCTGAAAAACAGTGTGTCACTCTCTGTATACTAATCAGCTGCGACGAGTCCTGAAGTAGTATATTTCAATTGTTTTATATAGACTTCAAGAACTGCAAGAATAATTGTAAATAATATTTTCTTCAGAGTATAACTCTTTATGTTCAATTACTGCAATATCATGCTGACTGTTGTGCAGAAAATCATGAATGAGAACTATAAAATAATCCAGTTCTCTTTATTACTAGAGTTTTACTGTTATTCCGTTTATTTCCACTACACCCTTCATGCCAAAAATTCAGTGTATGCCACTGTCTTCAAAATACTTTGACATTTCTTAGAACAATAAAAATCTTTAGGAAGTAAACAAGAAGAATTTGTCATATATTTTGTAAATTAAAAATTGTCTTTATAAAGTAAAATAATACAAAGAATGCAGCAATAAGAAAGATAAAAATTTAATTAAGAAGGTTGCTACTGTTTGACAGCTGTCGGTCTAAAAATTTGTACAAAGAAATAGAAAACTGTGCAAAAATAATGGCATACAACATTGAGAGTTCCCACCCAGAAAGGCTATTTTAGTATGTTCTAGTAAGGAGATATTCCTTTGTATTTGAAGACAACTGTGATTAACCATCCAAACAGAAAGCAACAAATGAATACAGGTATTATGTCTTTCAAATGGGTCTCAGCATGAAATCACTGGAAGAGAAAACAGCAAAATAAGAAATATATTCTACTGCAATAAAAACTGTCATATTAAAAAGGACAAAGAGTAGTTTAGAGAATTACTGTGTTTAAAGTTGCAGTTTTATAAGATTTATAGCATGTAAGCAGAATTCAGGGGTTCCTAAAAGCCTATCAGATTATAATAAAAATTTAGATTTCTTCTGTTATAACTTTCTTCCCCTTCCCCTTCCCCTTCCCCTTCCCCTTCCCCTTCTCCTTCCCCTTCCCCTTCCCTTCCCTTCCCTTCCCTTTCTCTTTTGCTCCTGTTTCCACTTCCCTCAACTCTCTCTCTTATTGAAATAATAATTTTATTCATGAATATGTACAACTTAGAATACATTAAGAAGCACAAGTATACAGCAATTTTATTAGAAAGTAGCCTCATTTAACAAGCTGTATTGGAAATTTCAATTACTTTGAATGGAATGCAGAGAAATTTCCAAGAAAATGCAGAAATTAAAATACTTGAAAATATGATCAGAATCTCCAAATTAAAGAGTAATATAAAGGAAGACTATCAAAGTGACACGGACTAAAAATCTATGAAATCTTAATGTACTAGCAAAAATATGTGAAGTAGACATTAAATTGTATTCTAATAAATTTCACAAAATGAAAATAGCATTAAGGTCATATTTTTTTCTTTCTTCTGTACAATCTTTATGGCTTCCAGTGCTCTGGAACTTGTCTGTGATTTTGGTCTTGTCAGCTGCTTCAGAAAACGTTGTAAAGAAATCTATGCCAGAAAATAATGTCATAACCTGAATAATGAGGAGCTGTTCTAACCCTTTGGTTTAATAGTAAGAAAATATCTCATCTTATGGAAACTATCAAAACTTCAGCATAAAAAAAAATATTAATTTTAGCAGAAATATTGTTATTCTCTCAAATTATATGAGTAGAAGCACTTTTTTTCTGTGCCTTTGTCACACTACTTGCTATTCATCTGTTCAGTGCACTTCTCATGCGCTCTCTTTGTGGTTATCCTCTTTGTCACATTTTTCTGATCCTTTCAGATTTTATTCATTCTATGGGCAGAGTGACCAGAAATCACTGGTCAAGCTGTACAGTTAGCTTACATAAAACCATTGTATCTCTAGTATTATTTTCAAACCTATTTTTTTATGTATATGTGAATAAAATATTTTCTTAGCTGATCTTTAAAATCATACAGTTTACTTTTTCTGTCTCCTCCTTCCCTGACTTCTACAGTGAAACTACAGTTGGTAGATCAAAATAACATTTCTAAGGTTCTAAGGCTACTTTGTACTCATAAACAGGGAAGATTTGTTTCCATAAACTTCCTCGACTCTACTAGGTTTACTTGAAATCATTAGACTAACTTAAATTATTTTGAGCCATCTGCAGATTTTGTTCCAGATCATTAGCAAATATTCCACTGGAGTCAGTGATTCTGCGATCCTTGTAAAGAGTACTGGTAGTTGCTACTTTTAACTTTTGAACTGACCAAATTGTTCATCTATTCACATCTTTGATTTCTGCCTTTTAGGCAATTTATTCTGAGTTTGAAGTTTTTTTGTGCAAGATCTGTGAAGTTCCTTCAAGTTTTTTAGACTTGTCTGAAGTTCTTGCCGACAAAAACCTGTTGTTTACTCCTTCTTTTATTTTTTTTCTTTCTTAGACCTCTCATGAATCTTCGTGACATATCTCTTCGCTTCTACAACTCCTTCTTCCTGAAGCCACTAATAACTACTCATACTCACTTCCTTTTCTAAGCTATTTCTTCCTTTTTTCAGGCTTCTGAACGATGGAACACAGCTGATAAAAAATGCACGGTGTCTTCTAGAAATTACTACGACAAAGCAGAGCACATGATAGTGTTTCATTTTATGCTGAAGACATAGAGGCGACATAAGCTCTCAAACCAGAAGGTGGTATATATTGACTTTGAGGGTTAATGCACCATAAACATCTCCTTTCATCTGTTATATTCTTCTCTCTTGTTCTCTGTAAGAGTTCCCTTATCTATTAATTTCACCCATTCTGATGATCAGATTTTCCAGAGTCAGTTCTGTCTTTACCTCTCACCCTGTCTGTTGGTATTTTGAAGGTTTTGTGTATAGGTTGATAGATGTCTCCTCTAAATTAGACCTGCCCCCAAAGAAAAAAAATAAAAAACTCCAACCCTAATGAAATATTTTCTACATCTTTCATTTCACAATATTGCATATTCATTGAAGCAGGGCAGGCTTTCCACTTCACTTTTGTTTCAGCTCTCCCCTTCCAAGGCCATATTAATTCATTAAGTCTATCTACTTCATCATTTATGACCTTCAGAGTATCCACTGCTTTCATTGAAAAAGGTTCTGCTGATAGAAGTCCATTCATATCAAGTCTAGTCATATTCATATATTCATATGCAGAAGTCTACTCATTTCTGTTGTTGCTGTTTTTTTCTTCCTTAGCCTCTTACGTACATGTACTGCACACAACACATCCATCCACTGTGTCACTGCCACCATGATCTTTCTAACTGGTTGTTTCCAATCCCTCTTCTTACATCCTTGTGTTATATTGAGATTTTTTTCTCATTAATTTAAAGTATATTTAATTTTCAAAATCAGAGACTTACCTACATTCCAGTTACAGTTTCCCTGGTTGTCTTCTGTCTTCTGTCAACATAGCATGAATCATTTCTGTGTTGTTAGTAACTTGATTTCTCCCCTCGTGATGATTTCCCTTTTATGTTATGCAACTTGGGTGTTCTGGCATGCAGAGATACAGATACTGAAGTGTTCCAGGGCATGATGTTTCAGGCAGCAGCTTAGCCGTCTTCCTGCCCTTCTCCATGCTGCACAAGTGTGACAAGGAGAAGCAGCTTGCGTGCAACCTCAGGAAAAAAGTCAGGTTGTTACTGTCTTTGTGTGACAACAGAAAGGATAGAAATCACCTCTTCCATAGAGCAACAATGTGATATGGGGTAAACAACTAGCACAGGATCTCCATGTGTTTCTTTCCAGAGCACTTGAAATACCCTGGGCCACCTGCTCTAGTTTACCACACTTCAGCAGGGGGTTTGGACTAGATGGTCTCAAGAGGTCCCTTCTGACTTAAATGATTCTGTGATCTGGTTGCTTGGTTTTTTTAGAATCCTTTTTTCAAAAGTCACTTCCAGTTAATTCCTATTTCTGCTCTCCACTGTATTTCTTATACTTTTTTACCTTATTAATCAAGTAATATAACACACTAATTTAGAATCTAATGGAAAATTAGAAAACCCTCTACACTGCTGAATGTATGGTATTAACAGATTGTAATTATACAATAGCTGATTTCATTATTTCATCTTCTTGCTCTTAAGTCTTCATAATCATCTATTCATATTCTTTTCTTCTTGTTTCTAATGTAGAACAGGGAACTATTTTTCCTGTTCGTGAAAGTGCCATGAGTACCCGTAGCTCTGAAGAAATAATACACACTATCTGTGAACACATCACTTCCTCTCTGTAGAATACCAAAAAGCTTTCTTTTTGACTTAGGAAGACTTTTGTATCAAATGAACATTGCTGGCTTATGCCCAAATGTTAATCAAATGCTTCTACATCAATTGCAGGCTAAGATCATGAGTCAAAGTCTGCTTCTGCACTGTGATTCCAGAGGACAAAGCCCGGAAAGTACAGCTTTGTAAAGTAAGTTTAGTTCTGTAAAATCCTAGACTTCTTTGAAGGTCTTAATGATGTTTTATTAAAGTGTTTCCTGACTACTAATATGCAGAAGATCCTGTTTTCAGCTCTTTGCAGACTTCCAAAAAGAGTTACTGTAGAGTTGTTAATCATAGAGAGTGATTCCAACGTTTTCATAGGAAAGTCTCACTAAGAATATTGTCAATGGTGTGAGTGTGGTTGTTTGGCTTTATCACGTGGGATAACTGTTTCTGCCTGTTCGCCATTATCTCTAGCAAAAGTACATGTTCAGAAGGGTTTATTATTGTGTGTCCTGTGATTTGTTTGTACTGCTCTTATGGTAACCAACTTATAGGTGTGAAGCATTATTATAAATCAATCTCCATGATTCTTATTGGGTTCCTTAGGTAAAGGAAAAAGTAGGGGTACATATTATGCTTTTAGCAAGTGAATGAACATTTTATCAAACGTTTTGTAGCAGTACATTGATGAGAAAAGAGGGATTTATGATTTTTCACTTGTTTTTAAATAAGGCAAACATCTTCAGTATTTCACATTATTTTGTTTTTATCAGATTGTGCATCATGTCTAGAAAATAACCTCTAAGAAGTTTGGTAAAGTACCCAGCACAGATTGCTACCAGGTACTTCTTTAGCTGCAAAAGCAACTGGCAAAAAGCCAAAACACACATTGTTTTCAGCTTCATGAACATTAAGGTGAATCAATTTTCAAGAGGTAAGAGACAAAGCTGACTATTTTACGAACAGCTATGTGGTGCTGATTCAGAAGTGCAAGAATCACTTATTCAGATAAAACGGCGTTTTCCTGGTTTCTCTGTGTTCTCACAGAAGCTAAACTCTCACAGAAGCTAATACTCACAGAAACTAAAACTCCCAGCAAACTCACGGCATTTTTTTCTTCAAATATGTGCGGCACTTCTCTGATTTTTTCCCTGTAATGTAAAAAATTTACAGCTTTAATTGAACACAAACTGCTCTCACAGAACACTAACACATAGATATTTATTTTCCCCATTACAGAAGAAAAGAGAAAAAATAACCCTTATGACTAAATTTGAAGCTATTATGAATACCCAGCTTAGTAACAGTGAGCTGTAAGCACTTCACCAAGACATCAAAATTAGGAATCTGAATTATTTTACAGTGCTGTCAATGATAAAAAAAAATTAAGTGTTACATCTTCCTATGAGAAAATTGGCATGGGAAGTGCCTTTCTTTTAGAGTAAGTCTCAAAATGGACTAAACTCACAACTTCCATGAAACAACCAAATGTTTAAGCTGGGCTCCACTAAAGAAAATTCAGGTAGCACAGCAGTGAAGTCTTTCAAAGAAACCACACAACAGAAGCAATTAAAAAATTTTGTACCCCAGATGATATGGATTTAAAAGAACTACTGTACTTATGGAACATTCTGATGTACAGAACAGATATTGACAATGCAGACAAGGGACTGTGTTTAACCCAAGAGCTTTGCCAGCTCACTTTGCCCTTGTCCATGGGGCAAGCGTATGACTGGGGTGAAACAGTTCGTATGGTGTCTCAAGACAAAGACAGAATGTTAAACTCTTTCTCTGCACAGCAGCAAAACCAGCAGACCTGTTATTAACCTATTCTGTAAGACACAACTGTGATACAGAGGAAAACATTAGCACAGGGTCTGGATGTGTTTCTTTCCAGAATATTTAAAACCCAAGTTTTATTTCCTAACATCTTCATATTGGAATTGGGGATTAAAATAAGTTGTGTTTATAGAATTATCGAATAGCTTAAACTTAAGTAAAATTGCAATTTGCTTACAGCTTAGCATGAATGGATAGCTTTACTTTGTCTTTTAGCATAAGTGAACTCTGTTAGCAAGAATGACTAAAGAGGAGAAGAAGAGGTGCAGGCCATCTTGTCCAAGAAAGATAACAAGGACCAAAGCCTATGGCTGAAGGGAAAAGACCTCCTAAATGAGGAAGAAATGACCACAGAACCTTGGAACAGATAAGACAGAAGGATGAACATTCATAGAATTACACAAGAGGGAGACCCTGGGTTGAAGTTGAGGTAAAGAGATAATGAAGTTACACCAGCTGCAAACCTTAGATATAAGAAGCAGCGTACTTGGAAACAGGAAGGAGAGCCAAATAAGGAGCAGGAATACACCAGCCCCAAAATATTATTGAACTAGCAGCCATGTGGACAGTGCATGAAGAATATGTGTGGGTAAGGTGTAGAACTTAAATTGTAAGGGTATAATTACCAGATAGATCAACATTCAGGGTGTGCTTCTTTGGAAGCACCTAGCTAATCCTGAAAATAAACTGACTCTGTAGCAGAATATAAGGTCTAAACTCTTCACTACAGTTGGAGACTAAGCCTGGGTCCAGCCACACCCAGAATACCTCTCTGAGTGGTAGTTTAGAAAGCAAGGGGAGCCAGTCTGAACCTTGTGACTTGGCAAGAGGATCTTTTGGGCCTCTTCTACAACACGGGGTCATAACACACTTTTCAAAGGGCTGAAGTGATCTGACTTGTTTTTCATTTCAGCCACTCTTTTGGATGCAGTGCTCCACTTTTCTTTTCTCCTCAAAGTTCCAATATTCCATTTCCATGTTTAATAGCAAATATAGAGGATGAATTCAGGTTTGCTAATTAGAAGCCTATTGAGGAAGTGGCTGAAAATCTAAGAGGATTGTTTTCCTGACCTAGTTGATGGAATGAAGTGTGCTGCTTCTCATACAAGCAAACTAATCAAGGTTTAGTTGTTTTAAAACTCAAAAATCTCTACTATAAAATGTCTGCATGTGTTTTCTGTATGTGAAATGAAATTGGAGGCTACTTAGAAATAATTGCTTCAGCTGTTGGAGAAGTGAAGGCTATGTCAGATATCTGAAAGAAACAGATCCTAGCGTTTAAGAACAGTAAGTCTCTGTTCATAAGTGTTTTACTTCACAGTGCGTCAAATCACTCTGATGACACAGACCAGTGTTAACCAAGAATGTCTGTGTGCACTAATGGTTGCCTTCTGTAGTTTTGAATCACCTGCGAGTTGATGTAGCACTTTCACTTGAAGAAGTAACAGAAGATATATTCTGTAGTTATGAACACACTCCAGAGCTGTTTTCAGAAGCACTCCAATGCAATAAATAGAATGTTAATGTCCTCCATTAAAAAAAAAGTGGTTGTTATGCACTATATTCATAGATACACTGCAGAAGTTGTAGAAGTGTTTTAAAAGGAATTAGATGTAAATATGGCATTCACTATGTAAACCTATTTTTCAATACTTAATCATTTACCAGTGTCCTGGAGCTACTGATGAACACCTGAAAGACAATGCAGTCATTGGTCCCAGCCAGCATGGGTTTATAAAGGGAAGGTCTGGCCTGTCAGACTTAATTTCCTTCTATGACAAGGTCACCCACCTGGTCGACCAAAGAAAACCAGTTCTAGATTTCAGGAAGGCCTTTGATACTGTCTTTCATAGTATCCTCATAAACAAACTGTCCAGAATACAGCTTGATTAACACATAATGCAATGGGTGAACAATTGGCTGATGGGTTGGGCTCAAAGGGTCACAGTGAATGGGGTTATATCAGGCTGGCAACCAGTCACTAGTGGGCCTACATAACAGATGAAAAAAAAAGTAGTTTATATGCAAACTGCTTCCTCCGTGTGTGTTAGACTTATTTATCTGGCAGTTCTGACCTGTTTTAAAAAGGGGCTTGCTTATCTGTGTTCGTAGTGATTGCAACTGCATAAAAATCTTCTGTAACAAGTTCATCTATGATAAATCAGGGGCTGAAACTATCTAGAGGTAGTCAAGGTGTTTGGGAAACATTCTGTAAGTGAATTAACTTTGTGGCGATAGGCTTTGATCAGAAAGCCCTGGAGGCTGAAGTCTTTTCATAAACAGTATAGATTTAAAACAGAGAACGTGAGTCCAGATTTCTCTACAGCTAGTTACTGGTGTGCCTCAAACTCATCATGAAAGTAAAATAGGATCTGCATACTTTAAGTCTAGAGGCTCTTTTCTTAGTAAAGGACACTGTTAGTGTCGTTTGTGTCAGCATGTTGTAGCTAGCGTGGAATAAGGGCTATGAGACGTCACTGAGATAGTATTGTCTTAGAATTCAAACATCAGCTCTAAAGAAGAGAGAATTTATCCTTTTCCTTATTTAAGCTCTACAGATGCTCAGCCAATTTTTATGTCACGTGCTTTAGATACGCTAGAAGTGTAAAATTTATCTATTCTGTTATTGTGATATGTGCTTGATTCGTTGATAAGTCTAACCATAACACAGCTTAGACAGCAGTGAATTGTGGTGAACTTTCACTTACTGGCAACATGAACAGTATTTTATGTGATTGACTTTTATTGTGAAAAGCCCTTACTAATTTCCATGAACTAAAATTGCCCCCAAAAACAATTTTAAAAGAAAAGTTTCTTAACGGAGATTTTTTTTAAAAAAACAGAAATCCAGAACAATCCACCAGTGAAGGGTTTCTTGCTAATTTCTTTGACTTTGTTAACTTTAAAACTGTTAAAGTTATTGAATCATAGACTCGTAGAATGGTTTGGGTTGGATCTTTAAAGCTCATCTGATGCAACACGACCCTGGGCGAGGAGATCTATCAGTGTTTAAGAGGCATTTGGACAATGCCCTTAATAGCATGGTTTAATTTCTGGTCAGCGCTGAAGTGGTCAGGCAATTGGAATAGGTGATCATTGTAGGTCCCTTCCAACTGAACTATTCTATTCTATTCTATTCTATTCTATTCTATTCTATTCTATTCTAATTTCAGTAGGTCAGGTTGCTCAGAGACCCATCCAACCTGACCTGGAACATTTCCTGGCATAGGGCATACACAGTTTCTCTGGGAAAACTGTTTCACTGTCTTACCACCCTCAGAGTAAAAATGTGTTCCTTATATAGGCTCAATATTAGTAAAAAATTCTTTTCTGAAAGGGTGATTGGTCATTGGAATGCGCTGTCCGGGGAAGTGGTGGAGTCACTGTCCTGGAGGTGTTCAAAGAGAGATTGGATGAGGCACTTAGTTCTGTGGTTTAGATGACGAGTAGGTCTTGGTGTTGGGTCATAGGCTGGACTCGGTGATCTCAAAGGTCTTTTCCAGCCTTGTGATAATGTGTGATACTGTGATATCTAACCTAAATTTACTCTATTCTAGTTTAAAACCATTAACTCTCGTCTTATCACTACACGCCTTGGTAAAAAGCCTCTCTCTATTTCATAAACCCCCTTTAAGAACTGAAAAGTCACAACAAGGTCTTCACAAAGCCTTTTCTTCTCCAAACTAAACAATTACAACTCTCTCAGCCTTTCTTCATAGAAGAGGTGTTCCAGTCTTGGAAAAAAACACAGACAAACAGACTTGACTTGGGGATGTCAGTTTAATTTATTGACAGTCAAATCAGAGTAGAATAATGAGAAATAAACCCAAATCTTAGAACATCTCACCCCGACCCCTCCCTTCTTCCTGGCCTCAACTTCATTCCTTATTTCTTTGTCTCCTCCCTCGAGAGGCACAAGGGGATGGGGAATGGGGATTGTAGTCAGTTCATCACACACATTGTCTCTGCAGCTCCTCTATTCTCAAGATCTTCCCCTGCTCCAGCATGGGGTTCCACCCATGGGAGACAGTCCTCCATGAACTTTTCCAACATTGGTCCTTCCTGTGGGCAGCAGTTCCTCATGAACTGCTCCATCATGTCTCCTTTCCACAAGCTGCAGTCCTTCGGCAACAGACTGCTCCAGTGTGGGTCCCCCATGGTGTCACAAGTACTGCCAGAAAACCTAGTGCAGTGTGGGCTCCTCTCCACATGATTACAGGTCTTGCCTACTCCAGCGCCAGCTATCCACAAGGTTACAGCTTTCTTCAGGCGCATCCACCTGCTCCAGTGCTGGGTTCTCCATGGTCTGGAGGTGGATATCTGCTCCATCCTGGACCTCGATGGGCTGCAGGGGAATCTCTTTTCTTGTGCCTGTAGCACGTCCTCCTCCTCCTTCTTTGCTGACCTTGGTATCTGCAGAGTTTTTGCTCTCTCATATTCCCACTCCTCTCTTCCAACTGCTGTTGCACAGAAGTTTTTCCCCCTTCTTAAATATATATGTATTAGAAATGCTACCATGGCTAGCTTTGGCCATCTCTGGGTCCATTTTGGAGGTGGCTGGCTTTGGCTGTATAGGTTGTGGGGAAAACTTCTGACATCTTCTCACAGAAGCCAGCCCTGCAGCACATCCTGATACCAAAATCTTGCTGCATAAACCAAATACATCAGAGGGTCTCAGTTTTCTCCTCTTTAGCCTTTTTAAAAATGAGTGTGATGTTTCCTTTTTTTCCAATTACTGAGGACTTTATCTAACTGCTATGAATTTTTAGTTATGATGGAGAATGGGTTAGCAAATACATTGATCAATTCCTTTAGAACTCTAAGATGCATATAATCAGATCTCATGGACTTGCATACGTTCAGGTTCCTCAGCTGGTCTGAAATTGTACATTCTATAATTGGTTGGACTTCATTTCCCAGTCCTTGCCTTGAGATTCAGGGACTAGAGAGATGCATGAAGAACAATTGCGAGTGAAAACTGAGGCAAAAATAATATTGAGTTCCTCAGCCTTCTCTATGTCAATTGTTACCAGATTCCATTACTGGTATTGCTTTGAGGTATGAGATTTGGAACAGATCACTCCCACCTCCCATCCTAAAAGGACTGTTTGTAAAAATAAAAAAATCAACTCACTCTTTTCTTTTGTGCAAAATCTTCTCTGTTTTGTAGTGGTAATGCTACAGAGAATGTAATTAATTTTAACACAGATAAAAAAGAAAAGCACAGGTAACAAAAGATGAGGCATCAGCTATTTCGTATATAGTTCTTATCATAGACTAAATCCTTGTGAACATTTTATCCTCTTCATATAATTTGCCACAATTGAAAGGCTTTGTCTGAGACAGGCACATATTGAAATAACTGGAATATTGCAGGTCAGATGTATATTCCATTGGCAGAACTTACATCACATACTCATCCTCAAGAAGGACCAAATACTCTCCTTGAATATGTATGATAAAAAATCCTATTAAGTTCTGTGAGAACTTGTAATTCAGCTTTAGGAGGACAATATTCCCTATGCTTTTCTTGACTTTTGAAAATAATTCGTTTTTATGACAACCACTAATTATTTAGAAAGGAAAAAAACTCATGCTGAGGAATCTTCCCAATCTAATAAGATTTAAATCAATGGAAATTTATCCTAAAAATATCATAACTCTGAGTTTGACTACAATTCTTTAACATATCTTTGGCATACCTCTTTATATAGTGTCTGGTATTAGAAATTATGAATGCAGCAGAAGGATGTGGTGATATATAAAAATATGAAATAATTTCATGAATCTGTTTCATTAAATAAAACTTTAGGGCAGGTCTAAATGCAGATATAATACACCTGTGTGATTATGACTTTTTATTTTATAATAATGAAGCTGCTTAAAAATGTCTACTTGTTTCCAGCGTACAGTTTTATTCCTAGTCAGAAAATAATGAAATATTGAAATTTGAAATAACAGTGAAGGAATTGGGTAATAAACTTATATTTATTTAAGGGTAATGTATTAATGTTAAGGCCATTTATCTAGGGCTGAAAACTGTATAGACTGAATTTCACCCCAGACAGAGAATCAATACACCATTAAAATCTTTTCCAAGAGTTTACACGGCATCTGAAAGGTACATTGATATTTTGTGGGTCCTCTTAATAAAATAAGATGCAGCTCATAAAGGTCTGGGCCCACATACATTTTAGTTTGGGCTTAAATTTATGCATAAAAGTTGTCTTGGTACAATTCATGGCCATTATTACATCCTTTACCTGTAAATGATTTGTGCTCAGCACCTTGCAAGTGACATTCCATGATATAAACATAATCATCCTACTACCATAAGTCACAGTGGGCAATCTCAGAAAAATATGAAGTACTGAAAATTCAACTTAACCTTCTAGACACCAGCTAGTTTCTATGGTTCTGTTCTTCCATCTGCAAATAAAGAGATGCCTTTTTTTGTCATTTGAAATCTTTGGGAAGAAAAGTGTCACAGAACAGCTAAGTATGCTATGAATTTAATAGTAATCAAATTATTCTATTTTTTTTCCAGGTCAAAACACTAGTGTATGTAACACAGGTTTTGAGATATTTTAATTAATTTTATTTGGGAATTAATTTTATCTCTTTTTGACACAATATAGCATGGAGATTACATGTAACTGCAGAAGATTAAAACATTGTAAAATGTTATTAAAAGAGACTGATCAAGTAAATACACGTTCCCAGAAAGATGATTTTTGTTTTCATGGGAACAATAAAAAACACAATTAGAAATACTTAAGAATATGTTTTCAATTGCAAAGGAAGTATTAGGAGAATACCAACAAAGCCAAGTACAGGGTCCTGCTTCTTGGGTCAGGGCGATCCCAAGCACAATTATAGGCTGTGCAGAGTAGCTCTGAAGAAAGGATTTAAGGGTGCAGGTGGATGAGAAGCTCAACATGAGCCAGCAACATGAGCTTGCAGCACAGAAAGCCAACTGTATCCTGAGCTGCATTAAAATTTAATGACCAGCAGGTTGATGGAGGATAGTCTCCCCGTCTACTCCACTCTTGTGAGACCTCACCTGGAGTACTACATTCAGTTCTGGAGTCCTCAGCCCCAGAAGGACATGGATCTATTAGAGCGAGTCCAGAAGATGATCAGAGGGCTGGAGCACTTTCCATACAAGGACAGGCTGAGAGACTTATCACAGGATCACAGTATCACAAGGCTGGAAAAGACCTTTGAGATCATCGAGTCCAGTCTATGACCCAACACCAACACCTACTCATCGTCTAAACCATGACACCTCATCCAATCTCTCTTTAAACACCTCCAGGGACGGTGACTCCACCACCTCCCCAGGCAGCGCCTTCCAATGGCCAATCAGCCTTTCGGCAAAGAATTTTTTCCTAATATTGAGCCTAAACCTCCCTTGACGAAGCTTGAGACCACGTCCTCTTGTTCTGTCACCGGTCGTCTGAGAGAAGAGACCAACCCCTGCCTGGGCTTGTTTAGCCTAGAGAAGAAAAGGCTCCAAGGAGACCTCGTAACAGCCTTCTAGTGCTTAATGGGGGCCTACAGAAAAGCTGGAGAGGGGCTCTTTAACAGGGTGTGCAGTGATAGAATGAGGGAGAATGGGTTTTAGCTGAAAGAGGGAGGAATTACATTAGGTAGTAGAAAGACATTTTTTCCTGTGAGGGTGGTGAGGCATAGGCACAGGTTGCCCAAAGTTGTGGATGCCCCATCCTTGGAGATGTCCAAGGACAGGTTGGATAAGCTTTGAGCAACCTGATATAGTAGAAGGTGTCCCTACCCATGGCAGGGGAGCTGGAAGCAGATAATCTTTAAGGTTTCTTCCAACCCAAAACATTCTATGATTGTAAGAACAAGAAGGTATGACAGTTTAAAAGTTTCTGAATGAAAAATACAATAAGTTAGACTGAAATAAAAAGTATAATGATTAGTCAGGTGTTGATCTCCCATGAATGATATTTTGTACACATAAGTGGCATAGAAAATCAGCTTTCAGGTCTGTTTAACTGTTACTCAAGAATTCTGCAAGAGTAGCAGGAAAGAAAAGGGATGAAAGCTTAGAGCACTGCTGACCTCCAGCTCTAAAATTAGACTAGTAATGACCCTGCCATAAATTGAGTCTTGGATTTAGCTACATACCAATAAACAGTAAAGTGCAAATGCAGTCTATAGCTTTAATTTCTTGAAACTGTTAAATGTCACTATAAATCTGAATGATAAAATTTTTACTCGAGTAATGCATAGAAGCTTCTTTTGAAAAACTATGGATGAATACCAACTTGAATGGATGTATCCCATCACAGTTTTTAAACAGCCGATCCATAAAGGTCTTCTATACCAGAGGAACAAGGTTGGAGATTAAGAATATGGTGTAAATTTCACAAGTTCTTACTTTCATTTTCCCTTCCTAAGCAATAAGTACTCTTTTGAAACTGTAATCTGTTGTTTCTTACAGAGATATTCTTCTACTGTTAGTTTAGACCTAGCCAAAAATACACAAATTACTTCGAAGCCTGAATTATCCTTTTGAAATAGTTGTGCAGTTTGTCAGGAAGATGGACAGTGTTTCTGCTGCACAAACCATAGACACATGGAGAATTTCACTTGCTATCATCTGGTAATTTTGCACAAGTTAAAAATCATGATAAATATCCTCAAGCTGCTTGCTAGTGTTCTCTGAAAGACCTCTTTCTGGAGAAATCTATTTCCATTAACTACTACACAGAAAAAAACCTTACAAAAAGAAATGCCAGACATTACCCTAATGGGTATGATTTTTATTTTTTTTACTTTGAGGTAAATCGGTGTCTAGAGACAAACTTGAATGCAAACAAAGTTATTTAATGATATGTTATTTGTTCTTGCTCTGCACAAACATTCTTGTTATTTAGCAGTATCCAACAAAAGTTTAGGTGTCTTTTTAACTAGGGATACTCACTAACTGTGCTTGTATCTAATTTTGTTCAGCCTATGGGACTGGATAGGTCATAAATCTCATACTACTACTAGGGGAAAAAGAATATCAAGACCTCTTCCCTGCTACAGAGCTAGTTAGTGTATGTCTCACAGGTGTCCTGCCCATAGTGTTTCCCACGTAAGTAGAGGTAAGCCCATTTCTACTCCCTAGGGAGAATGGCAGCTGAAAATAGACTGAATTACAGAAACAACATGCTGGGGAAGACCTGTAGGAATTCCCTTTCCCTACTCCTTCTGACCCAAAAGAGGCATTCAGGAGCAAACTGTAAGCCAGATTAGTTATTCTGTAGGACCTGAGCACTGGGTGACTGTTCTAGATAAAGGAAAAAACCCTATTACTAGTTGTTCAGGTTGTAAACCCCATTTTGTGTTCTGTAACTACTTTCTGCGTCAAGAGGTAGCCTTTCCAAGCAGTCTTTTTTTCCCTAGCAATACCCTGCTATGGGAGAAAATAAGTGTCTTCATACAAAGAACTGCTATTTTTATACACAAGTGGAAACGCAATGCCCATGTACATACAAGTTTGCCTCTGAAAGGATCACAGGCAAAGCCAAACCTCATAGCCAGTGTCAAGTGTTATCTGCCTTCTCCCAATTATTTCTGAAATCTTCACACTTCTACTTCCACATCAAGTGTTTTTATGATCTTCCAAACAAAATCAATCCACTAGAAAGTAGAAAAGCACCTTTTTCTCCTCTCAGTTGTACATCCCATATTGCTCCTGATTCTTTTCCTTTAATCCTGAAAATGAGAAGGCTGATTCCCTACGCTTTTTTTCTTACTTCTCTTTCCTTTGTCAAGTGATACGTTCCCTGTCTCAGTCAGCTTGAGCATCCCTTTTGCTCTTCTCTGGTTTGTATTACACTAGAGAAAAGGAAAAGACGTGTTCTAAAGGAGTGGAAATACTTAACACTAAGAGAGCAAAGCATCAGGCCAATGTCTATTCATAGCTCAAAGGTAATTGGTTTTATTGGGATATGATGTGATGGACTTCCTTAACTTCTTTTGAAGTAGAAGAAAAGTCAAAGAAAGTTAAGGAGTCCAAGCATTGGTGATTTTTTGCAGCTTTGGCTGTATTTGACATTATATGTGAAATCTTCTTCAAGACTGTGCACTTCTAGACTTTTTAACATATGTTATGATATTTTTTGTGTATTGTCACAGAAAAACTAAATTTTGAAAAATAAACCTGATTTACAGAATTCACAGACCTAAAATCAGTCTACTTGTGTGGTCTTGCTAAGGTTTACATATTACAGGAGGTATCCTAATTAACTGAAAAGATAGTTCTACTACAACAGTTTATCCTCAGTGAAATTCAAACTCACTGACCTCTTCCAGTTATGATATAGGAGAAGAGCTGTTTAAGAAATGGTGACATTTGAAGTAGCTCTTCTGATCTTTGTTCTGAGTGAAATTCTCACTTGATCACAGTTCTGTTACTGATTTCAATGTCATCAAACACTATTGGACAAACAATTTTTGTAGATGGTAGAAATGTAAGCTGAAAAAGAATGGTTCTTAAGGCATTTTAAATTTTTTTTTTTTAGTTCCTCTGTTTCTTTATGAGCAAAGGAAGAGTAAGAATACATCCCTACCTTCTGAAGACTTGCATTTTAATAAGATACAGAAATCTCCGGTTCCAACCAATACTGTACACAGGAGCACAAAAGGGAGCTAACATGGCGATAAAAGCTTAGATCTGAAAGCAACAGCTCAGTGCTGGAATGATGGTGCTTTTGCAGAAATATGTCAGGCCACGCATAAATAGTGAGTGCACATAATCATGCTGATGCAATCAAATTGCTTCTAATTTTGAAGCAGACAGTTAACACTTAGTGCTAGCTTCTCTGCATTGTTCCATTTCACTGCGTAAAGGCGTTCAGTTGCACAGGCATCCTCAGGAATGTGAGAATTAAAGATTTAATGCTTGAAAATGTCGTAGAACTCCTGTACGGCACCAGAGTATTCCAGGAGACTGTGGGTCAAGAGTCTTCTTAGGCCATTGTAGCCATACAGAAATTACATTAAAAAAATGACATACATACAAAAAAAAAAAAGTACGATAATATGATTTTGAGGACAACACATGGTATAGTAAAGCAAAGGAGTCAAAAAAATCCCCAAATATCTTGCAAATTCCCTTGTAAATGTGTTAAAAATTGTAAATGACAAGCGTTGATGTTTCAAAGCATTTAAAAATACCCCCATATTTAAGTACTTTAAATGCAATAGTTCAAATACAGAGGCCGAGAGTCTCAGAACTGCAGAACTCCCAGATCAGAAGAAAGAGCCTTGGGAAAAGAACTTCACAGGAAAAGAGAAAAAACCCCATCTTATACTTAGTGGAAGTGTGGAAAGGTCACAGAAGAAAGTATATTTTGTGTTGTCAGTTATACATACTTGAAGTACAGATGGAGTGGCCAACAGGGAACATGTACATTGTGAATTGACAGCAAAGAGTGAAATAGTAATGGCTTACAGCCGTGATTCATTGCTAGGCTAGAAGCACTACTTTTCTGTTGCCGAAATATTTGAGTTTTTTACTGAACTCATTCGGAGCTGCCTTAAGCATCCTTGCATGCTGTGCAAGAGTGCATCTCTTGTGACATAGACATGTTGTAAACCTGTAGTAAACATTAAATATTCACTTTTGTTTACATTTATGACGTGACAAATCCTCTCATTCTGAAATTTTTTTATGAAAGATTTTGAGATTTTTTTTTTAATGATGTAATACATTTTTCTATTATAAATTGCTTTAATTGTTTTTGCCCTGTTCGCAACTTTTAAAGAGGGAAAATAATTAGCAACACGTTTCTCCAGTGAGTTTTCAGTTACTAACTCTTGAGTTCCCTATCCTGGAATTTTAGGATCCACAGATGTTTTTATGAAATAGTCATTATCTTAATATTTTTAAATAATATTATTTTGATTAATATAAAGCTCATTATGTATATTTGTGAAACTCCACAAGCAAGCTTTATTTTCAAAAATCTTTTTTGGCCTATTTTAAAGGCATATTTTCAATTTAAATTACAGAAAATTGGAATTTTAAAGAATTCATCAATCTTTTGAGTAGATATCTTATAGAGAAAAGTGAAAGAAAGGATTAGAAATGGTATGAGGACCCTGGAAATAGTCTGCAGATGGTGCAAGGCCATCTTCACATCATCAGTGACAAAGTTCTTGGCTAATGATATTTTAGGTATACATACTGCTAATATCTTTACTACTTTACTTTTTGGTCCATTACAGAAAAAAATCTGAAATTCCCAAGGAGTTGGATTTCCCCAATAAAATGCAAAACTAGCTGCTTAGTAGTGAGCAAAAAAAGAAAAGTGGTAGTAAGGTAGATTTCATTTATTTAATAAGTTTTTAGTATTGGGACATGGCTCATGTACCAATACAGAGATTTTGATACGTGTCCTTAAGGCTGCTAAGGTGACTGCTTGCTGTCTGTAATAGATCTTATTCCTGTAAAATGTCTTGAAATAGCATGTGTAGAGTAAGCCCAACTGACTGTTTTATAGCACCTCCTGTTTTGTGCTAGTAAAGCCCTAAATCACACTCTTATTTTATTGCACAAAGTAATAGACATACTGGAATTTAAAAATGAGATAAAACTTGACTTGAAAATCCCAAACAGATTTGTTTATTTTACTCTTACCTTTAATCAAACCCAGAATTATTCTTTACTCACAAATACAGTAAAACTAAGCTTTTAGCTGAGCGTTTAGTAGAACATCTACCCAGTAAGCTTTGCTTATGTTGCAGGCAGTTACCCTGAGGAGTGATTTGAATTTAAATGATTCCCTTATTAGTTTCTGCTAACTGCAAATATCCCAGGCTCTTAATTAAGTGGCTGAGTAACGTATGAATGCTCACTTCTGCTTGTCATGCAGAACAAAGTGATGTATTTAGATTCCATGCACAATATGAAATTTAATGACACAGGCAACAGTAATTTAGAAAACCTTTTCGTTTTTATTATCCTTGTTTTTGCTTAGCCAATTTCCTTTTTTTTGTAAGCAAGTGTTTGACTGCTGCAGTGTTATAAAAGTTGCCCCAAACACTGGCTTTTAGCTAATGAAATTTTAGATTAAAAGGTAATGTGTTGCTAAATGCACAGTTACCAAATGCATAATTCGTTGTTTATATCACCACTCCACCCATCATTTTTTAGAAATAATATACAAAAAGCAAAACAGATCTTGATGAAATATTCTTACTTGATTTGGCACAGAATCTAGCGTTAGTTTCAGTGAGATTCTGAATGGACTAAATAGTGCGCTGTAAGAGGTTTTACAAAGAGGAAGGGAAAAAGAAACAAATCAAGCTTTTCTTCTGATGCCGATGGCTCCTGAAAGCTCCAGTGACTTTTTGTAGTCCTCCTGATCTCTTTATCAATTTTATAGCTTATATCCAGTCATCATATCTCTCTGTGTCTTCTCTGATATCCAGTAGTCTGCACGTATAATTTTTCCCAGGGATATTATGCTAATCTTTCCCTGCCTGAAATTTTCTGCTTGCCCTGTTATTTTCTCATGCTCAGAGAATAATTTGCCGGCTCATAATCTGAATGTATGTGTGTGATTTTGTGAAAATCAGAGTAGCACATATGTACAGTAATTTGGGCAGGTGTTTGAGTTGTCAGATTTTCATGTTATTGTCATGTATAACTAAGTGAATTAATGTCCTACTGTTTTTGCTACTTCTGTTCAAGCTCTAGAACTTGGCTGTCCCTTTAATTAGAGCTCTAACTATCTCTCATGTCTTGATATTCTCATGTAAATTGCCTGAGTACTTTCTTCAACAAACCTTTAGCTGTATTCCTGCCAAATTAGTGCTCCTCAATGATGTCAGACTTTAAACTGTCTATATCTTCAATCAGTCTCTAGCATCTAAATGCTTGCCAAAGATATCTCATCTAAATAGGGTCATCCTCCATTAAATGTAGAGATAGACATAAATAGTTGTAATTTCTTTTCTTTTGAAGGACTAATATTTTATGCTATTATTTGTATTACAGTACTTTCTACCAGTTCTGACTAGGTTCAGAAGAGCATGAGTTAAATGTTATATTTAGATTCCTATCTGCCTTAGGCAGTAATCCCTACACGGACAGTAGTCTCCAAGCTCCTCTTCTTACAGCTCTAAATCTTATATTCCTATTTTAAGAAATAGTCCCATATGCAAAATAATGGATTTATAATATGATTTATATAATTTGTCTTTAGCCATTTTGTAAATGGGACATGCGTTCTAAGCCAGTGATATGACAACCACTTGAGCCAAAAGAAAAAAATAAGATTTTCTAAAATAGGATTCATCTCAGCAAATTGGACGCATATTTTAGAATGGTAAGAACTGCCCTCTGGAAGTGCGTGCCCCTCCACAGGCCACAGAGACAACTTGATTAATGAATTGAGACTAAATACTCTTTACATGAAACTACTTTGGCATCACTTGTTTATCAGTGTTGCTACCAAGTATTTGGAGATGGTAAAAAATAAATGAAATGCATTTCAAGCTTCCTGATCAATTGAAATCAAACAGGAAATATGTAAGTAAGGTAGAAATTATTATATGTAGAACACTGTCACTGGACCACATCCTGTCAGTCAGGAAAAACCTGGCTGCTTCCAAGACTTCATAACACTGACACAGTTGTCCTTAATTCTTGTCCGCATAAATAGCTTCTGGCCTTTGGCCTTTGGCCTTTGGCCACACGCAAGCTCCCTAGAAGAACACAGAGGAATAATTTTCTTCCACTATATTTTCTAAAAATAGATTAAGAATGCCTAAATAAGCCAGTTAAATAAAGAGTGGAAGAACAGAGGTTTCATTTTATATGGTGTATAAACAGCTGTGAAAGGTGGCTGAAAACTGTTAACTAAATACTCTTAGTTACATTTTTAAAATAGATTCATCAGAAGTGAAGTGTTTAGAGTTTTCATGCTATTCACCCTGCTCTAAACCTTGACATAATTTTGAAAAGTGTTATAAATTGTGATCTGTTTGCTGCCTTCTAGAAAAACAATGAGTAAATATCCAATGACATATTTTCTTTGCCTTGGCTTCCACCATAAATTTTTCATCATTATAAAAAAAATACACGGATATGAAGACTACATTGCTGTAAAATTCTATCAAGTGAGAATTTGTTATATAATTCAGATCTATTTACATAAAGAACCTTAGTTCTTGTGTATCTCTTCTGTCATTATAAGCTATTCCCTTATTACAGAGCTTATTGGATGTTTTTCTGTACCTACTTAATCCCACAGTCTACTGTTCAATCATAGAACCAAAGAAGTGTTCCAACTCTCCTGTTCTTCCTCACTGATAGAAATTAAGGCAAGCAACACAAATTATTTTTCAAGCTAAAATAAAATTAAATCTTAAAAAAAATAAGATCTCACTTGGATCAGAAAACATAAATCACTGATTGCACGGTTCCTATAGAACTTGATTTCTTCAAACATTTATATTCCTTCTGGAATCAAAAGTGTCCTGCCACTGGTAGACTTCTTTAATTGACCATGGCATTCCCGATACAGTCAAATCAGCAGGAAAATTACAAAGAACAGGGCCTCAGAGGCTGCCCAACAGCTCTCCTTGTACACATAATTTTTTTAAGTGGTCTTCTTTTTCATTAGATTTTTTGACTGTGGCTAACTTGCTTTGTGCCACCCTGAAGTGTTAGTCACAACTAGGATGAATCGAAAGTGTTGAAAAAAACCTGGTTTTACCCAAAAGGAGCACACAACTCTGGCAAAATTTCTATAGATTTTTCCATCTAGCTTCTGACATTCTTAAATTCTGAAGTACTCTCCAACTTGATCACAGCCTCACTACAAATACGATGTTTTGTTACATTTTCCTCTACAATGTCAAATCCTGGCAGCTTTTTCCCCTTTAGACACAGTATATTCTAATGTGGTACAATGAACAGTTACCTAGGGCTAACTGACCTCAAATGACCTATTTCAGGTATTAATCATAGAATCATGGACTCATAGAATTGCCCCAGTTGGAAGCGACCCACAAGGATCATTGAGTCCAACTCCTATCCCTGCCTAAGACAATCCCAACATTCACACCATGTATATCTGAGGGCATTGTCCAAATGTTTCTTAATCACTGTCAGACTTCCAGTGTTAGATGCCCCAGAGGAATTCATTTGTTCTGCTGGGAAGCAGTGGCTTGAGATAAAGGAGTGTGCTAATCAGACTATCCTTTATTTGGCAGATAATTTAGCATTGAATGCTAACCTGAATACCTATGCATTGTACCTCACTGTGCCTCTAGGTAACTCTCTTTAGACTGACTGCCTGGAAGGTGTTGATGGAAGAGGAAGTCATTAAAGAAAATCAGTTCTTTTTCTATATAGTCAACTGTTACGTACCAAATGTTTTCAAGGTTTATTTCTGTAAAATTACTTTGTTATGTCTTTGAATTCAGGTATTTTGCTCAGAAAGTCAGTTGTATCATTGTCCATAAATTCATCTCTTCTATTCTGTGCACTATTCATGATTTCAACTGCTTTCTTACATTTCTTCTGAAAAGCTAAAGGTCTTCCTGATTAACTAAAAGATGTAAATGTCACATCAGTCCTTTTTCAGTGATTCAGTTATGTGAGGGTTTGGGTTGTGTAAAGAACAACATTAGAGGTGGTACAGGAATGCCATTAGGAATAGCATACCTGCAAATAGACAGAAAATATATACCCCTTGCAGCACTATGGTGTTTGTGTTATCTGTTCTATAACATGATAGATATTCAATTTGAGAGCACGTAGCTATGCTTTTAACTGTGTGTAGCCTTGACACACAAAAATGTAATGGTTATTAATACATATTTTATACCAATATAATAAACATGGTTATATTTTGCTGTATATTTTATAAATTAATGTATGCTTGTTAATTATGTATCTGTATAATTTCCAAGAAAAGCACACAGACAGATACATATATTGCCTGACTAGCAGCTCTACTTAGGCTGAAATAAGTAGATGTGACTGCAAGACATACTTCTAAACAGGGTTTCAACATTCATCTAAGTAAGTCTGCAGCTAAGGATATCATTATCTGAGCTAGGATTGTTAACTAACGACTTCAACATGTCCTACAGTCCCAATTGGAACTGTAATGTAAATACAGCTTGTGCTGGTACAGGCGAACCTGTTTAATAACAGCGGTCAGAAAAAGGAATTTCTTCTACAACTCAGTTCTGTCTGAATTTTTATTTTGAAACACTGAAATATTTTATTTTAAGTGTGTTCAGTAGTTTTGTTTTAATAGTAAATAACATTAAACATATGTGGAAATTTTTCAGGCCCCTCTTACTTGATTCTATGAAATGTATCAAAAACTTAGACTTGAATTTATTTATTTGAAGTTTTCCCCATTAAATGGAAATATTTTAGGGATATATTTCAGCAAGATATCCTTAATCTGACGACTGCAACATTTATGTCCGTGTTGGGACCAGGGGGGACTCAGAGGTCTGTACTAGGACCAGTGCTCTTCAATGTTTTCATCAATTATAGGGACAGTGAGATCGAGTGCACCCTCACCAAGTCTGCAGATGACACCAAACTGAGTGGGGCAGTTGTCACAACAGAAAGACAGGATGTCATCCAGAGGGACCTGGACAAGCTGGAGAGGTGGGCCTGTGTGACTTCATGAGGTTCAACAGGCACAAGTGTAAGGTCCTGCTCTTGGGTCAGGACAACCCACGGTTTCAATACAGGATTGGGGATGGCATGATTGAGAGCACCTCTATGGAGAAGGACTTGGGAGTGTTGGTTGATGAGAAGCTCGACATGAGCGGGCAATGCGTGCTCGCAGCCCAGAAGGCCAACCATGTCCTGGGCTGCATCAAAAGAAGCGTGGCCAGCAGGGCAAGGGCGGTGATTCTCCCCCTCTATGCTGCCCTCATGAGACCCCACCTGGAGTACTGTGTCCAGTTCTGGAATCCCCAACATAAGAAGGATATGGAACTGTTGGAAGAGGTCCAGAGGAGGGCCACAAAGATGATCAGAGGGCTGGAGAACCTGTGCTGTGAGGGCAAGCTGAGAGAGTTGGGGTTGTTCAGCCTGGGGAAAAGAAGGCTCCAGGAAGACCTTCTAGCAGCCTTCCAGTACCTGAAGCGGGTCTACAAGGAGGCTGTGGAGGGACTTTTGACAAGGGCTTGTAGTGATAAGACAAGGCGAAATGGCTTTGAATTGGAAATGGGGAGATTTAGATTAGACACTAGGAAGAAATTCTTCACAATGAGGTTGGTGAGACACTGGCACAGGTTGCCCAGGTCAGGTTGGATGGAACCTTGAGCAGCCTGGTCTGGTGGGAGGTGTCCCTGCCCATGGCAGGGGGAGTGGAACTAGATGATCTTTAAGGTCCCTTTCAACCAAACCATTCTATGATTCTATGTCAGAAAGCATATTTTCTTCTTAATTCCATACCAACCTACAGTGCATGCTCTTATCAACCCAACCACAGCTGTAGTTAAAAGAAAATAACATAAAAATATAGAAGCAAAGTGCTGACTTCTGCTTTTTAAAGCATGTGCTTTTCTTTAACTGAACTTTGCTGGGCAGATTGCCTATAAACTGAAGCTTTTTTCTTTCAAGTAAAAAGGCAAACATAAGCCAAGAACATTAATACTTAGCTTGCAATTATCTTGTAAGAAAAGTGATCAGAGTCACAATACTGTCTTGTATCCTGCTTTCAGTTTTGGGATTTCCTAATTGTTATGTTAAAACAGAACAAGGAAATATTATTAAGAATTAATAATGTTGCTTTTTCTCCTCTTCCGAGGAGTCCTTTCCTAGGTATGAGATATATGTAAACCATTTCTGTTACGTAATTTTACGCATTTTGTATATGTTACATGTGTGATGATCAATGCATTAACCCATGGTCAATCCAACACAAGAGCACAGGCTGTTATTTTCCAATATGTTAGACTCAGGAAACAAGCTTGTTTTGATCCCTTCTGCTAAACTTAGTAAGGACAGAAAACATTGGAGAGATAAATGGAGGATGATTCTGACAAACTAGTCTAAAGGAGGAGCTTAAAAGTATGTGCCTATATTTTTATATGTGCAGTAAATTTTATCTGCTCCACTGGCATGACTCAGGATGGGTATAAAGTTATGGCTAAAATTCTACAGGACAGCGTCAGTGCTACAAGAACTGAAAAGATGAAATAAATATGTACTCTCTCCTGTCCTTCATTTCCTGCTGGTTCTTTGTGCTGAAAACAACTTTATGCCTGGATTCTTTCTAATTCAAAGTAAAAAGAAAATGCAATTGATAATGCCATTGCAAATGGAAACCTAATGATACAGGAACAACAAATATTTTGATTTTATTATATTTTAGATGAATATGCAAGTATCAAATCCATTCTACTAGTACATGAAACAAGTAAGCTACAGTCAGATGTGAAATTGGTTCAGCTTCTGCAGTTATGTGCATAAAGTCATGAAAACACTTGTGTAGATGTGCTACTTTACTCGCACTAGGGAACCCATATTACCTCAACTAAAATGGCATGTGGCTGTTTGTAGGATCAAAATAAACCTGTAGTTTTATTATCATGTTCCTGAAAAATGTTGAGAAAAATATACTTTGTTCTTCAGTTACTGTTCAAGAACACTCATTTTTTACTTCCACCATCAAAGGACTGGTGTATGTATAGACACCTGCACACATACATAGCCCCCCCACCATTCTATGGGAAGGATTCTCGTGGGGCTCTGATACAAATAAAACATATTTAATTTTCTGATAGCTCATGAACTGCAAGATTAATTGTGATGAAAACAATGCCTAACACTTTTGTGAGGTTAGTTATAATTTTTTTTTAACTTTTTTCTGGCAAAATGGAAAAAATATATATTTAATTAACATTTAAAAACTATTATATTAACATTAAATATTAAATATTAATAAATGAAGATTTCATAAGTTACATTTTAGTAATTAGCTCATCAGCACAAAATTTATCAAAACATGTGAGGCTTTCCAGTGCTCTCAGATCTTTCTTCCATTTGTAAATCACAAACATATCTGTACTATGCTTTTTTAAAAGACTGTAGTGAATAGCAGAAAAAAATTATATTGTGGAAGGATGCCTTTAGCTATACTGAACACTGAGTTGTTCAATAAAGACCATGGTGAATATATAAAAATATGTGTCAAATATTTTTTCTAAAAAGGAACATGGATTTTGTGAACTTATCAATTGTTTTAATCATGAATCTACTAGCTATTATGTTTAAGATTGGTTTATTTAATGTGTTGGTGCAACAAAAAAATGCTTCAAATCCTCTAGCTGACATTGGAGATAAATACATTTTTCACCTTCTTCACAAGGTATAATAATAAACCAATATGTGGTTACACACAGGAAATTACTTTGTAGTGGATGAAACAATCTACTTCCAAATAATACAGAGATTTTTATCTCAACTGAAATCAGGAATGTAGTTTAGTGAAGAGATTTGTTTGTCTCTTAAATGATATATAGACATAGGTGTCTCATTTGGACTTTGATTCTCTACTGCCTTTTGAGAACACAAATCCACTATATATTTTACAATGAAGAAGGATAGGAATTTCATCTAACGTTGTGGTTATGAGTGCACTCCAGGAACTACTTGATTAAGGGCTTTATTAGAAAGATTGTTAGAACATTTCATACATGTATAAGAAAAACCTATAAGAACATAACAATACAAGCTTAAGAAATATCCACACTCATACAGAGGTATTCACATTGCATGACCATCTGCTCCAGGGTCTGTTCCACTAGTTTGTTTGGGTTGCTCATTGACACGTCTCATTAGTGGAGCTGAATCAGGAGGAGAAACGTCCAACTCTTTTTGGGTGCCCAGAATCATTATTATTAAACTCCTTTCAGATGAGGATCTTCAAGGTATAACTTAAATGTGCTACTGGAACTGGGCACTGCCAGTAGTATTATGGTTAACTGCCTCCCTCAGAGCTCTAGGACTTTACTACCTAGACTTTAGCCCCATGCGGTAAGCTGAATATAAATTGAACTCCCAAATACTATTAGAGAGTATAAAAAAGGGACCTGAAATTTAATCTTATTTAAGAGGAGTAAGGATACATTTAAAATCACTTTTAAAATTATTAGTTAGCTACTATTGTTCAGACAATTTTTTCTATGGTCTCCTTAATCATAGCAACTCAAGAAGCTACTTCACAGAACTGTCTTATTGTCGTGTTTCATTTTATATATATGGTAAAATTTATTGAAGGAGAACAAAACCAACAGGACCTCTACTCAGTTACAAGAGAGAGAAAAGGTGAGGAGTAATAATATAAATGCTAAAGCGGTAGCTATCTAGACTTTCTGAAGTAGCATCTGGTACAGAAGAGAATAAAAGTATCATGGACTAATAAGGAAAAGGTGAATTCGAAGTGAAGTTTTTTGTTTGTTAGATTAGTTCTTTTTATAGAACAAGATTAATGCATTTCAGAGTTCAAGTCTTTCTGTGGAATTGTTGCTATTAAACAAAATTAGATATTACATATATTAACATTTAAGTTTCACCACAACGTCTGTTTTATAAAAGTGGATAATCCATGAACTAGCTTCTATTCTTCTCTACTGATAAGTTGCCCAGTGACTGATCCAAGATTTTGATTATGTTTATCCCTTAGGTGACTCTAAATGATGTAAATATTAGTTTCTTAATCGCATATGCCTTTAAAAATATTATTAATAATAAACGTTATGTTTCAATTCATATCTCTGATTAAGGCAGTTATTGCCTTTTTGCCTTGTGTTGCATCATTTTTAAAATTCATGTCAAATCTGCCATGAAGTTACATGTTGATGAGCTATGTTTGATATACCACATGGAACAGTGGTAAACTTATTATACTATGTGGTTGTGCTCACACATAACTCCCAACCAAAGTTAGCTGGTTAATTTAAAAATGCCAGTTGGCATTACACTAAGTTTTTAAGAGAGAAATCTAACTACTTTTATAACTGTTTCTTCAATTTATACTACTAGGGTCATGACACTATAACATACATGGAACTTCCTTTGTATAGACAGTGATCAGAAAATCTTAAATTTATGAATGACCTGTGAATATATGTTAATATACACTTTTGGAAAAAGAAGTAATAAGAAACTTCAGTGAAGAAAGTAATGCAAATAAGCCTTCCACAATGGAAGCCAGTTTTGTTGTACACTAGCCAAAAAATAATCATTATCACTGTAAGAATGTTACTAGGAAAAAACATTATTTTTGAATGCTATACACTGAAGTTGCTGGTCATGAGAAATACGTAGAAACAATTTGAAATAAAATTTTGTACATGTAAAATTTAAATAACAAAATAGATTACTTCAAAGAATCACATTTCAAGGAGCTTGCCTATTGCATTTTATATGCTATTTTATCTAGATATAGTTCATAAATATTTTTATATTTACATCTCTGTGTATATTTCTCGGTATATTTTATATTTTATTTATACATGTATATATATCTGTTCAGAAAGTCTTTTCCATTTGCATGTAAAATCTAAGCATCCTCTCAGAATGAACACAGTAGATATCAGGGAAGACAAGCTTCTTATGAAACTTCTAATTTCAGATTATTAGAAAAAATTATAAATTCAAAGCCTTTAGGAAGGTTTCTTCATGCTCTTCATTTCTTGTATCTTAGTAGTACAAGAACGTGACATTGTCTGGGGAATCTAATTAAACTAGATACCGAGGTAAAGTTGACAAGGAAATATATTTTCAATTCTGACTTCTACTTAGGATGTCACTAACACACATGTAACATTGTAGCCGTCAGCGCAACTTGGGACAACAATTACATGTGAATTGGTAGTATGTAGATTGAAATTACAGCCTAGAAAAATGCTGGAGTGCCATGCAAAGGAATTGAGCAACAGGCAAACTGTTTTTCCCCTTAAAGAAAAAAGATAAGTTGTAAAAGTTGTTAAATAAAAAATTGGTGGAACAGAACACGTTACGCATACAATAGGTACATATAGACTGCATATTACGAGTTGAAAATCATACACAAAGGTAACAATACAGCATCTCGTTGTATGTGCTAACGTATTTTTTCAATAAATGTTGGGTTGAGCAAGAAATTATTTATTTGTTGTCGTCCTGACTCAAGTTAACCACAGAGATTGTTGGGGAATAAACATTATCACTCTTTCCGTAGGTTTTAAGTATCAATAATATTTTAATAGAGTCAGAAGCAATGCTGCTAGAAAAAATTAAGAAATTAAGCGATAAAAATCATCAGGGCATGGTAAGACATGTTTGTATTTAGAAGGAAGTTGCAAAGGACATGATTAAATAGTTTACAAAATATCTGAACTCTTCCATTAAAGTTACGGATGGTGAAACCCTCAGGAAGTAGTTTCAGGAACGCTCAGTTTAATATATAACAGAAGGTACAGAGCTAGGTTTCATCTGAGAAAGTATGAAGTATAATCTAAGTATTAGAGTGCTAATACTTAGTATTAGTTCTAAGTATTGAGAACTAATTATTCACCTTGATTACTGTGTTCTTCATATAAAATAAAAAAAATCACGTAGCTGTAGTGAGAACTTGTTTTGTTTATTTGCACTTGAAAATTTGCTTTTATTTACATTCTTACTGAGCCAAATCGCTCATCTGTAAATATGTCGATCTGTCAGGTTTCCAAAGCAATCTTTCCTGTTGAAGCTGCTCCACACATTGCAATAGATTCCCACTTATCTAAATCTAGAACGCTAACTGGAGAAGGCTTTGTACTGGGTCTTCCCCTTAAGCAATATCCTTGTTACTGAGCTTTAAGGTCAGGCTCTTGTGTATCCTCCCAAGCCCAGCTCAGTCTTCTTAGAATGCAAAGGATCCACGAGGCCAGAGCACCACACTGTCCTACAGTCTGGGGAACAGTACTTTTAGCCAAGAGGTTGGAAGAATGTGACTGAATTTCTTCAAGTGAACGGTGAATCTCCCTCAGCTATCATTCGTAAGAAAATGCCGACTTCAGTGCTGTCATTTCCAGTGGAAGCAAGATGCCTCAAGCCAGAAACCGTAGTACAAAATATTGCAGCATAAAAGTACTTCTGTGAATTTATTCCTGACTGCAATAATTTGGAAAATGTTATTTGTTCCCACTGGTGGCAAAATTAAAAAAAAAAAAAAAGTTTAATAGTTTTTATATTAACTTGTTTATAAGATTTATATTTTTTGGGAAACTGTTCATAAAATATTAAATGTTATAATGATTTTTTTTCCAGAAGTGTATTAACTGGTAAGAACATGAAGCCATCATTGCAAATGTTTCGAAGCATGTGTTATGGCATTTATTCTCAGGAGATTTCTGAAGCAGAGTACGAAGCTATTTTCTTGTGAGTTATGACAGAAAAGTGTAAACAACAAAAACTATACTGTTTACCCATAGATGCCTAAATAAATAAGACATTCAATATATAATATACATTTAATAAACAAAATCATTATAGAATAATAAAATAGTTATTAGACAAGTATATTACACTGGCTTTTCTGTCTAAAGAAGATTTTATTGAATAATATGAATAATATAGTTGGGGGATTATAATCTAATGTGAGAGGAAAGTTTAAATAAAAGATTGAAATGAAACATCAGATTTAACTGTGCATTTGTTTGAACATACTGGGCACAATACATGTTTCAGTAGTATGTTTCCTACCTTCTGTATTGTCATATTCTCTTCCCTTTTTTTGCTATGTATAATCATTAGGTCTAGTGCTTGATTTTCCTAAATAAAGAAACTTCTAAAATTAATGCACAAGGCATTGCTTTCTTCTGGATCCAGTCACAAGGGTTCTCAGATTGATACTGAAAGGGGAAAACATGTGGAAATTGATGAAATCCTATGTATAGGTTGAACTTTTTTTTAATCAGCCTTCAAATGTAACATCTTTGTCTAGAATGGGATCTAATCAATGGGATTTATGCAGAAATTAAAAATACTAAATAAAAATAAGGTTGGCCAATACTTTTTGTCTTGAAAACTTAAAAAAAGAATGTTATTCTTATTTTTTTTTATTCTGGATATTTGCATTTCTTTCTGTTCATTCATTTCCCAGCAGGTGTCTCTATACTGCAGCTTTACTGAAGAAGAATGAGGAAAAAGGCTAATTGCATAAAAATACTGAAAAAAAAGTAAAGAAAAACCAGGTAGATTAAACCTTACTGTAACATCACACAACATCAAAGGAATAATAAAAAAAAAAAGGAGAGACTAAAAAGACTGTAAAAACAGTCCTCTTATGAGCTTTTGAGTGCAATCACACACGTGTGTACAGAATCAGAATGGGTTTATTAACTATTGATTCTAACAAAAAGAAATGTTGAAAATGATGCCTTGAAAAAGCAGTGGTATGAGAACTAAAGCCTCATTTTTTGGTAAAGTCTGCTGTTTCCACAGGTGTAAATACAGAACCTGTCTAACAAGTGCTAGAATTTATCAGCAGTTAGAGTGAAAGTATTGGAGTCTCACAAAGAAAATGTTGCAACCTTTGCTGGGAACATAAATGCATATAAGGGGAGATTAGTTAAGATTGCAGGGATCTGGAAGAGCTGAGGGGAGAAAAGCACAGGTAGCAAAAGAAAATTATTTTTATGAATAAGAATTCCAGTTTGTCTTGTCTTGGGACAGACCAAAATAACTTCAGTTTCATTTGCAACCAGATGCCAAAAAATTAACATTTTATCACTTAATTGGTAACATGTAATTGTTTTAGCCAAATAACACTTACGCTTTGATGGATCTCAGTTGTATTTTTGCAGTCATCTAAGTAGAATGAAAAATCCTGATTTACTATATAAAAGAACTAGAATTCTTTATAGCATTTGATTTTAATTGCAGATTCATGGACCACAAAACTCTGAGATTACTAACTGATGATGTTAACAAATGTTTGAGATTTCATGTATGATTCATAATCCACAATTAAACCTCTGCAAAGTTGTATTTTGAAGTCTTACTGTTCACAGAAACAGTGTTTCAAGGTGAGTAAAAGCTGATACTCCCCAGTCTGCCCATTAATCAATAGTTCACTGATTATTTGATAAGAGCTCAATGAGCCACAAAAAGGAACAACATGACAAGTTTTATTGATTGTCACACAAAAAAGGGTAAAGTGACAGATGACAGGTCCAGATAGACCTTTACAGCAAGGAGTTACAGTATTCACAGTACATTAGTTGCAACAATTTTTATTTTTTTGGCATAGGAACAGGAAGTGATATAATACCACAAGTATCACCTGCATCAGATTTATTTCTCCCACAAAAAAAGCCAGAAACTGATTGTAGTTTAAAAAAAGTAATGAGATGAAATAGGGTTATATCATCACAGCTGAAATCAGACTCTGATCTAGAATTCTGTGTAAAGAATGTTATTTCTCATACAATCTCACATTTAAGGCACTGCATGGTATTTATATTCCTGGCTTCTATGTTTTTATTTATGGACTCTCACTGTTCTTAAATATTATTTATAAAGATTCTCTCAAATCACAATGCATACTCAAATGTGAAGTTATTCAATAGTCTTTAACCATAAATCTTTGTGCTGTTATAGGTCTTTTCTGCCACATTAATTCTTAAACCTTAAACGTAAGAGCAGAGAGTGGAACGTAGGAAATTAATGAGTCAGAAAAGACCTTTACCTCATAGTGCTGCCAAAATCCAAAAGTTTAAATGAGGAAACAACATTCCGTAATAAGGAGAAAGTTATCAATGAGAAGTTTAAGGGATTCAGCCTAAAGTAGTCACCCAGACTTTGGATAGTTGTGTCTAAATTTTTTTGCATCGTTTCCTGTACAAACATTTACTGTGCCTTCAAAGTCTCTACAAAATGACACCTCTCCTTGCTACTTCATTCCTCTTTTGCATTTTTTTACAGTCTTGCTCCACTAAGGAATGCCTTCTTCACTGTTGCCACTTCAAATTTAAGTAACATGAAGAATATACACGAAAAATAGTTAGACCTGCAGAGAAGAGTTGATGGATTTTGGTTTGTTCATTCTGCAGTGAGAAGTTCTTTCCCTCAAGATTTCTAAAGGTAAGAGAAGCAAGACTGTGGTCATTTTCACTTCAATTAGGGAAAAGAACTCACTGACTATTGCTCCTTGAAAACCAGCTAGTTCATTGGTATAAGAAAAAAATTACACACTTCTTAAAGAGATGGAGTATGCAGGAGAGGCAAACCCTTGAGCTTTTTCTGGTTTCTTCTCTGTATAGCACTTCTCGCTGGGCTGAACATTGACAGTGGGAAGACGGCAAAGATAACCTGTTCTTTCAGATAACAGTGGCCTAGAGTCAATAATGATGAAGCTGGATATTTGATCTGTGCCTTAAGATCAAACATGGGAAATACTAAAAGGGTCATGATTTGAGATGATTTGAGATGCTGCTGTAGGGATATTTTTTTTTCCTACAAGTATTGATAGGTCTTCTGGACTTAAAATGAATAGTTATTTGTTTGTCTAAATGTTTTAGAGTTCATGCATGACTAAAATTTTCACACATGGTCTATTCTGGCCATACTATAGCTGTTGGTCAATTTCCTTTTCAGAAAATATTTTCAGTCTTGGGTGGGGGTGGTGATTTAAGGTTGAATTGCCTTATTTAATCAAATAAATGTATTTATTTTTTTTTCCACTTCAAAGACACTTACCTTAAGGCAGTACGGCTATTTCAAAGTAAGTCAAAGAAAAGCTGGGAAAAACAGTGTTGTGAATTGAGTTGAACAGCAGATTTTATGATACTGAGAATATACTTGCCAAAAGGTGACTTATTTTGTTGAGCCATCATCTGAAAGTTTTACTTTTGCTGTGTACCGAATAAAAGGTGTAGAGTTTCTATCTTCAGTTACAGCAATATCATCACAAGCCAGCACTCAGGAGTGTGTATGCCAAGTTTATGCTTAAGTTAAATATGTGCTGAAGTGCTTTTCTGAATCAGAGCCATAATCGCAGCAATTTGTTAAATTGTAATGTAGTTCCTTAAAGGAAAACCAATCCCAGAAGGAATGACATTTTAAAGAGCCAACATTTCTTTCTTAGAATCTTGTCTCTATGATAGGGTTTACTTCTGCCTTTTTTTTGTATTCTGGCATGAATAAGTATATACAAGATTACACAACATAAATGATACTTGGTTGTAAATTCTATTAAAATGGCAGTGGCTTTGCTGTCGTTGCTGCATATCCTTCTTTAAATGTCTCATGCCACTAATAAGTCAGGATATCATATTCTTTGGAAAGATGACCTGGAAGTTAGCCAGTAAGCAGTGGAAATTAACACTTTGCAGCACTACCATTCTGGGACTACCCAAGTTTTTAAATATATCATCTATAAAAGTACACAAAGTGAATGAGAGGAATATCCCCAGGGAATGCAGGGAATATCCCCACTGGAATGCTTTCTCATGGGCATTTGTTCCCTTTTGCTGTTGTTACTGAGTCAGTGATTGAGCTGCTGGACATCTGTTTGCCAGGACACATCATCTTTTTCTGTGCAGGCAGTGAATGAGCAGGTGGCAGTGATTACACAGGGCCAATTTTGAGTGCATGCTAAGGAGCAGGCTAGGGGCAACATGACCTATTTGTTTTGCATAACACCAAGTCATTACAGAAGCTAACACACCTCATGAGGCACTTTTCAGAATAGCTTATCTGTCTCAGTCATCTACCTTGGCTGACACAAAACCTGCATCGAGTATCATCTAAGTGACAAAGCACTTGAATTGGTTAGAAAACTAAGGGGAAATGTAAAAGGCCAAGGAAGAAAAACAATTTTTTGTCATTACATCATTGTTGGCCAGAGTGCTTGGTAACTGTGTTTGTGATGAAGGTTGCTTCTGTTATTGGATTTTTCTAAAACAACGATGTAAACTCTGAAAACAGCGATGAATGTAGAACTGTAAGGCACTTAACCTGAAATGATGGAGTTTGCACTTGATGTGAGACTGCCTATAATGTATATTGTACTTTGATAGAGGCATACTATATGACTATTACTGGATCTTTTATGGTACTTGTGTACTTTGCAGCTGGACCACCTAACATATTTATCACAAAAGTCCTTTTTAATGTAGTAAAAGGGCAAGACAGTCTGTGTTGCACAAGCATGGAATAGAAAATTAGAGATCAGACAGATGACGAGCAAGGATAGCTATAGAGATAAGTGACATTTCCTAGAACTGGAATATTTCTTGATATGTATAACAAGACTATTTCAAGGACCTTTTTAAAATTTTGTCAATTATTGTATGAATTAAGTACACTACCGGTGAGTTTTTAGTGTTGAATCCTCTTGTTCAATCTGTTTATTCACAGTCAGTCCGGTAAAACAGAACTACAAGGAAACTGGTTAATGGAAGCTATTAAATGAAAGATTATTGTATGCCTTTTTTCTTTCCTCTTTTTTTGTGTTTTTTTTTTTAAATATTTTTGATTGCATATGGGAAGTGAGTTGAAGGCTTGGCCACTCGATGTGACAGCAGTGAACTGGAAAGAGAAAGCTGAATGTGGATGTTTATAAAATGGGAAACACAAGGAGAGGGTCAGACTGGAGGGGAGTTAAGTCTTAAGTACCACGTCTTTGAAAAACAACACTTTGAAGTGTTTTCTCTAAACTTTTCAAAGAAATAGAGACTGAAAAAAAGAGCAAGAGCTAACTAGGGAATAAGTACTGGGAGAATAAGCCAACTGGAAGATAAAATTCACCCTCTTTGTAGCAACTGTGCATAAGCACTTTAAAATCTAACCGATTAGATAGGAGGCACAGCAATTGAAGCGCTAAACGTACAGCATAACCCATTGTCCAAGCGCTACTCCTATGTGCTGGTAACATGAAATGATGGCTTCTATATGCTCTATAAACGCAGAGTTATTAACAAAACATTTGAGAATAGTTATTAATAAAACACTATCTGTGTACTTTTTAAATTGTATCAACGGGGATTGATTTATCATCTACTGAAATGCAGCCATTGTTACAGTGAAATCCAGTAACTCTTCCATAATACACAGCTAGAAACAGAAATGGCAAAGCCAATTGGAACTGCAGGGGAATTTAGTCAAAGGCAATGCAGTTTTGCATGGGACTGAGAAAAACAGCCGCGAAAATCTCAGGACATGCTCAGCAATAACTGAACTCAATAGCCATCATCAGAGTTCATTTTAAAGCAAAGTTATTAGAACTAATAATAAAGAACATCAGCATAAAGCAACAAACAGCTTAAATGTTTTCAAGTCTAAGGTTTAAACATGTGTTAAGGGCTGAAGTATGAAACCTGATTTCCTAGACATAATTTATTTAGCCATGTTTCAAACTTCCTGTTTGCATTTTCTGTCATGAACTGAAGGAAAAAAAAGTAGACCTAAAATCTAATCTTTTTCCATCCATGTCTGAGAAGTAATTGACATAATCTTGAAGTCCATGTGTTAACAAAGTATTAGTTGGATTGCTATATGGCAAAAACATAGATTTTGCATTATTTGTCTTAGATTTCTCTTCTCCTTTTAGCCCTCTAATTTCATCTATACTGATTTGCTCTCTCATGCTTACTGTCTATTTGAGTCTGTCATTTCACTTCTCCTTATCAAGTTTATTGAGATATTATGTGATATCTGTAATTGGAGTCAAAGTTTTTCATGAATTTATCCTCATTTTTCTCTAAAAAATCCGCTTTTTTAGAAAAAAAATGAGTGAAATTTTCTGTCTGTGCTTTAAACATAAACTTCAGATGTTGCATGTGTTTCATCCTTCGATCCTCTTCTGTGGAGTATAGATTGCTTGGTTATTAAAAACTAATTTATTTGAAACTAGCTCAAAGATTTGATTTATAAGATGGGCCTGATATTTGCAAGAGGTGAAGTATCAAGTCTATGTGTAAATCATCGAAAACTTCCTGTCAAGACGGTATTTTTCTGCTTATATACATCTGTGTGTTTCAAATAGTGCTTTGGTAGTTTTGTGGAAAGCAGACAGATTTGATGCAGTCTTCATGTTCAGCTTTTTTTTGTCCTGAGGTCCTCAGAATGCATGTTTTATGTAGTTTGATGGTACTAAATCCAGCTTGTTATTCTTCAAGATTTATAAACATTGTTTATTAGAGTAGTATGATTTCTTCTGAGATTTTGAAATCAATGAGAAATTTCAGGATCCTTAAACATTTACAGCTTTCACCATATATCTCTTACACACTGTGTTTTCAAACTACACTTGCTTTTCAGTGCTTTATCTGCTTTCTAATTCTTTGCCTCTCTCCAGTTTTTATTTTTCTTAGTATTCTTTTCTAGTGTTCTTTGTCTAGCTTCCTTGTATTTGGCTTAAGTACTGAAGTTTGAATTCCATTATGCAGCTCATTTTTCTTCCATTCCAATCTTTGCCTCTGTCCCTCACAGATACTCAGCTTATCTCGAGATTCCTTTCTTGGATTTATTCTCAGTTTGGCAATCTTAAGATTGTGGCTGTTCTTGATATGACTGTTCAATGTGCTTTTACATTTGTTTGAATATAATCTATTTGATTTTCTGATTCACCATCTGGTGGGTTTGTGTTTGTTAGGTAACATGAAGTTGGAAAGAGCTAGGCTGTTCACTAAACACAAATCAATGAGTTTCTCATCATTTTGATAACAAATTCCTTCCAATGCTTTCCTACTGTTCTATCCAATTCTCCTTTATAGCAACCTAAACTGGCACTCACAAGAGGTAAGTCACATTTCGATATTCCTTCAAAACAACAATGTGGGAAAACATGGAAGACATCTTCATTCCTTCTGGTTATGTTTCTGTGTAAGGAAACAGCATGACTCATCTGACACCTTTCACAATCTGTTTATGAGTTTGGAATATACATTGTGTTTTTTGAACAAAACTGATGAGAAGCCAACCGAGTGGCACTGTGAATGCAATCCACTTGAAGATCTTTTTGTCACTGAAGCATATATAGATAAACTGGAGATACTTGAAATCTATTCTATCTAAACTACCCAATCATTATCTCTGATGGCCTGAATTCCTATGTATAATTGTTCAACGCACTTTCCTTCTGATAACATCAATATTTTGAGGAATCTGATTTTTAGAGTGTTTTTTGGGGGTTTTTGGGGGGTTTTTTTGGTTTTTTTTAGAATTTTGTTTAGTTGGTTTGATTTGGCTTGGGTTTTGATTCTGGAGCTTTAGTATAGGGTAGGGATTCATTAGCTTCTTGTGATTGGTCATACCACTAAAATGGTAATTTTTTCCCTCATGTGTAACTAGCAAAAATTTTATGAGTGAAGCCTCCACTTCACATTTGCATGCATTTATATTTTTCCAAACTTAGGAAAGCAGTTATACGAAGTAATTCCATTACCAGAGCAATTACTTTATAATATGGTTGTACATTGTTGTAACATAGTTACATATTTAAAGTATTTTAAAGCAAGTTTTAACAACATTGCTCATGAGCTCATCTAAAATAAAATAAAATTTTATAATTCTTGCAAATATCTTATTTCTGTTTCAGAAAAAAAGCCACTTGAAATTCCACTGACATTTCTCTCATAATACTGTAATAGTTTTCTCACCATTGTTGTTGCTTTCAACTTAAGCTGAATGTCAGTGAGACGGTGGACAAGAAATCTCCTGTTGAATTCTAATGGATACAGTTTGAAACTGCTATATACTTTCTTCAGGAGAGTGTATTTAATGACGTTGCTTTGTCTTCCCTGGCCCTGCCTTCTTGTGACATAGCCTTTTCAATAAAAGAGCGGCGGCCCCGGTAATGTCTGAAAAGCAAGTTCCACTGTGGCAAGCACTAAAATAAAGATTTGCAAATTTCTTGAAAGCAATTTCTAAATCCAAGCAAAAGCCAAAGTCATTGTCCATGGTGTCCATGGAGACACAGAAAACCACTTCAAGCTATGACGGCCTCTAGTTCAGGTGAATTAAGTGTGAGACAAAGAAGTGAATTTTTGTACCCATTGCACGGGACACTAATTCTGAGCTTCTTCACTTTTAAGGCATGTTAAAGTACAAAACATTCAGCATATAATATGACACTCTTTTCGTTGAATTAATTAAGACAAATTACTAATGAACAGATGCAAATCACCAGGTGAGTGGATGTTACGAAACAAAACGGGGCCAAGACACAAGCTAGTCAGTAATTGTAAGTGCAATACCAACAACTACAATGAGGAAAGCTTAAAGAGTTAAAGGATCACTGAACAAATATTTTTAATAAGACTTTAATAGGAATTCTATCAGTTACATATTACTAGCTCTATTTTGCTGCGGAAACACAGGAGGGGTAATATGAACTGTCTTATTTATTATAAAACAAACCACAATGCCTCCAGGGTGTATATCATCCAAACAATTTTATTTTGCTACTCATTGCTACATTTCCTGAATGTCAGCACCTTGTTGCCTTGTAGCTTGCTTTTACAATAATATCAGTCAGTCGCGCTTAGGGTTTTTGACCTTGCTACACGTGATCCTCATTTCATCTGAAAGAGGCCAATCTTGCACAAGACAAAGCTAATAACTTCAACAGAGATAGGACAGTACTTTAAGAAAATAAACATCTCCAAAGGTCATTGAGTCTTTTACAAGATAGAATTGCTTATAAGAGACATATTATCAAACATCGTAAGCTATCAGTTTTTTAATTAATACAATACATTCTTAAAGGTATGCATCTTTTTTGAAAAGTTTCTTCCTTCTGAATTTGACTGCTCTAATTTCGCGTGAATATTCTTCAATGTCTTCAAAATACTACTAAAATAAAATTCTAATTCCAGCCTCTGCAACAAATTACACCTTGTATTTTATGACAGTTATTTTATGACACTGCAGCCCTGAAGGGTACTTAATGAAATAATTGTCATAATAAGAAAGAAAGATTTATATTTCCTGCTGAGGACCCTACTTGTCCCACAATATCTAAAAAGTGAGAATTTAAAGAATATCCATTAAATATATTTTCAAATTCTCTTTTTCAGGCTACTACTTAAATGATAAAAAATACAGAATACTGTGTATACATAATAAAGGAAAATAATATTCCTAATGAGAACTCTGTGTTTAAATATTTTTTTATGTCCTGTTAGCCTACTCCTCAGATATTTTCTCTTTCTTTAGCCTTTTGTGGATATTAGACGTGTGCTTACATGTTCATACTTCTGTATGGAGAAGCTAGGAAAATTTATTTTAAAGAACATTATTCAGCTAGTCCAATAAGTAAAAAAGTGACACAATGTTAAATATTTTGTGAAACTGAATAAATTTGCCATATTCATTTTAAATATGTATGCATCCTATTTAATCAGCTTTGTGAGCTGAATACAAACTGGATGAACATTAAATTTTAAATGCAAAACTGATCAAAGGCAATTCAGGTAGACCTGGCCTGTTAAATCACTTCAGTTAAAAAATATGTGTGATGAAGCAAATAGGTATCTATTTCTCATACAACTCTGTCTCAGTTTAAAGGAAAACTAAGATGCGTATCTGATATTAAGAGATTTTAATCAGGAAAAAATATATAGGAAAGGATAACAGTTCTTAACTACAAATGTACATATATATAACCAACCAGAACAGGACACACAATAACACTGTAATCAAAAACTTTTGAACTAATTAAGTTCTATCCCTGCTCCTTTTGGTGCAGTTCTATTTACGGGCAACAGGACACTATGTTGCCCTCTCTTTGTCCTTTTGTCAGAAAGCGTTGGGGAGAGCAGTGGTGAGGAGAGGGGGGGTGATAGTCAGCCCCCAGGGAGGCTGCAGCAGTTCCAGGTAGTGATGATCACTCTCTCTCTCTGAAGGACAGCACAGGGAGAGTTGAGTTGGGGTTGAGCCAAGGGAGCTCCCTCCAAGATGCCTCCACCAGCCCAGTAAAACTATGACTCCCACTCACAGAAGTGGTGCAACTGAAAAAGCCTCTCTCATGCCTTCCCCCTCACCTCCCCCAAGCCACCAAACCAAAACTCAGAACAACCAAACCAGTCCCCTGCCACCTGTTCTGCCTCTTCAGCCCGTAAACCGCTCTGTGTTGGCAAGGGAGAAAAAAATTCCCTGAAGGATTTTGAAACCATAACAAACTCATATAACCCCAGCAGGCTCATCATTTCTCTCTAATTCACCCACAAAAGGTTATACACTCACATAGTCAATATCTCAAATTAATAGTTATGTTTAGGTCTTGTTTTTAACTTCAGTACTTATTAGTTATTATTGTTTACGCTGATCACATGGTTTTATTCTAAAGTAACTTTACAAGAGTAACTACTAAAGTTAGATGTAACTGTTGATCCTACAGAGATCTAAATTTCTCAAGATGTGAAAGGGACATATGACAAAGCATGAAGTAAATATGATATGAGAATTTTAGAACATTTTGAATCTTTTTCAGAATACAAGTCCTTGTACAGCAGACTGAGGAAAGAAAAAAATGAAGCTTATCTAGTATTTACTAACAGGGTAAAGATTTTTTAAGGCTTTTCCTTCTGTCACAGAAAAAACCCTATGTATGCATGATTGAGTCAAGCAAAGATATAGCCAGAGCCCCGTCTGACTCATGTAATTGTTTCTATACCAAAGTTCCAGTGAAGGACTTTGGGACTACTGTCTTAATAGTTAAGGTTCTATGACACATATAGTATAAGGAACTTCCCGTGTGTGTAAAGTTTGCCATCCAAAGTATCTAAGTTTGTAATCATAACAAATTTTTCTATGAGCGTTAGTGCAGGTAAGACTTGGCTTCTGGAACGATTTAAGATAGGTGACACAAGAAAAAGGGGATAAAGACACTGAAGTGTACAAAGCTGTATGTTATAATTATTTAAATAATTATCTGTAAAAAAAAGACCACAAATCTTATGCATGAGACAAATACTTATTCGTAATTCAGAAGGTGAATGAGCAGGATATATCTGCCAAAGCAAAAGACTATGTAAGAATTCTAGGCCTAGGGGAATACAAATAGAAGATGAGACCTGAACAATAAGGGCCTGATTCAGACCATTGAATCTAAGAGGCTTTGGACTAAGATCTAAGAGAATAAAACCCAATATCTTATAAAATAATCCATTTTTTATATTCCACAATATGTTTTGCTATCATATATTTTGTATAGTAAAAATAAGCTATTAATTCTAATCCTCATTCTATTATTAATTGAAAAAAATAATAATCTAAAATAGTGCCACAGTCAAGAATATACTAAGGGAAAGAATGCAGTAGTCTGCATTGAATCCAGTCATGGTGGAATTCAGATCTCAGTAGTTATTCTGTCAGATTGGAATTCTTATCCTTCCCACTGTTTTATCAGCTGTGTGGTTTTGACAACAATAGGCAGATGATACTGAGAGGTTATGTGTGGTATTATATGGATCTACAATTTATCTGAAAAAAAGAGACTGTAATAAAATACAGAAACATATATTTTTTCATAGCATACAGAGGTTTTTGGATATATTGTAAAGTAAGAGGAAGAATATTTCCTTTCCCCCCAACCCAGACAGAGGTAAGTCTTTAATTTCTAAATTTTTCAAACTAAGGGAATTGCTCTGATGTTATGCTTTGGAGATAGGTTATAGAAAGGACACATCTCACAGAACAGATCTGTTTACCAGGTGAAACCGAAATGGGGATTTTTTTTCATTCTAGTGAAGTCCTTACATTTTGGAAAAAGAAGTCAATGAAAATGTCCTGAAAAAAGCTGTGAAGCCAGCTCAGCGCCAATGTTTCCTAGACACAGGGAAAAATGTCTATATGAATTCTCTCACATTTATCATTAAGGACTGTGACTGTCATTAGCTTACTGGCTCTTTAAAGGTATTAATTTACTGCTTTTGTGGAAAGTTACTCTTCTGAAAATATAACACGTTAATGTATTACTTATTTATAGCAAAACGAAGAAAATATATTACAGTTGAAGTCATCAAGGAGGTAGGCAAGGTCGACTGTGAGGGAATCTGTACAAACTGCATTCACAGAATCATAGAACCACAGAGTTGTTAAGGTTGGAAAAGTCCCTTAAGATCATGGAGCCAAACTGTAAACCTAACATTTCCCTGGGCAGACTGTTCCAATTCTTGGCAACCCTTTCAGTGAAATAATATTTCCTAATATGTAGCCTAAACCTCCCCTGGCACATCTTGAGGCCATGTCCTCTTGTCCTATCACTTGTTACTTGGAAGAAGAGATCAACAATCCCTTCCCTAAAACCTCCTTTCAGGTAGTTGTAACGAGCAATAAGATCTCTCCTCAGCCTCTTCCTCTCCAGACGAAACTATCCCAGCTCCCTCATAAGACTTGAGCTCCAGACCCTTCACCAGTTTTGCTGTCCTTCTTTGCACCATGTCCAGCAGCAAAATGTCTTTCTTGTAGTCAAGGATCCAAAACCGAACACAGTATTCGGACGTGCGACCTCACCAGCGCTGAGTACAAGCACCAGTCACTTCCCTGGTCCTGCTGGCCACACATTCAATAAAATGAAGGGCTCATTAAAACTTTTCTAAAGTGATTGTGCATAATAATCATATTATTATATAATGATTTTCAGATCCAAATCACAATTACAGATTTTAAAAACTATTTCTGAAGGACAATGGATCGGTAGCCACACTACATATCCTATTAGTGTCTAATACTGGAAATATAATATAGGTCATCACATTAAAGGCAAATCTTTTTGTTTAACAACCCGGTGTTTGTCTACACACAAACACTCATTTAGGCAATTGACACTTGCTCCCATAGCAAGCCAAGATAATTTAGTGATAGACTGGTACTCTAAATGTTGACTTGAATGGCATCTACAATTAAATTTAACTAAAGTTTTCACAGAAACATTCCTTACCTGTGCTATGACCCTTCTACTCATCTGGTACTGAATTGACAGTATTTTTAACACAGCATTTTATGGGCAAAAATCTGACCTTTCATGAACTTCTAAAACAATTTGTCAAATTCGGGGCAAAAAATAAGTGTATTAAAACACACTATTTAAGCTTATTACACTACTTATTTAAGCTGGTTAGAATTGAAATGCCAGTTCAGATATCCTTCTAATTATCTTTACTTGACCTCTGCTGCCCAACTACAATACATCGCATTAATTTGTATATAATTTAATTTGGTCATATGTTTATGAGGAACTTTATGATCTGAAAGCTACGAGACAAAATTTCTATGGAGAATGCAAAACTTTGGGGTTTGGGTGAACATAAGTAGTGTCAATTTTTAGAAAAGTATCACTGTTTAATTTCTACCAATGCTCATCACTAAGATTCAGCACTTATTTCATGCCCATCCCAGACTTTGTTATTTCAGGGTCGCTTTAACTTTGACATTTCTTTAACGTGATACATTCCATAGTGAAAATATTATCTTTGATCTCAAAAAAGAAAGCTCAAGGAAATCTTAAGACATATGATAAGGGATATCCATTAACAAATCCCCACAAAGTCCATGATTTTACCATTTTTTTCCTTAAAATTTTAGCCTACTTTATTTCATAGCATGCAGCTGAAGAAGTTCTGGACCAGCTGAAGTTGATAATCAGATAAACTTTATGAAGAAAATGATGTGAACAACAAGATGGCAAGGTAGCTGTTGTCCACATCCGGTAGCGGTCCATGGATGTTCATTGTAACAACCTCCTAAACCATTGCTTTCTTAGAAATGTATATTTTCTGAAAATGTAATAAATTGATATTAAAACAATTAATATTTCTTGCAGCACTAAGTATACGTTCTTGTCAGCGCAGGTGTATCTAACATCCTATGAGGACGATAGTTTAATATTAATCTACTTGAACTAAACATAAGCCATATATGTTCTGTCTACTACTTGTATCTATTCAATAAGTGAGAGCAAGACACCAGGTACTATTGAACAGTGACAATGTGATGAGTATGAAGGTCAAATTTTCTGAGCCGGCAAAAAATCAGGAGCTGAAATGTCATTCTGAAGTCAGTGGTGCCTAAAAGCATAAGTAACTTAAAAAACCCCTTGTCATCTCAAACCATGTGACAATTTTATTTTTAGTCAGACTAAGGTAGAATTATAGATACAGAAGTGACTTTAAAGGTCACTTACCTCATTCTGCTGCCTTGAAGTGAATTCTGTTTATGACATTTCTGATGTCTTTGGCCTAATATTGGGCATTCAGTGACAGAAATTCCATAATAACTAACATGTTACAAAAACTTAAGGCAATTTTCTCCTTAAAAGTTTCTCCCTCTTAAATAATGCATCCATGACTATCATTCCAATTTTACTGATCTTGCAAACTGTCTCTAAACATTTCATGATTGCTACACCTTTTGTAATGCATTAATACCCTGTAAAAAGAGTTTTTATGAAAATATGCATTTAAATTCATATTTAAAGTCAAAATCTTTAACTAGAACGCATGCTTTCATTGAAGAATTTCTTTTTCCCTGTTTCCTTCCATGAATAATGTTAATCTTAATAAGTAAAAGCCTAACTGGGTCTTGAGTTTGGAATCTACAGTAAAAGAGATGAAAATGTACTTTGAGCATGCATCAGACTGTTCCTCTCTTCTACAGAAGAAATGGATCTGAAATCTTCGGAATAAAAATAACATTTTCTTTTGAAAATACTTTCCAAATTACAGAAGCTTGAGTTCTCATGAAATTTAGATATTCAAAGATATTTATGTAGATGGAGCAGATTTTGCAACAGCCAAAGCATCTAAACATTCATTGGAAAGATTAGAGGTTGGCATTAAATCAATTTGAAAATCCCAAGAAGCAAACACTTGAAAACTGCTAATGAATTTTCTGTTATCTGGCTTCTCCATGTTGACATTATTTTCTGAGCCTCACCTGACTGAAAACACAAATCATAGTTCAAAGTTTTGGGATCTTTCAAACATTAATGTTGGTATAGTAACCTATTGGGTTTTGTCTAAACAGTTATGACCTAATATTATACTTAACAAAGTCAGGAAACAGATATTAGCAGTGATTTTTTGCCATAAATGTTGAAAAGGAATCCCAAGAGAGAAAATAAAATTAAAACAAGAAAATAAAGAAACTTTGGAACTATATGTGAAGAAATTAAAATTTTATTTATACATTCTGACAAAATGTATGTTGATGTACAAGCTTATATACAAGTATTTTGCATTTTATTTAAAAAAAGCTTCGAGATGTGTCATATGCATAATTTTTAAGCTATCATCAGTCATTACAAAGAAACAAATCTCAGAAAAGAATGGAAATACCTAGAATAATTTGCTATTTTACTGTGACAAATGATTATCAACTAATTTTACTGTTAATGTAGTTTTTTCTTCCCTTGTAAAGGGGCTTTCTTTTCCCCTCAGAATTTGTTCCCACCAGAAACAAACTTTCTTAGAAGTCATTGAGACAGAACTTTTTCTTTATCGTTCGCTCTTTAAAAAAATCTGATATAATAGTAAAGATAATGTTAAGCTTGCTTTAATCTTTGGGAAACAACTAGATTTAAGCTAGAATGGAACGATTAAACTCTTCTATTGTTTTGATAAGTGTATCCAGTTGGGTTTTCTCCAGTGTGCCAAACAAGTAGAGGTTGTGCAGGATCGGGTTCCGCCAGTGCCCGTATAAGACATGAAGTTTTACTGTTGTTTCAAGTAAAAGTGTAAGGCAAGCAATATGTGATAAATGAGCAAAACACTTGCAAACCTAATTGGCACAAATGTGGCAACAAGTTCAAGGTTATACTGAAGTACTTTTACAGTCAGTACATTTTTCCTTGCAGTGGGCAAGGGAGACAGATTCTCTGTTTTGGTAACATAGCTAGCTCCCTTCTCTCGCTTCCAAAAATTGCAGAACATTCCAATGGATCACCATGGTAACCATACACAAGCTATCAAAATTATTAATATCCTGAATTGACCCAGAATCTCTCAAACACATACAATAATGAGAGTTTTTCACCTAAGAAGTGTTCTTTTGAACTGCAACAGGTATGTTTTTAAGAGTAACGAACAGTACAGTAACAGATAAATAAATTAAGCATCTTGCATACTGAAGATAACAATCTGAAGAAAAAAAAGCAGAAGGTAAAGATCAGAAATCTGAAGATTTCTTCCTATTCTTTAGTTGCTTCATTGGTTATTGAATGAAGAAACTAATTTTGAAATTTGAATGTGTGCTTATTTTCTACCTACATTGTATAAACGATAGACAACTCAGACAGGAAAGAACTTGGAAAGAGGGAGAAAAAGTAATTTTATTTTATTGGCTGGTTGTGTAGAAAGTCATATGTAGTGTGCTATTTCAGCCCAAGGAACACAGACTGCACTTTGTTAGGTATACACCGCATGATGTCACGGAGACTCTGCGCTTCAACATTCATGTACATTTCACACAATACTTGAGTTGCAGTTTGCTTTCTATAGGTCTATGATCCTGGATCTGAAATTGAAGTCTACTTGCCAGAACAAAACCAGAAGTAGTTATACAAGTTCCAGAACACTTTCAAAATAAGCATATCATTCCCATTTAAGCAAAATGTTATCGAAGGTCATGCTTCCTAATACTTACTCCTTTGCATGTATCTATGACAAAATGACATATATATGTCTGTATGAATGAACACACAATAGTACAAGAAATGCAGCTATGACAATATAACTACCATGCTATTATGTGTAAATTAAATATATAAACCATAATGAGTCATCTAATCATGCCATCCATGTTAAGAAAGAGTTTTATAATTTTTCCTGTATGCATTCATGTCCACAACTGGATCAGAGAACATCTATAAACAAAATAACAGTATAAATAATAATTAACTTTATCTGGAGTACTACAAAGGCAAAAAATAACACCATATTTTCTGACCATCCTAAAAAAACTTGTTGATAAGACTTTGGTTCACATGATTTCAGAGCAGAGTGAGCCAATCATCTACTCTTATCTCTCCTACAATGTAGGTCATGGAACATCACTTGGTGAAACTTGCATCAGCCTCACATTTTCTGTTTGAGCAACAGCACTTGCATCAGAAAACAAATCCAAAAATTTTGATTTAAGATTTTGAATGTTATAACCTACTTGTATCTTTTTATACAGTTTATCAACCTAAATAAAATCAGAAATTTATTTCTAGGATGGATTCATGATCTCCACTTAAAACCATGTTTCTGGAAGAAAATAATACAAAAAGATTTGAAAAACAGTCTCTTCCCCAAAGAACGTTAACTCTTAGGTCTTAATTTGATTTGTCATGACTGGAAAGATTAACAAGCAGAATTTAACAAGTATACATGCTGGTTAACAACGTGCTTTATAAGACAGGTGGGGGTTCTTCAAAAAGCCTACCATTATTTCATTGAAGTTAGTTTTTTTTGTCTTCCTGCAACATCTGTGGAGTGATGTATTCCACCAGGGACATGATAATTTTTGATTGTCCTCATAGGCAATATAAGAAAAACATTCTCTCTCTCTCCTCATTGGCCCAGGTCCTAAGTCTGAACCTCTTTCTCCTGCTGAAATATAAACCCCTGTTCTCACACTTTCTACTCTGGATCCTAAACCTATCTCAGTCTCACTGAAGTCCTGTGCATATTAAGTTCAACTTCCTGGTATTCTGCAGTGATTGTTCTCCACCATCCCTACATACATACCAGCTTTAACTGCTTTCTAGGTATTCATACTTTACATGCTCCAGGATACTTTCCGGGAAATTCACTGTGTGCCTTCATCACACTGCAGAAGAGGAAACTTATGTATGTATGCATGCACACATAGTTGGCCTGATTGTTTTCACTATATGGGTGAACCAGAAATTAATTATTGTCTAACAGCTCTACCTCCTATAGAGACCTAGCAATGAATCACTCAGATGCATAGAGCGCATCTTCGGTGTGCTACGCTGTTAAACATAAGTTTTAATAAATCTGTTTTTCCTGAGTTTTATACTGGATCTAGTTGGGAAGTCTGGAATTAATTTCACCTAACTTTAGATTTCTAATAGTCATCTGCATTTAAACTAGTCTACAAAATTCCCGTTTGTAGTCAACAGAGAGATAAACACATTTGGAAGTAGTTTAATCATATAACTTACCGCAGATTTAATTTTATTACATAAATTCATACTCCTCTTAACAGATTTTAAAGGAAACATACTCCCTGAGCTTAAATGGCTTCCTAGGTCTTTTTCAGTACATATCTAGGTGCTGTCTTAACAAATAACCTTAGAAATAACAGAGCTGTCCACTTTTTCCAATCTGCAGTCCTTAGCACTTTCTGAAAAGTTGAAAATATGTGTGCTTTATTTTATTTACCTTCTTGAGGAACGATGAAATAATAGCTCAGATATACAGATAAGGATTTATATGTCATAAGTAGCTTGCTAAGTACAAGGGAGATGTTGATTGAGGGTGTTGTTTTGAAGACCAATCAACGTCTTTATCTTCACAATAGAGCTTATTGCTCTACTATTTTGGTTATGCAATAGAATGTCATTGCAACTTTAGAATTAAAGATACAATCAGAGATATTTTTGGTACCCTTGTCAGAGTTCTTATAACTTACGTATGTAGACTTTACTGAACAGATAGGCTATGCATATCATCTTAGCCCCTCTTCTAGGAAGAGAACTTACTTATTCTCTGCGATACTTTACTTACCTTTTGACATATTTTTACTTGTAATATGCAGTCAAAGTAGTCTCCTGCAACAATTAGAAAGAAAATATCATTTGAAAGAGAAATATAGCTAAAATTCATACACTTGTTTAAAACATTCTATTCAAGAATATAATAAAAGATGAATTCTAACAAACTTCTAGTTACAATTTTAAGGCAGTGTAATGTATTAGAGATATTCCCAAAAGATCTATCTATTGGGATCTTGCCAGAGAACGTGGCATATTTTAATATTGTAACAGCTCAAAAGATTTTGCGTTAGTCTGTAGCATTTTTTTTTTTTTAATTTTCCAGCATTCTGCTGGAGATAAGGATGCTAAGTTAACATTATACTTATGGTTTATTAATGAGATTTAGCATGCAACAAATTGGGGAGGGAATTACTGAATGCAAAAAAAAAAAAAAAAAAAGAAGGGAAAAAGCTGCATATTAAAAATATTTTCTTTTTAATATTTAATTTTTTATTGTCACCATATGTCTACAAAAAGGTCATATGGAGTTCACTCTTGTAAAATTATTTTATTATTTTAAACTACTTGATAAAAATTGGCCTTTAGAATAGCAAATCCACACTTTGATGTTGGCTATTTAATAGTTGAGTTAATTTGCACCATAATGTAAATATCAGGATAGATCTAAATAACAAAATATAATATAGAGTTTCTGGCTATTAAGTTTGTAAGGCCTGTAGCTGATTTCCGTTTATGACTAGTTATAGATTTTGTCACCAAACCTATCATTTTGTATTACTTCTGTTATTACATAAAGCACATAAAACCGTTAATTGCATGTTGTTGTTGTTATTTTCTAAAATATTGTTAATTTGTTAATTTAATTTTCATAAAACTGAATCAGACCCATGAAGTCAGTTTCAATCAAAGTCATCCAATATTTTTGTGATTGACATCACAGTAACATACACAAAAAGAGTAATATTTTATCTAAAAGTTGAGTTTCTAATCTGGGTGAGAAGTAAGAATGCATGGCTTAAGAAAGCTTGGAAAACCTCTGTTCTTTCTTTGCAGAGAATAATTAAACTACAGGAATTGAATTAATGTGATTCTTGTCTTGAAAGTCAGCAGAATCTTGATTTCTAATATACAGAATTTGAGAGTGTAAATTGTTGGATATTTGTTAGGGTAAATGTTAAATTTTGCTGCACTTTTTTTCTGAAAATATGTGGACTATCAAGGTGAATAAAAATGTAGATCTAATAAAAAGACCCACATAGATTTGATGAGAAGGGAATTCAGTGTGTCTTACTGAACAGCTGTAGAAGCTGAGACTGAAACAATCAGGAAAGTGAGTATTCTCTTGGAATAGATAGGACTGAAACGCTCTGTTATAGGTTAAAAATCTTCCAGGGAATTTTGCTCTCCCTTGCCAACACAGGGGTTTTGGGAGCTGAAAAGTCAAGACAGGTGGCGGGGGGGGGGGACACGTGGTTTGATTGCTCCGAGTTCCATTTTTCTGGATTGCTCCGAGCTCCAAAGGTTTCTTCCAGCTGGCACCACTTTTGCTCAGCGGATGCTGTGAATGGGGTGGAAGCATCTTGGAGGGAGCTCCCTCAGCTCAGCCCCCAGCTCCACACACCCTGTGCTGTCCTTTGAAGAGAGAGCGGTCACCACTGCCTGGATTTGCTGCAGACTCCCTGGGGGCTGATGTCACCTGCAGAGGAGTTGCTAGAGTCCCCTTTCCCAATGCTTTCAGACAAAAGGACAAGGAGAGGGCCCTGCTGCCTCCCAGAGTGTGACATTGCATCCTGCTGCCTGTAAATATAACTGCACCGAAAGGAGCAGGGGTAGAACTTAATTTGTTTAAAGGTTTTGGTTGTGAAGTTGTTACGTGTCCTGTTCTGGTTTTGGTTACATATATATATCAAGGCACTGAGTTCCAAGCAATTTTTTAGGGTTTTCATATATGGAATAAAAGCCTAGAAAACCAAGATGAAGCAGAACAGCATAGATTTGAGAAAATTGGTGTAAAATTGTGAAGAAACGGAAATAAATTAGAAAATACTTTCAAAGGACTTAGGAATACAAACACTATTTTTAAAACAATTATGTAAACTTTGGTTATACAGCAAAGTTATACCAGTATAACAATATGACTTTCGATATTTTAGCTCTACAAATTTTGTAGCTCTACAAAATTTGTGTATTTACCATGCTTCAGAGTGGAGAGCTTGGCAGGTGCAGAAACATGCAAGCTGATTCTTCATAGACCCTCTTAGGAACAGGATGGTACATGTGGTAGAAAATTATGCACCACAAGTTTGACTGCAGTCTCTGCAGAAAACATACAATGCATTTCCCACTACCTTCATTTCTAGGCTCAGAGAACAACGAATCTTGACTTCCTGAACCACAGAAGTGTTGCGTATAGAAAAAAAGAAAAAAGAAGAAATTTTCCTTACTGTGATATGCAAGAGAGGAAATTCAGCATTTCTTACTAGGCAAATCCAGCTGACGTATTTTTAAAACTATTTAGATGAAGTTTATTCTGAAGTGTTTATCAGCTCCCAAACATTATACGGAGTTCTAACCTTATGGACTGTGGAGTCCACCATATTTATCTATTCTTAGGGACTGGCAATCTGTATTTTTCCATCCTTAAACAAAAACCAGACTTAAATACCTAAATGTATTTGTGCCTGATAGTTCAGTCTATAAATGTGGTGATTAGACTGCTAAAGCCTTTGGTATGGATGGTTGAACTAAGTTCTTTAGCTCTCAAACACTCAAGACCTCCATAATTCCTGACAGATGAAGCATATTCTGAAGGTACTCCTGTGTGCTTTATATTATCCCTTATTATCAAGGCACAATGAATGAAACAAACAGTTCTGTGTTTTGCAGCAATTCAAGACTTCCCAGTCAGCAAGCTGGGAAATTGTCAAAACCTTAATGCTTTCTTCAAAACATCTCATCTTCTATTTTTCCTAACCAACAGAACAGACATGCTTCATCTTTGCTTGTGAGCTGCTACTTCAGTTCTTTCACTGGTTGATGCTTAGCTATAATCCTTAGTTACAACATCTTAGAAAATCCGTTTCAGAAACTGGTGGCAGAAATTATTTAATTTAACATCACAAAACTTTCCTTGTTAAACTCTACCTTTTAAAGACAGGCTACCTTTGCAGTTCCTATTCCAATAGCATGAAAGAATCTGAAACACTGTGAAAGACTCTCTCTTTTAAGTGGAACAGTTAAATTCCATACTTATACTTTAAGGAGGTAAACCCTCTGGACATTATGTGTACTGAACTTGAATATTCTCTGTTGTACTAGTAATTAAACCTTATTAAGGATGCTAGCTAGTGGGACTTGCAGCTTTTGAAGAACTACTAAAATGCCAACTGTTGTATTAGGAATCAGGTTAGTGATTGCAATCAAAAATACTTTTTTAGTGGTTGTGAGCTGAGTTTCACTTAACAATCTTTTTTTGAGGTAGGTTGTATACCATTCAAAATTTCTTTTGTAACTGTAATTAAATGTGGATACTAAAGTACTATATGAAGGAAGCCAGGAGCTAACTTCAAGCCTATGCAAATGAGTCATATGTACATTCTGTTAAGAAGGTTTACTTTAATGTCATGCTCCTATAGTCATAAATTTAAGCATAAACAAGTAAGATTCTTTAATATTGAATCTTTGCTTTTCATTATCAGCAACAGTTGTATTTATATGCAATGCCTTATCATACATATTTGACTTCAATAATTACAGACTTGTTTATCCATTTGTGTGAAGCATATTTGGTAGACATCACAGTCAGGATCTAGAGGAACATCACCAGTTTGTGATGACAATAGATGGCACAGGAACTGACCATCAGATTCTGCATATCTAGAAATATCTGCTCAGAATATCTGATTCAGAAGATATGTCTCTTTGATGGCCAAGAAATGGCAATAACACTGCTTACACTATCACTTGTAGGAATAATAATGTGTCTTGTGATTTGCTCCAGTGTGTGACTGACAAATAAACCCCTAAAATGGAAGAAAGCTCAGAGGATATGGGCAAGGATGATGTGCCCATGAATCTCAGGGAATAAAGCAGGGTGTGACTGACCAGAGTTGTATCAAATAAGCTGTCTATCACACCATAAAGGGAAGCAGAGGGAGACCTGCATTTTAAACACATATCAACAGCTGAAGGATTCAACTGGTGATTGAGAAATTCAAAGAACATGAATGGTAGTCAGACCAGAATACAGGGGGTGAATTAGTGGTTCAAACAGAAATTCTAAAGTTTCACCATTAGATAGCTGCACCAATTTAAAAATTTTGGTTGCTTCTATATTCTTAAATATTGCCAAGTCCCTGTTTAAAATTTTAGTCTAAGGAAGACAACTAAGTTTGAGAGTTCAACAACGATGTCTGTACCTTCTAGACCTGTCGGGAAGCAGATCAATTATTACCTACAGCAAGGCTATCATTTACTGCCTATTACACTACTGTCCGATCTAAGAAAGTGATAGTTGTCATCATAACTGTCTGACAAGAGACTTATTTTCCTGGGTTTCTAGGATGCCCACTTCCTTTCCCTGCTACTCACTGTGCATCAGTCCCACTGGTCCAGGTTCTGAATGACTGGTGACATGGCCTTGACTGATTCTCAGCCTTAAACAGCTGCCACTGTAATTCCTTAACTGTTTTTTGCGACTCTTCTGTTTACTTTCAGGATCATCAAAGCTGAGAGGATGAGTCTTACTTACCTGTGCTGGCTCTTACCTAAAGGGAGCATACAGGGCGGAGGTGAGAATTTACTCAGCACTAGATATGCACTGCTGGGCACACTATCTATACCAATCCCAAAGCCAATGCCTCTCTGTTTCTACAGATCTTGCCAACAGCTGAAAAGGCTGTCAGTAATTGCTCTTGTTTTTCCTGGAATGTTTTCCTCTAAAGACAATATTTTAAGCAAATCAAATAATCTTACTCAACAGGTTGCTTTTGTGTTGGGGTTGGGTTTATTTTCTTTCATCAGCCTTCCTGAGCTGCCTTTGACTGGGCTTCTAACTCCCTCTTTCAAATTCAATTGAACTTGCTTTTGTACATCAGTTAGTGCTTCCTGCCTTGATTTATTGCACCGTGGGTGCTGAATGCAGAATATCTGCCCAGGCACATTGTTCAGCCTTGTTCTGCTCCTTGATCTTTTTCTCAAATTCCAAATATTCAATTTCCTTGTGATGAGCTATAAATTTCTTTCTAATTTCTTTCTTGACTGTCTTTAACAGACTACTCAAATTATTTACAACTTTGCACAAAGCTGTACTTCAGCTGCCTTAAGCATGTTCCATAGATTTAGTGTTATCCTGGGGGAATACAAACAGTTTTCCTTCTTTTCACCCAGAAAGGCTTACAACTTCATTTCCAGATGAGCTGTTCCCCTAAACTATCTTCTAGGTGGGAGAAAATCTCTCTCTCTCTCTCTCTGTGTTATTCTCAGCATCCTAATAAATACACATTCCTTAAATTTCTTCTTTTTCTTGCTTCCAGGTGTGGTCAGGCATCTAAAGCTGTGGTTCAAGTCCAAGCCAAAAAACCCTACATCATTCAGCATTAACTTGAATTTCGACATATCACAGTCTTCCTTCTTTCCAAAATGCTGAAGTTTACAGAAACAGTTACACACAAAATACATTTTTAAGAAAGTTGAACTGCAGAGTATAAGGAAAAAACTTTAGATATATTGCATTGCATGCAAATTTTATGCTTCTAAGTAGTTTTCTAATATATTAGAAGCATTAAATGTAAAAAAAAAAAAAAGATTGTTGCTGCTCACAAAATTTGAAAAACAAGTCTTTATTGCCATAAGTTGTAGTTATAGGCAGCAAGACAGCTGACTATGGTCCTGAGGATGGGCTGCATTTGATTTTTATTACCCTAGAGATTGATATTCACTGTTGATCTAGTATGAGCTAAAGCTAAAGAAATGTATTTACTTTGTAAGGAAAGATTTTACCCAGCAGAGCTATATACAGAAATTTCTACATTCCTATTTTATATATTTCAGTTTACATTCTATCAGACGTATAACTGTTGATGGTACAAATTACAGTGTGAGTAAGCTGATCTTTCTTTTTTCCTGTTAAAGAAATGTATATTTTGCTAGTTGCATTTCAAAAACCTCTGAAGTCACGTTTCATCAGAAGGTAATTTCTTCACTGTAGTATAACATGATGACCTTTTCCTTAAACAAGTGTTTTGTCAGAATTCCGATCAATTCCTTGCATGGAACAGTTTGAAATATCATATAAAATGTTGAACTATATTCATGAAAACTCTTGAGGGATTATAACTTTTCCTTCTGGCAGCAGAAAGCAATATTTTGTACAGTCTGGCAGAGCTTTATGACTTCAGAATACTTACTGCATATTCAGATTCCTCTGTTTCACCAAACAGGTTCATATTGCCTGAGGTGAGGGGTTACAGTTGAGAGGATTTGTGCAAAGCCTGTTCCTCTGTCTGAACAGTCTGACTGCAGTTTTTCCTTGTTATGCTTTAGGAACTACCAGGTTCCCCAAAGCCCGTTTGCTGAACAGTACATGTCTCCCTATAGCATGTAAATTTCTATGAACCGCAATGAGAGCCGGAGCAGGTGACATTGGCAATCTTGGATGTCTCTCTATAGACCAAGAAATCATCCAGAAAGTCCAGGATCATGAACGAGTCAGTTGATCATTTAACTACTGAATTATCTGCTTATACTCCAAAGTCTCTTTTTATAGTTTACAATAACTTGAACTAAAAGAAGTGCATCAGAAATTAGCCTTTTTTTTATTAATTATCTCAATCTTATATTTTTTCATTGTTACTGTGCCCAAAACATATGTGTATGTAAAAATTTTATTAAAGTTTTATTGATCAACACACAATTAAATTCCTCTCATATTCCTTCTTGGTTTTTTTTCTATATAAACCTCAGAAAATTGAAAATTATGGTTTATTTAAGAATACCATTATATTCAGGTTACTTTAGCTGGAACTGACAAGTGTTTGATATTAAGTAATGTGAACTGTACCATATAAATAAAAATAAATAGGAATATTTTTTGCTCTCTTTAGTCTGAAAATGGTAATATGAAACAAAATATCTAAAGGTATATTAAAATAGAAATTTAATCATATTTTTAAGAAACTTTTGGCTAAAAAATAAAGTTAAGGACAGAATTAAAAAAAATAAGCTCTCATTAACCTGACTACATGCATTATGAAAGAGCAAATTAGAGGAGGTGAACAACAGACAGCTAAGAAAATAAATTTTCTCCAGTATAAAAGAACAAATTTGACAATATATAATTCTAAATTTAGACTGTTCTGATTTTAATTCTTCAGAGTTTCTATAGCATTAGAAGATATCTCTGTCATGTTTAAGTTCTTTAATTGATTTTAGATTTAAATACATTTTCATCTATATTTTTCATGTCGGTCAAGCATATATCTACAACTTGAACCTGTAAAAAGCATTGAGTTCTAATCCTTGGGCAAAATGTCCTCTTTTTTATGGTTCTATGCTGAATTCCATAAATATGTTATTTAACTCCCTTCCATGTATTCCAGTTGTGATGCTGCTTGACTTTGTGTGGTCCAGCTGCCTTCTTCTGTTGTCTGTTAATATCTGAGTCAGATATAAACATGATAAGAACATTGAATTGCCTGATAACTCTTATATGCCAATTCATTTGTACTGACAGCATTCAGCCCCAAACTACTGGACGCTGCTGATGCACAGTAGCAGGAGTAGTTCATCACTTCTGCTAAGGCTCCAGCTCTTTCGAGAGAAGGCAATAAGCTATAGTAATCAAAGGCTTGGGTTTGCTTCAAGAATCTGATTCTTTGAAAAGTCTTTGATTCTTTGAATGGGGTCAGAGCGACATTTCAGCAATGGGTTTCATTTCTTCCACTTTGCAGAACAGCCAAACTGTCTTGTAATCAGGCTACGAAAAAGATAGGGAGAATCAAAGGATCTACTGACTTTAGATGGCAAAACGGTTTACCCGAAACCTGGTATTTTATGAACACCTTCTTTAAGTATCAGTAACAGAGGTGGTAGCTATGGGCTTGAATTCACGATCTGTTTGTTTCATAGGTTTGGAACTCCACAATAATTCTACAAAGGAGCCTTGGGAATAACTTTGCAGTGTCTAACTTGTAAATATTTTTCTTGTTTGTGTCATCTCCATGATCAAACTCGCTTCACTGGCCTCTCATACATTGTGTAAGGAGACCTATATGCATGAAACTGCAGTTATAGAAGAACTGACTTTCACTTTCACTAAGCTAAGTAGCTTTGACTCAAATAGATTTCTGAAAATGTCAACTAATTCAAATGTCATTCCTGTTGTTGTTGTTATTTATTACTATTATTTCAGGTTGCCTAGAGAAGTTGCTGATGCCCCCTCCCTAGAGGTGTTCAAGGCCAGGTTGGAAGGGTCTTTGAGCAGCATGGTCTGGTGGAAGGTGTCCCTGTCCGTGGCAAAGGTGTTGGAATAGGTGATCTTTAAGGCCCCTCCCAACTCAAACCATTCTATGATTCCTGTTGTTATTATTATTATTTCACTTTGCTATTACAAGAAGACTATTGACTCTTCAACAAATTTTTTCATCCTTTCACTTTTAGGAGCCATGGAATTTCAATGTAAAGGAATCAGCCTTGCACGAAAGGATATATTTTAACTCATGTATTACTCAGTATGTAAGATTGGGAGCTTTTAGCCTAAAGCAAGGACTTAGACTTACAGTTCTTGTGTAATACATGTAATTAGATCAAGGCAATGGCTTGCAGGATACATGAGCATTTTGCTGTGCCTGGAAAAACTTTACCTGTCTTTACATTAATTTAGGGCGTTTTTTCATATATTGCACAGTTACTAAGCCATTAAAATAGAACTACTCTGTTGGGGGTGAGGATGTGGATGTTAAATAAAACACCCAGAACTCTGTAATAGACTTATGAGCCTTACATCCTTTTTGCCATGTCTAGCAGTTGTAAGGAAGTTAGTCTGCTGTCCATTCTGAAACACAGGTTTTATTAGTTTTGGATTGGTTTCTTTTTCACTTTTTGACACCCCTTATCACTTTACTTTTTGTCATATAACCGAGTTTCTGGTTGTGTTATGGTCCTCCCTTTCTGTTGCATCTCTAATACAGACAGCTTTAAGTATCAGATCTGCACCATTTCCCTTCCTCCTTTTTCCACTCCCATTTTAAAGACACAAGAGTCTCTAAGAAATTGAAATTTGGCTTTTATTCTAGTTCACACAGAAATAAATCAAGAGAGAGAATTCTGAATACAGTATCTATATAACATAGAGGGGGACATTTGAGGTTCTTCCTGACTCTACCACCGAGTGGTATTAGATAAATAACTGGTTGCTTTGTTTTATAGCTTGCCCACTAGAATTATTTTCAGCTTCTCTAGTATCTAGCTAATTCATTAATATAAGACCTAAACTCTTGTGATTTATGCATCTATTTTATCATTCTGCTATTTCCAAATTAATTTGAAAACACAAAGGACATGCTATTTAGAAAATGTGACTCTGAATACAATTATTTTCTCTTTCCCTCTTTCCCTCACTTACTCTGATCTTTTGTTTTAGAAACAATATGGCTAATACAGATATATTTACATTCATTAATTAATCAAAGCATTTTAAGAACCTGTCAGATTTTTTTTTCTTTTTGTCTCCAATTAGATTCGTAGATGGCAAAAGGAAAAAAAAATATGATGTTTGTTGGTAAATAAAATGTCCTGTGTGAATGCTCTTTAATAGCGTATCTTCAATGTGTAATCAAACTGAATAATTGCTGCATAAGAGAGTGGCTGTGAACCAGCAGCTGCCCCTAGGCAGTACTTTGTTGGAGAATGTCACTGCGACAAAAAATACTGGACATATAATGCATCATCAGCATTTGTGCTATAGGCATGTCATGTAGGTGGATAGGAACCGCTGGGGTGTGGTAAATGTAAGTGGTATCAGGTGGATAGGGGACAAGCAGAAAGACAAAGAAGGCAAAAGACAAAGAAACCAAAAATTTGAGGAAAGCAGCTTTTACCACTAAATGGAAATTACCTTCAATGCTGCAGTGCACCACTGACTTTGACAGCTGAAGCAGCAGCAGAGAGGACTTTAGATAAAGATATTGGTTATAGTGTTTTCTTTGTAAGGAGCTAAGTTAGCTTGATTTTCCACTGGCGATATGATCGATATTCTCTCAAAAAAATCAGACTGAACAGAAGGGTATTTTCTTAAAGCCATAAGAAATAATTTTAAAGACTAGATTTGTGTGTCTGAATGTGTGTCTGCATATATATGTATATTTGTAGGATACTGAAGCACGAGAGTGAAAATCACTGTGTACTTTTGCTCATTGGACTAAAGGCTGCATTATTCAAACTACAAGAAAAGTTCCGTAATGATTATACGTTGCCTTTGTTTATCATGACTTAGTCTTGGCAGATATACCAAAAGTAAAAGCTTATATATATTAGGCTTTATTTATGCTTTGATTCAAACTTACTTCCTTGCTTGCTCTGCCTGGAATTCTATTTCCTCCTAAACCTTTATTTCCAAACATTTCCCTTCAATTTTTCACTGATATATCAAAGATAAAAAAAATGAGTATAGCTTATGTAGTTATTACTGCATATACTTTAAGAGATCATGCAAATGTAATAACACTTCACTGTCATACTGTTCTTTCAGTTTATAGGAGAGGGGAAAATACCATTAACTGTACTTTATATTTAGATAGTGGAGTGAAACACTTTGTATAAAGTCATAGGATGTGTCAGTAGTAAAACCCTGCATCAATCTGAATTTCTGGATCTTCCATTTAGAATGTGTTCCTTCTTATCTCCTTTGCTTTCACATTTGTTCATTTTGAAATACGAAGCATAGTTTATGCTGTACAATGTAAAAAATTATTTCACAATTGACTTACAGTACTAGTACAGAAAGATTTGCACATGCGCAGTGTAGATTCTGTTCTCATGGTTAAGGTTTCCTTTGTTTGAAAGAATTTGTCTTCACAAAGTGGTTCTTTGCTACACTTTATACTTAAACTATTAGTCAGGGTATAATGATGTTTAGTGCCAGCTGCTTGCGGCAGGGCACATTTAACAGAACTGGCAGCGGCAGTTTTTAGTGGACTAAACTGTTGTTCCTGAATTGCTTTGAGCACTCAGCATTATGACAAGTAAGCTAAGCTGAGAGGTTTTTTCGTTACTTTTATCGAGGAAAAAGCTGAGCAGAGGTGTTCACTCACAACTTCAGCTTTTCTGGCAGCAAATAAAAACTAGATCGCTTCCAGACCATCACAATTAATGTGAGGTGGGAAGCATTTCCAAAACTGTGCCAATCTAATTCTGCCTGTAGAAAAAAGTAGAATTCCTCAACAGGCTCAAATGCATACATTTATTAACCCCAGTAGGTTAACGTACTTATCTGAGAGGCCGGCACAATCCTGCTCAGCTACTGTGCCAGAATAGGTGGACTGGGAAAGATTCTTGTTCAGCATGCGTGCCTGTCTACATCCCTGTCTGAAACTAATCATTCATAAGCACAGTAGAGTCTGCGTACTGGAATTAACAGTTCTTCTCTGCTGTCGATCAGTTTTAGCAGAGAGCTGTCTGTCTGCCTGCGTGAGTTTTTACATATCTGTCAGCTTACCCGAAGATTCATATGTGAACTCCAGCAGCTGAGGCATCAGGTGAATATACAATTCTCTCTGAGACTTTTTGGTCTATTAACCCACGAATGGGTTGTACACATCCACACAGGTCATGTGTTGTCACGTATAGCAGTTAAAACATGGGCTATTTCCCTGTTTAATAAGTAATTGTAGCATGTTTCTACAGCTTCTGATTTACCCTCCATTTTAAAAGGGTTAAGACTGCAAGTGTCAGAGAACAAAGTGGAAGGAATACTTTCTCCTAGTAGAAGAGAAGGACTGCAGTATTTTTTGATGTGTAGCCTGGCTGTCAGTGAAGCGATCAGCTTGACACACACTGAGCTGCTGTAGCAGAGGTTGTGCACTATTGCCAGCTGAAAGCTTTGAGAGGCTTTTCCTTTTACTGAGAGGCTTTCTCATTTTACGAAATTCTATCTTCTCACAGAGAATGTGTGTTAAGCATAAGCTAACATACTTCAGTTGACTGCAATTACTGTAACCAGAGGCAACACAGTCAAAATAGCATAGTCTGTATCTCTTACTTAAATATCTGTTCATTATTATGTGGACCTTGCAGCAACATGTAAAAGCTTTATTTCTCAGATGAGGTCAGTCTGAGTTAGTAATTTCAGCTAAATTATATCCAGAAATTAAAATGCAGAAATTTGTTTCCTCATGAACAGATAAAATACTTACGTATACAGACATGCACACATGCATGAAAAGAGAGAAATCCAGAAGCTTAACTTTAATGCTTGAAATGGATAAAATAATAACACGTCGTTCTTTGGGTCTGGGGTTTTTTTTTTTTTTTTCTTTTCCTTAATTTGGAGTGCCTGCAGGATCTTTAACACAGAACTCCACTTAGTGAAGCAGTTCACTTTTTAAAATTCTGCCACTCATGACTGCAAAATAGTCTTCCATAAACTAGGTATCTTATTCCTCTGTGAGACTGTGAAACACGGAAGATCCACAATCCCAAGGACTGGCTGAACTCTGATTTTGCTGGAGGAGAGATACTGTGTCCTTCTAATGAGCCCCTGAAGATGTTAATTTGAGCTATGGTTTCTCTCCTGTTCTGCCTAACGCTGTCTATGGTAACAATCCAAGTCTGCCAATAACCAGAAAGAGGTGTGGGAATTAGTAGAATTCTAATTTCCTTCTCGAAGTCTCACTCTCGTTCCTACCATACAATACAAATAAAGGACTTCTTCCTTCCTGCACGCACCTGAAGGAGGCAAAGACTTGAAGAATAAGTTTGAAAAATTGTTCAAGGATGGCTCACGGGAAAACCGCTGAAGACAGAGTTGCATAGATGGCAGATGTAAAAAACTGATTGGAATGGATGTGGAGGAATATGTAATTAGAGGATTAACTGGCAGAGAATGGATGAATTAATGGGTTATGCACAAAACTCCAAAGAAATTTCAACTAGATGTTGATCTAGTTGAGAAAAAGCAAACTGAGAAGAAAGGGGACAACGGTATGAATAGATGTTTTGTAAATCTTGGGATTTTTAACACAGGGTAAGGAAAAAAATACTGTGAGAAGCCGAAGAGTTTAAGGCTATCATAAAACAATTAATTTTGGAATTTCTTGTGGCTGAAACTACAGGTAACCTGCACAAATGTGGAAATATAAGTTAATTTTGTGCATAAAAATAACAATAACATTGGAATAGCAAATTTGGAGAATTACCTGAAAATAGATTTGGGAGTTGTGGATATCACAGGATGAATGCAAAGCACAAGAAAAATTAGATTTTTTTTAGGTGGTGTAAAATAGATGAATCAGATACAAAATTATTTACCGAATTATTAAAAATAAAAAGAAATGGAAAGACAAAAATTCAGGGCATATTTAGATAAGAAATTGAAAGGAGATTCACATAAGTGCGCTGACATAAAGAAAGTCTGGACTGTAAAAAGTGAGCAGGAGAAGTCAGAAAAATAAATTCACGGTTTTTCAAGAAAAGAAAGAAACAAGAAAAAGAGATTGGCCAAATTGGAATTTTATTAGTTTCATAGACTTTGAGGCCACTAGCTTTTCTAATTTAAGAAAATATATGTGAGTACTAAAATATTCAGATCTTCAGGTACAACCATTGCATCCCAGAACAACAGAAACACAAAGGTGGAATTATGAATGTCTAAAGAGCTAATATTGTTTTTATGGGAAAAACCCAAGATGATTCTAGTAGGTCACCTATGCTCCAATCTATTCCAGCTACTTACACTTTCACAAAACTTCCTTCCCAGTCTAATCTAAGAATCATTAGAAACCTATTAACATGAGTCACAACTACCCAAAAGCCTATAAAGAGGATAACCACCTTCTTTTGTGATATCTGTTGAAGTACATCTGTCTATATTGAGAAAAATGTCTGTTTCATTGCTATATTGTACGTGTCTAAGAACATGATAAGACTTAAGATAGCTTGCTTTATATTATTAAATAGAAAGAACACAAACAGCAACAATGTTTAGGGCAGATATGGTGAAACCCCCAGCATTTTGCTGTTAGGGTAGGCTAGAATTTGATTTAGAAGACTCAGTTCGGAGACATACAAGGGATTCTAGAACTTTAATATCATACATACAGAGAAAGTTTGCTAGGATATTGTTTTTGTCAGTCTATAGAGCAATTTTGACAGCATCTGGATTTGTATCATTAAAGTCATAGACAATAATTTTGTTGGTTCCATTGGATGTAAGCTCAGACCTGCCGTACTGCTACAGATGTAATATTCAACCTCCACTGCTAATCTAAGTGTTGAATAAAGTAAGTTAATGTACATCTGTATTTTTTATTCTGTCAAAATATAAAATTATATTAGGTCAGTTTACAAAAAGGAAATTTATTGCATATTGATCCAGCAACTTAGGCAGGCCATTCTTCAAAGAAGAGAACAGAGTAAGTAATAAGGTACAAAGAAAGCTGACTCAACCTTTCGTTGAGTACTTGAAGAAGTACTTATATCCTGAAAAAGTTTCAGGTTTTTTTTTTCGTGTTTGACAATGTTAGTCTTGATATTAGCCAGAGCAGAAGACAAAACCCACATAAGACACCAGATTTATGAGTCAGACAGATGAGCAAATACTGATGAATTACTTTAAAAAAAATTCCACTCCATTTTTAAATTAATATATATTCTATATAAATGTCCAAATGTTTGAAACTGTACATGAATAGCTTACTGCACTTTTATTTCACTACTTACAAGATCTTCACCTCAGCTCCTCAAACCTCTTTTTTCAGGATTAAAACCTTGCTTACGCTTGGGGTAAAAATTACAAGCCTGTGTCATCTCTTCGGTGCAAATGTCAAGACCTGCTGCTGTACATATAGAGGTCTTGTTGATCACTTTTCTGCGTAGAATATAGAAGAGCACTCTTGTTTTTCTGTGGACTCCTTTGAGCATCTCTTCTTTCTATGTACTTTTTTTCAGTATGTGGATTGATTATATCCTGAGTTCTTGTGCATGAGAAAAAAGGTACTAGATAATACAGAGCAGAAGGGAAAAAGATAGTACAGATTCCTTTTCAGTCAGAGAGACACATAAGCCTTAAAATTCAACACATACTCTATTCATCTTTCCTGCACTCAGGATCCTACCATAAGACAGATCAGTATTGAAAGCTAATTGAGCAACAGGTTGGAGTACAAAGTTATCTTGTTTGTCTTAGCCTTAGCTAATCTTGGCTTCTTTGCTAGTACTGAGGAGCAACAAAGCAACAGCACAGAGGAAGAGCTTGATTTAATGATGTTGGAATGATGAATGAGCAATTCACCCAAAGCTTCCTTTTGGTCGGGAGAACAGTCTTAGACCTGTGTGTGAACTACTCTCTGGGCAGCTGGATAATAGGTCAAAAAGATGTCATTCCCTTCCTGAGTTAAAAACAGTACTTTCTGTACTTATGAGTGATGAGTTCCTTCCAATGGAAGCAAGAAATATCATACATATGAGTCAGTCTTCAGTGTCCAGGTGGTGCCATTACTCAGTTTTTGGACACTGTACTACAACATATTTGTATACTCTTTCAAAAACTTCACAGTTTTCTAAAAGGAAAACATCTTTTCATGTTTTTCCCTTTGAATTTTTAAATTAAGGACATTAAAACAGGCAAAACGGTCCTGGTTTCTGAGCCAGGGACTATCCCATTAGTTTTAATTTCCCTTGTCATTTTTTCAGGTGTAAGGAAAAAATGGATTAAAATAAATCAAACAAAAAAGCTGCAGAATCTTCTCTCTTACTGAAAAGAAATACAACAGATTTCTGTCTCTTTAGCATCAAAGTCCTCTTTGCAAAAAGTTTCCATGTTTACACCTTAGACACAAGGTTTTTGAAATGAAATAGAATTTGAATAATCTACATAGAGCTCAGCTAACATGTATATCCATATCATTTTATTGTCATTGTTTAAAAAGAAATCAGAAACAGAATGAAATATTGTAATGCTTATTTTTATTTTTAGTGACATAAATTTCTTGACTTCAATATAGTTAAAGTCCTACAGAACATACCTTAATTATTTTTCTCCAATATGCCAAATAATACACATATTATATTTCTTCAAGCTTAATAACAGTGTTGGGTTCAGCTTGGCTGGATACCAGGTGCCCACCACACCATTCTATCACTCCCCTCCTCAGCAAGATGTGAGGGAGAAAATAAGATGGAAAAAGAAAAAAAACAAACTCATGGGTAAAGAGAAAGGCAGTTTAATAAAACAACATCATCATAACAAATGTCACATACACCCCCCCCATCTTTCTCTAAACTTTTTTTACTGAGCAGACATCGTATCATTTGGAATATACCCTTGATCAGTTTGGGGCAGCAGTTCTGGCCATGTCCCCTCGTAAGATATTGCTCAGCCCTAGGCTACTGCCCTTTGAGGTTGAGTGGGGAGATGTTGGAGAGAGAGTCCTGATGCTGTGTGAGCGCTGTTCAGCAGAAGCCAAAACGCTGATGTGATATCGACACCTTTCTAGGTATCAACACAAAGTACAGCACTATGAGAGCTGCTCTTGAGAAAACTAAATCCATCTTGGCCAGACCCAATACAACAACAGAGTACCACACCAGTGTCATTATCTCCACACAATTTCTTGCCTAACTGCAAATGGGAAAATAATTTCTTCGTGGTCACTGAATGGAGTTAAAAGTCAGTGAAAAATCTGATATTTCTATGGGCAAATTCTGGATTGGCTGTTAAATCTACTGAATATTCCTAACTCCTACAAATTCCTTCTAAATTATTCACATGACCTTCTTGTAACTGTTTTCCAGTTGTTGTTATGATGGATAAATATTTTCTAATTATTGCTATACAGTGAGTGTTTTGCTTTGCTTATATTACTAAAAAACTGAAGATTCCCCATTCTAGTAGAACATCCTGTTACTCTCCAATACATCTAACTCCAGCTCTTATCTTGAAAAAGTGTTTCCTATTCTGTGAATAAAAGTTTAATGATTCATCTCGTAAAACTTTGACAAAAACTTCATAATAATACAGCTACATGAAATTTGCTGTTTAACTTTGATTTAAACCATGATTTATTTCACTAAAATGTATTGGAAAGAAAGATCTAGTGGATTGTCTCATGATTTATTGCTGAAAATTGAAAAACAAATAAAAGAACACTTACAGCTCTGTTTTGGGTTTTACAGATGAGACTCTCTAAGACTGGGAAATAATCAGGATGCTTAAGGATTCAGAACAAATTTTCTAAATGGAAAAATCCCGGTGATATTTATATCTGGCAGTAAAAAGCGTGCAAAAGTATGTATTGTTAAAGGCACTGAAAAACCCCATAAAAGCAGATTTCTGGATTGGCATGGATTTAGGATAGAGAGGAGTAATTTCATTAAGGGAGAAACCATAGTTGTGACTGAAGGGAAGTAATAATAAAACCGGAATAAAATTTTTTTCAGACACTTTCTTCTATTTTACTGGAGGTCTTGTTTAATATTTACTGTTGTGAGCATTTTGTTTTCCTATCCTCTTTGAGCAACAGCTTTCTTCTATTATAACCCCACACAATAGCCAAAAGAAAATACTTTAACTCTTTTACTTGGAAACCCTCAAATCTCTTGCAATATAAACAAACTATTAATAATTATAAAGAGTTTGCAATATGTATATGAAAATTTAACCCCCACAGTTCCGTGTTTCTAAATCAAATAAGCAGCCCTTTAACATGCTGGAGGTTTTGCATGGTAAAAAGCAATGATTATTAGTGGTCCCATTTTCTTTAGAAGTATTTCAAGGGGTGCTGATCTACTTTGTGCTGTGATGAGCATTATTATACTTGTGAGTAATAGCGGCTTAAAAAAAGATTACACCCATGTATTAAAAGGTACTTCCGGTTATAAAGAAGACAGTGAAGCGTAATGAGCTAAATATTAATTACATTTTTGTAAACAACTACATTGTGTCACAATGTTAAAGCAATATATATTTTCATTGTGCCCACTGAGTCTGTCCCATAAATACAACTTAGATTTTAAAAAGTCTGGAATACTGTAGTCAGTAAAAATGACTTCTATCATAATTTCTTATTTCATAGCTGAAAAGCAAATTAGGAGGGTTATGTCACATCTGTTGAGTTGTTGGCAAGAGTACTATCAGTGATACTATAAATTCTACAAACATATTCTAGCAATTCAACAGGCAGCACTGCTAATATTAATTAAATTTTTCTTATAATTCTTTCCTCAAAATCTTAAAAGGCTTTAGAACAAAAAAAGAAGGAGGGCACTGAACAGAATACAGTTTAATAACTGAAACATAAGGGCTAATTTTTATTTCATAGTTCCTTTCTTGATTTCCATACACTTTAAAACTCTTGTGCAGCCATGAGGACTTTGACACAGTGCAGGAAGGTTTTGTATGTGTAAAACCTGCTATAATATTATTATTCCTTGTTTCACAGAACATTAATTATCATCTATTGAATAGTTAATCTTTAATAAATAATATTTTAATATAGTGAAGGTAATTATTTTGCCTACTACTCGATTTAATAAAAACTAAACTAAGCAGGAAGACAAAACATTTAAGCATTTGATTACTTTCAAATACGTCCTATAGTTACTGCAGATTATTCAATAGTGCCAAGCATATTTACCACATGGTATTTGAAGCCCATCCATCCGTTTCTAGTGTCAGTCTTCAGTGTTTTGTACTGTCTTCCTTGTGAGGTGCGATATGAATACAGCTCTGTCATTTCCTGAGATTTAATAGGGTATATCAAGGTTAGTGACCAACACTCTAAAGCTTTCTGACCAAAGATGAGCGTAAGATGAAGTGCCAAAATGTTTAAAAACTTTCCATCCCCATGGGTGTCCCTGCAGCCCAGATTATGTAGCACTGTGATTGTATAGGGAGTTCTGAAGGAGGCAATAGTCACAATTCATGTGACAGATTGACAAAAAGCCAACTCACTAAATTCCTAAAAGCTACAGGCACCACCTCAAATATAGAGACAAACCCTCTTTGTTTCATGGAGTTATCTTCCCTAGGGACTAAATTTAAGTTAGAGTATGGCCTTAAAGAGCTGTGTTGCCTAACCTGAAGTAAGACATTCTCTGGACACAAGTAATACAGTAAGCAACGTGATCTTACCTTTCTTATTGCAGTCAGCTGACAAAATAATGGAATTTTGAATAGGGAATTGATAATCTAGTTAATACTCATACTTTAAGATAGGTAACTATATGTATACCCGGATCAGCGAGGGTGTTTCCTTACATTCCTGACACACTTTTTAATATGTTTTTTAAAATGTCTTCTGAGAGGGATTTCTGAAGTCTAACCTAACCATTTCATTTTCTCAATCATAGATATGACAAACAGATTAAGCTCCTTTTCACGCTTGAAGAATGTTATCATTTCTCTCTCTGGAATTCTCTGGAATAAAGAAGCTCAGTACACCCAGCCACTGAGCTTGGTCATGTTATCTCAACTGTCTTTTATCACTGCACACATTGCTTACCTCCCCAAAATACTAAAACAATAGAATATTTTGAAGATAAGTAAATCCTGAGTGAAGGTACAGTAGCTTTAAGAACCTCATTTCTCTTCTTTTTGCCTTGACTCTTGTATGACAGAATGCCAAGCAGCAGTGTGCTTTCTGTACTACCACTGGCCATTCCTATACCTTGACACTACGCTTCATAGGTATTATAACCTTAACAGATGAATGAGTTTGCAGACTGCAAGACACAGCTTCTGTCACATAACAGAAGGATGTAAATCTCAGAAATGATGACCCAAACAATTGCCCTTCTATCAGCTTCTTCAGAGTCAATTCTGGAAACAGCTTACCCTTGCTAATAGTGGTTATAAGAAAACAGCATCTTGAAGTCACCCATGCTCTAAGCTATGTGGAAGGTTTAACCACACAACACAGGACTGATTGAATTGTTCTACCAAATAATATACTAAACAAATAATTTCTGTAGTGACTGTCAAATAAATAAATTATTTTCTTACAAATGACTCTATTACTCCCCTGTCCTCAGAGATAGTGGCAAAATATTCAGCTGATACTCTATTTGTGGCTTTTAAATGACAAATGCTCAGAATAAAATATTTATGATTAAATGTACGTAAATATATTCCTTTATTTGATCAACTTCAGAGACATTTGTTGTGGTCCATGCTCAATGCAACTGACAGGAATAAACTAAACTCTCTACTGGCATAAATCCACTGAGTTTGCAACAGGCGGAGCTTTGGCTCTTTGTTATTATTTAATAGGAAAATAAACATTCATACTTGAATTTGTGAAAAAGAATGATAAAAGGGTTGTACAGGTCAGTTTCTTATTAATGAAGTAGAGACCCTTTCAACTCTGAGCTACTCAGATGAATCTGAAGCAGGTCAGAAGTAACAAAAAGTCATTAACATCTGACAACTGGGTCATGGTCTGTGTAAACTGAGTTGGTGCTCTCAGTCCAGTATATAGAACATCAGAATAATTGGTGTTAATTTGCACCCCAGTTGGCAGTCTTAGCACAGAGGCCAAAGATTGAATAGACATGAAAATTAAACTATCCTGTCAGCCATAAAGGTTGTTTCAGGTCAGGATTGAAACACATTAACGGGATACTATAGAGGAATTTCCACTGTCAGTGCTAGGGCTGTAGCTGTTTTTTGAATAAATCAAAGACTTTGTGGCTAAATTCAGTAATATGATGCATTTCCTAGACATTATAAACACTGAGGGGTTTCCTTCTTTCTTTCTTTCTTTCTTTCTTTCTTTCTTTCTTTCTTTCTTTCTTTCTTTCTTTCTTTCTTTCTTTCTTTCTTTCTTTCTTTCTTTCTTTCTTTCTTTCTTTCTTTCTTTCTTTCTTTCTTTCTGTCTTTGGAAAAATAAGTTTATATCAGCAACACAATGGTGGCAAAAACCAAGGAGGTCAACAGCTGACCTCCACATCAAGTGCAAATTATTGTATCAATGTCAGTATCTGTGGAGAATCACTAATGTATTTTTGCAACTAAGAAGCCATAAACAGTACATGAGTGTTGATGATAAAGGGATTTGCCACGTGAAGAGTTAGTTTCCAGTATGTTATAGTCCAGTGTTAACTCTGGTATAACTTTTTATTTCATATTACCAATCTGATAGTGACAAAACATGCAATCTTTTTCAATATAATGGAATCAATATTTAACACCAGGTATGCCTGTTCCTTTATTTCCTGGTTGCACATGAGAATGAAGTTTGCAATTAAATTGGAAAGGAATGGAGATATTGAAAAGATGAATACCATCTTGTTGCCAACTGGCAGAAAAGCTGGCTGGGGAGGTCTGAGAAAATTCTCCAGTTATGTAGCTCTATACAAAGGAAGAAGATTCAGAAATGGAGAGTGCATAAGCAACACCACAAATTATATTTGTGCGGACTATTTTAACCTCTTGTCAAGTCTAGCAGATATCCACTAGAAATAAAATAAATCCTCTGAAGATTTAATCATAGATTTAGTCTTGTTTGGTCTAAAAGGAAGGCAATCCTGAGTGAGCTGCAGAGTTAAGTAATGCGGATGTTGCTTTCATGTGCAAATTTCTTTTGACTAAGTGAAACAACAGCTCCCAGAGTCTGGATTGATGTCCACACAACCAGGCCTGCATGTGAATGCAAATGACTTCATTATAGGCCAAGTCTCTGTGCACCAATGAGCTGTGCAGGACACTTGCAGTGATACCAGCTTTGTGTGCAGCTTTCTTGCTGTTTCTGTTTCCTGTCTGAAAATAAGTGGCACCTTATCCGTTGCTAAGCAGGAGGAAAGAGTTCCAGTGTGGCAGGGGAAACAAAACTTCTTATTGTTAGTGTATTCCTTTCACCCTGACAATTGATAACTTTTGTGTTATGTTTTCCTCCCATCATCTTGAATTTCATAACAGTCACCTCAAAATGAATCTGAATTCTGTTCAGCTTGCTGCATTCCTGAACTTATTGAATGCACATAAATACATTCATTGACAACGGTAATAAAAAAGATCTGTTATTTTCAGTTAAGTATAGCACAATCTTTCATAGGAAATATTCAAGGGAAATACAAAGAGCAAGGACAGTTCTGTACGTATATTTTTACCCGTCTATCTCAGAGGCCTCTCTACTGTGAAGTGAATTCCAGATAAGTACTCTGAGCTTTTGTTTGGCTTGAGAGACAGGCTTGCAAGCCTTTTTAATTATGTCACACAAGTAGAGCACTTTAACAGATTGGGTTAAGAGTACATCCTGCAGAGCTTCTTAGCAGTTCCTGTAGCTAAAGATCTTTTTAGGTGAGGTGGGAAATGTGAGTCGGTATCATACCACTGACTAATTGAATTTGGATTACTCAAAGCATACATATGGGCTGTCATGCCATAAAAGAAAGTTTATCCTCTTCTAGGGAGATTTTCGGCACTTTGCACAATTGGTGGCTTGTGGACAGTAGGTACATAGACAGTGTATTGTAAACTTGGTTCAGAATCCTAGATTCAGGTCTACACCCCATTTGAATGGCTGAAATCTTAAATCCACGACTGACTGCTTCCTCCTCTGAACTACGAAATCTGTGGAATGCTCAAGGAGTAGTGCAGTGAAGCATAGACAGGCAACTAATTGTTCTTTCCAACTCTCAAACAGAAGGAGGCATTTTCCCATAGTGTAGTTATTCAGTTTTAGACAGAGTCAAGAAACATTCTTTATATAAGAATTTGTAGCCAAATCCTGAAGATGATTAGCTTTTCTGATTACCGATCCTTGAGAAACCCTCTCTCAATCACACAGCTTTACCCTTGCATCAGATGCAGAATTTCAGGTCTGGATTTTGCTGTAGGTGTTGTCTGACTCCTTTTATACAGTTTTTCTTTTGAGCATACAAATGTATTGCTTTATCAGCCCTAGCTTTTATGGTTTGGAGCGCAAGAGGAAGAGACCAGATATGTTGTTCGGCTAAAACACTATTCCTTAATAATCAAGCAATGAAAACAAAATCATCAATATTCCCTTTTATGGACATTCACGTATTTCTGCTAAGAAAAGTGTTATACCTAGAAGAAGAAAACAAAATACAAAGTAAAAGGAATATCCCTCAGTATGTCTTAAAAAATCAGTTTTTTCCATCCTACACATTTAGATAACTGACTTCAACAACTGCAAAGCAGAGGCAGATGTAGATGTTTGAGGGCCATTAGGCACTGAGCATTTCCTCGAATGAATCACAATTACAGGATCACCAGTCTTAAGTCACTTTGTGCTGATCCATCATGAAGATTTATTAGTCCTTAACATTTCTCATTGTTTACTAGTGACAGGAGTGCTTGGTGCTTGAAGGTTATCTGACACATCTTTGCTTCCTAGTTCTGTATATTCCACTCCATATGAAAATCACAGACACTTAGTACCAAACACCAGTAACACCTAGCATCAAAAACCAGTCCCTAGAAATACCTCTAGGGATTACTATTCCTTGGCTGCCTTCCGACATCCCATGATAAGCTCATAGTTATTTTACATTCCATTACCCTGATGTCCCTCTGCTTGAGCATATGCTGTTGTCTGTCTTGGGCATATATCCAGACTGCCTGTAGGCTGTATTCTCCTACAATCCATTGTATGTTCTGAGAAATCATATGATCCCATTAGTTTCTCAGATACCATGGTTTTAAGCTGTCAAAATTAACCTCGTGTCGTGTTTCTCTTTTGCTTTTTTTCTGTTAAGGCTGTCCTAGACCTACAGGTTCAAGTATGATTGAGTGCAGCAATATGCTTCTGTCACACGAAGAACAGATTTTCTCAGACACAGTATTATATAGGCCCTACGTTTTCCTAGGCTGTGCAAATTAAATTTTAAAATATACCATTCCATCCCCCTCAAGAGTTGAATTCAAATTTTTGTAGCTGGAAACTCAAGATGGTTCTGATTTATGCAATAAAACTGTCCATCACTTCAAGTCTCTTGGCAAACATTTTCTTCAGATATGCTATACTCAGTGTACCAATTTGTAATTTTGGGTACAGCTCAAAAAAAGAAGTAACACATAAATCACAGCAGACCAGGAGCAGAATTCCCTCTAATGGGTCACTTTCTGCCTGTATTCACAGCAAATTACACCTCCACTCTGCACCAGCTGAATTTCTTAACGCTATGACTGGGCCAAAGCAAGAGCGTGTCCTCTTAGCTCTTCTCCAGCAACAATAAATCACCTGGTTTGAGAGTGGGATGAAAAGATTAAATAATTGGTTCGCACCGTGTTTGAAAAAATGAGGAAAATTAAGAAATAAATTGAAAGTAGTTATGTAATTAAAGATTACATCATCAACCATGCACTCAGGGGAGTCTACTTAAGGCTGCACAATTAATATCAATTTAGGTATTTCTTACGCTATATTTTGTACATTTTAAAATCTTTCCACAAAGCTTTTTGTAACTGTATGCTTTTAGGGATGTCTGTATATTTATATTTGAAAATTGCTAGGATTAGTATTTAATGTGTTTCCATGAACTTCTAAATCTTTCGTTTTGTGAGGAAGAATTTTTTCACTGAATAGATTCCACTCTTATAACACAAAATTTTCAATTCAGCAAAGGAATTTTAAGACGCTGGGATGAAATTTTACAGTGTATATGTAAAATTTATTTTAGAAATTCTTCATTACAGTCTATTCCCAAAACTAAGATAGGATCATAGGAGTTTGTTTCCAGTATTATACTGAGTTTTAGTTATAGTTTATTAGTGGATGTTAAAAGATAGCTTAATGAAGTAAGAAATAAAATCCATAAAAAAGTTTGAAGTGACTTTTCATTTACAAAGAAACAAATTACTTCAGAAAAGTTACACTTTATATGTTATGAATCCAGTGGTCATTAGCACACTTGCAAGTGAAACAGGTTAAAGTACACTTGACTAATATACATTTAAAAAAAACCCAAACCAAAAAAAAAAAATCCAACAAAAAACACCGAGCACAACAACAACAAAAATCAATCCAGTTCTCATAAACTCATAATCCAGCAGGAATTTATCATTCTCTCCAGCAAAGAGTACAAGAATAATTGAAGATGCAAACTTAACAATAATCAGATTGACGTAATTTCAAACCACCTCCTGTATCTGATAGCAATGGATGTGAAGATGTTATAGTAATTTTATTTATTGCAGTGTTATTTTTCTCTATATAGGGATATAAAAATTTACAGACCTGAAGAATAATTGATTTGATGGTCTTTTCATTCCCTGTACTCAGAATCACAATAGGCATCATAGTACGTGCTTCACAGAGCCCTCTATCTTCTCTTCAAATCCCCTGATGCAATGGGGTTGTGTTTCAAAGTAGAGTAAATCTAAGTACAAGTTTTTTGTGTCCTGTGAATTAATCAGAGGAGTTTAGTCTGTAGAGTTGCTATAATTACATCTTTCTTGAGCGAAAAGCAGCGCTCTGAATTGCTGCTTGTAAGAGAACAGGTTGAACAAGAATCTCCTGAAGTTCAAAAAGGAGAAGTGAAAAGTCCTGCACCTGGGGAGGAGATATTCAAAAGCTGTCTGGAAACAGGCCTGGGTAACTGGGTTTAAGGGACTTTGCTTGAGCGGTGGAGTTGGACTAGATGACCTCCAGAGGTCCCTTCCAACCTCAACCCTTCTGTCATTCCATAATATGTTTAGGCTTAGTTTTGTTCTAAGTGCAATTTGTGGTAATGTCTATGCAAATCAAGTTTTAATCCAGGCCCACGCTAAAAATACAGTATAGGTTTTACCAATGAGAACTGCAGTGCCCAGAATCTTGTAGGACTTGCTGCTACAGCAACAATTCTAGTAACATTTCAGGGAGAGAAAATTTTTGTATCCTGGCAGGAGAGTGGGCCTTGATGTTTTGGTTTTTCTAAACTCCAGCCACATGTAACAAATCAAAGGAAAGAAGTGTTATAGTTTTGGCTAGGATAGAGTTAGTTTTCTTCATAGTAGCTAGTGCGGGGCTGTGTTTTGAACTTGTACTGGAAATAGTGTTGATAATACAGGGATATTTTCGTTATTGCTGGGCAGTGGTTACACAGAGTCAAGGCCTTTTTTGCTTTTAACACCATCCCACCAGTCAGTAGGCTGGGGGTGCATAAGAAGTTAGCTGATCAAAGAGGTATTCCATACTTTATGGCATTATGCCCAGCAAATAAAGCTGGGGGAAGAAGAAGGAGGAGCGGGATATATAGACTTGTATCATTTAGTCTTCCCAAATAGCCATTACGTGTGTTAACATGTGATGGAGCTTTACTTTCCTGGAAAGAGGGTGAACACCTGCCGGTCAATGGGAAGTTGTGAATGAAGTCCTTGTTTTGCTTTGCAGGTTTGGCTTTTGCTGAAGCAAAGGAAGTTTCCAGGGAGTTTCTCTCAACCAGGGAGTTTTCTCACTTTTAACCTTCTGATTCTCTTTCCCATCCCACCAGGTCATAGCAAATTGTTCTCTAGCTTGATTGTAAGCTCTTTGGGAAAGGAATATGTATTTGTAGAGCGCTTACCACAAAAACTCTTTTCGAACTGTTGGCCTTTACTTATGCACCTCCAGCAGTGCAGCAGTAGAAACTGCTCTGGTTTAGCTCTGTAGAACAACTATTTCATTCTTCTGATTCACTCTAGATTAAAACCTGTAAGCATCCATCTGTTCTCTTTTGTGTTAAGTTCCTAAATATAAAGCTTTGTCATATTTTGGGGATAAAGTTCAAAGGAAGATTCATTAAGCAGGTAGCAAAGGATTTCTTCAAGGGATGGTAACACATGAATGACATAAAATTAGAGAATCTAATTGGTTTTATTCTTTAGAATATCCTGCTGTCCTGTAGAAAATATAAGTTTCTGGCAGGAAATGAAAGCCCAAAACGTTTTCTGATGTAAAATATTAATTTTCAGCTGAACTATGAACATTAAGAAATGCCATTATGTGACATGCAGGGAACCATAAGTTAGAATCTCATGCTTCAGGTTTTTTTACAGCCTGGATTTCATGACGAGACACAAAGATCTTACAAGGTGTGTCTGGAGTCTACATGGAGTACACAAGATGCTGTCTTTTTGACCTAGCCTCCCGCAGCCATAGAATGGTATGGTCAAACAAATAAACCAAATTATTTCACGTAAGACTTTAGACTGTTAATATAACACTAGGTTTTCTATTTGTGAGTGCTCAGTTTTCCCACTAGAAAACTCTCTTACCAGAGATTTGTAGAATAGAATTGCAGAGATATTTTCTGTCTTTCAGATTGGCTCTCCACAAACCCAAAATTTCCTCCAGTAAATACATAAATCTAAGTAAACAAATATTTTTTCATTGTAGAAGGGTCAATGGCAGCTTTCTGGAGTCTTTTCATTCTTCCTATGCAGGTAGCAGCTTCCAACTCACCTTACCCCTGTGTCAGAGGTATTTTGACACACTTAAATCTTTTGGCTACAGGGACAGAAAGTCTACCAAGCAGACTACTGACAGGTCAAAAAATCTGGGTAAGCACTCTTGAAATCGAGTTTTTCTGAAAACAATTTTTTTGGGGGAAAAAAAGTCATATTCTTTTGCTACTGTTTCTTTTTGTTCTAGAAAAATAGGGAAAGCCTGAAATTTTATGTATGTATGTATATTTTGCAGTTGCATTTTCAGTTCTCATACATGTACATACATATTTGTTAGAATATTATAAAACAAATATTTATAAATACATATATTTGTATAAAAATGTATAAATGAGTATGCTTGTAATACAGGCACAGATTTGTCATAATAACTTCCCTCAGTGTGCAAATATGCTTCTGACATACTAATAAACACAGTTTACACTATGGTTAGCACTGAATACAGCTTAAATCACTCACATTTTAATTCTCTATTAGATTTCAAATCTGTCTCCTCACGTATTTTCATCTCACACACCTGCTCAATGTTTTAATGATTGCTCACAGTCAATAAAGACCAAACTATTATATTTTAAGGAAAACAGACACCTTTATATATGTATTATTTAGTTTTCAAAAAACATAAAGGCATATTAGTGCTACTTAATCTCTTCTCAATATTCATTTGCTATCTAGCAGTCTCGAGCTACTGTTAAGAATTCCATTTTTAAAGAAGCTGTATTATAATTTTGGATGGATCTTAAACTAAATGTCAGAAACTTCTTCATGTGTTGAAACCTGCCTCAGAATTATCAGTAACAAGAAAACCAGAAATAGGAACTGCACTCAATTAAAAATTGCTGGGTTTATATGCAGTGTGGAGCTCTATTCACTATGGTGTTATTAAATTTTCATACATTAAATTATAGTTGTTGGTTACAGTAATCTAATTGTTATATTTCTATGAATATAAAATGGTCTGTTACAAGTAAGTTTATTTGCAATAGTAACAGCATAGATATAATGCCTTTTTCTTATTTCTAGTTTTGATGTTTGCAAATTGTTAACAGAGAATTAATAAATTCATCCAGTTCTTTCTAGTACCCAAGACAAGGCTGAATTTGAACAGAAGTGATCCCTCCATATACACGTGCCCAATACATATTGTTCTTTAAATACTTACTCTGTATACCTGCATCCTGATCTTTCAAACTCTTGTGCAAACTGGTGTAGTTAATCAGCACCACTAACGATTGGTTTTAATTCTTTTACCCACCATACAAATTGAATTCTATTGTAGCAACCTCCTTCCTGTCCCACTCCACTAAATTCTTAAACAGTTTTGCTATACAGAGAAACAATTATCTTTGAACTAGTTTGAAATATACAGCAGTTCTAGTAAATGCAAAGGAAAAATGTGTTTATGATTATTTCTTACACATATATTTCAGAAGAAGGCAGCATGAGCAAATTGGCAAAAACTTTGCAGGTAGCCCAAGAGTTTGATTAAAGTAGCAGTGACGTGAGCTTAAAAAGATTTTTCAATAACGTACATTTTTAAGAAGCAGCTATTAATTTTCAAAAGCCAAAACTATTTTGTGCTTTTATCAGAACATGTTTTTATCTAAAAAAGATTAAATGCAAATAAACAGTTCTAATCAATCTATAAATAACTTATAATTTGAAAACCTGCTGCAATAATCAATGTGTTCAAATACAAGAATGTGCAAATGACAAGCAGAGACAAATTTGTAGCACATAAGCCTATTTAACACTTACATAAATCTTACTTGACAAAATTTTCATTGACTTCATTACAACATGGTCTAGTAATCAGATTGATTTTATTGTTTGTACTAAGTTGTCTGACTAACTTTAATGAAAGATGTGTTAAATTTGGGTCTTATATTTTCTGACCAAGACTCAATAAATGATACATTTTTCTGCACTTTATTTATGCATTGACTACTATTGCAAATTTTCTTTACGCTTCGTACAGCAAAATTGTCTAAGAATCATATCTGAAAGTTATGTATTCTAATGCAGAAGCTATGCATAACTTAGCACTTTCTCTGGGACTGTTAGCAGTAGATGAGCATATATTTATATGTATTACCTTGCAAAGTACTGTAAAGGTGTTCGAAGAACTGTATCTATCTGCTCAATCAGTATTTCAGAGTCAGTTAACCCATAAATAAAATGCTACATCTGGAATGGGATGGAGTAGTGGCTTTACAGAACAGAGCAATATTTTATAACATCTCTTCTTGCATTTACTATTATTTTCTAGAAATAAACAAAACATTATATCATGGAACTAAGTGCTCATATAAAATCATGCTGAGTTCTGCATCAACCAGTGCAGGAAATAGTGTTGAGCTCCTGTATTTCGAAATCCTAAAGTTTTAACATTTCAGGCACCAGGCATGATAATTAGTTTTTTGCCTTTATTAAAATATTATAACTGGGGGCAAGCACTAATTAAAAATAACAAAAAATCAGGAGAACCAAAAGGAAAAAAAAATGGCAAAAAAAAGTGCAAAGGAACATTGTTAGCAGAAGCTAGGCTTCAATTAATAAAGGACGGACTCTCCTGAGTGTACTATTTGGAGTGAATGGAAAGAATTCTAATATTCTATGGCTGAATAACTACTTATTTTTGTATATCTTACTTTGAACTTACAAAGTAGTCACTTTTATAAAAGTAATGAAAATATCTTAATATATAATCGTCTATTGTTAAAATTATTGTTGCCTTCTAACAGAGCATTTTGACTTCATATGATATATAGGTTCAAGTAGATAAGATATGGAAGAACAACATCCTGATTTACTACTTGGGAAGAGAGCATTATAAGCTTAGCAAGATCTTTTGGTGCAAGCTGCCATAAATATTCAAAGGTAAGAAGAAAAATAACTATGAACTTTTAGTTTACTCTTTCTGATGAAGTTTTTCGTGTTGTGTTCATGAAATAAAACTACAGATACATCACTTGCTCTTAATTTCACTTGGCAGAGCATTCTTTTCCAGAGGGAATTTCACATTTCTTTCAGTTAAAAAGACAGAGTACTCATTCTTCCCAGTATTTCTAAAAAATGGAAATGATGATAACAAGCTTAAGGTAGCAAAACTGATAAAATGCAAGTATGTCACCTACAGTTTCATGTGTGTGACCGAGGTTTTCTTATTGCCTCTCTTTTTTCATCTGTGAATGGTGCTGCCTGTTTAGATGATACTGCAGTGTTACCTATTTGCTCTTGTTTTATTTATAGGTAGCTCATAACTGCTTAGATACACCAGTGAAGACTAGGACACCAGGAGCTCTATAAAAATAGCTCTATAAAAATGTGAAGTATAAGTTATTTTCTCTTCCATTGTGCATGCTGAACACAGAAAAAGGCCTCTCAGTGACCAGCAAAAGCTGTTGCATTGTTCCCTTAGCAAGCAAATATTTAATGAGTAAGTGAATGGTTTTTGAGTGTGAAAGAACAATCTCTCCCTGCTTTTAGTAACCAAACTTGACGCAACCCCTCCATCTTCCTTTCACCAGCATTCCAATGGTTTATTAACATTTTGAAAGCCAAGACATTCCATTCATTCATTAAAATCATATGGTCCCAAATATGGACATGTTCTAAGATCTAAAATGTGCAGTCAGTCTGGTATTCTCAAAGGTATCAGATATATTAAAAATGTCTTTAATTGTTCCATTAAAGAAAAAAGAAAACTCTTTTCACCAGCAGGCTGGAGGTGTTTGATTTTACCTCCTTCAGCATTGGTGACAATTAAGTGATGTACACGTGGTTGTGTGAGTATTAGGAGAAAGGAAGAGGAAGACAAGGAAGCTCATTTACAATGACTCTGGACTTCAAAACTGATGAAAACAAATAATAACATAATATTAGTAATACTACTAATAAAAACAATAATGTGTTTGTTTGCTCTTTCTATCTAGGGGATCATCTAAAATATGTTAAGTCCCTGCCTGTTTACTCAAAGGAAACATTACTTCATTTGCAGTTGTCTCCAAGTAGGGGGAAGAGGGGAGGAGGGGAAAAGCTGTTCTCCAAATGCAGCCATTTGAATATTCATGTGTTGAGACCTGCTGTGTTCTCTTACTTTTAAACTGTTGCTGCATAGATACCTACATTTCACAACAAAGGAAAAATTCTTAAAATAAGAAAATGATTTCTAAACTATAGTGGATTTCTTCCTACGTGAATCTGGCTTTTGTAGTTCAGGAGCTGTCATGTCTGAAGTTTGAAAGAAAAAAATAGATTGTTTCTGTGGGCTGTCATAGTTTCATATTTACCGTGGCATATCACTTTACTACTCCTGCTGATGGCCCACCTGTCTCCATTGCTCTGAATCGACACTTCAGGACTCAGCACCTACTGTTAGCCACCAAGACATACTCCCCTAGGCAGGAAAGAGGCAGACAGCCAAAACAAACATTCACAGCCAGTAAATGAATACAGAAATTAAAACAAACAAAAAATACCCTGTAAACTGTTTCCAAAAAAGGAATGAAATCATATGAGAATGAGTAAAATGAGAAGTTAAAATACAAACTGCTAGAATTAACAGAAACAGAATCATTTGATATGGCACCAGATTAATTCTCTGTCCTATTATATATTGAAATGTTTACATTTTTATTCTATTCCCACAGCAGCCTATCTGATGCCCTTAGTCTGGATTTAAACCCTATTAAATGGAAAACAATCCTTCAACTTAGAATTTCTTTGTAAACATCAGCTGGAACATTAGAAAGACTACTCTCTTCTTATATGAAATTTTACCCAGCAGTTGAAAGGTGCTTCTGATGTTTATAACTTCAAATCTTGTCACTTTCTCTTATAAAGTGGTTCCCTTAGATGAAAAAAAAAAAAGCACAACATGATTATGCCCAGGTGTATAACATCACACACAGATTTTTGAATCAGTTTGAAAGATTTCTTTTGCTTTCAGCAGGAGTTTGCATGAACTATCAGCACACTATAGAATTCTAATATTTCCTGAACGGCAGGGAAAAGTAATAACATTTATAAAATTCTCACCTCAGCAGTAGCTGAGAAGAGTCATTCACTCTCAGGCTGATCGGAAGTATTTTGCTTTTCTCCCAACGCCTGCTGAGTTAGAATGCAGTGGGAGCTAGAAGCCATTGTCTATGACGGGAAAGGGTTCCAGCTCTTGATGGTGTTGAAGCTTCTCCTGAACTCGAGAGATGTTTCACTTGTGAGAGAAGAGGATGAGTTTTGCACTCAGTGAAACTTGTGAGCTAAAGCCTGACTGGTAGCTACCAACATGTTTCAGGATTTCTTGAGTTCAGGCTACTGGGAGTCAGACTTCACTGGCTGCTGCAAACTTTATGATAATCATTTTTCATCGGTGCCACCTTGTTTAGCTTTTGCTGGGAAGAAAAGCTCAGCTGCTACTAGGAGCTAGACTGGCCTCAGAGGTCAAGCAGAAATTCAACTGGAACAATAAATCTTATTGATTTGCTGATAATATGCAAATAAAATAATTTACCTCAAAAGTGGCAGTATGTTAACCCTCTGAAAAGTTGCACACTATCACACACTGTCTCGTTATGTACTGAATGTAAGAAAAGCAACCAAGAACTGAAAAATAATTGAAGTAAAGAAACAGCAAAAGATTTAATAGACTTGATCCTGAATAATGCTGGGTTTATTTCTCTGCCTACATCCATATTATACAACAGAGCCTTGGGACTGGGTCGTTCGAGTCTGCTGCTACTTTGTCCAAATTAGAGTATACTTAGGTATGCATCTCATTGGTATAAAAGCAAGCATGAGACCTGACTTTTGCAGTACTACTGATTATCATTGCTCAGAGTACCTTCTGATCTCATAGAACATTTTTTTAGCTGCTGTTTGGGGCAGAATGTTGGAGGAACTAATACATACAAGCCAAGAGGCCACTTCATACCCGAGCAGCTTGCTACTGTACACGTGACTTTCACTTCAGGCACTGGTGGGGCAGAGCACAGCACAGAAATCATGCTGTTGCTCTTATTGAAAAGCAGAAACTAGCAGTACCTCTTCCTGGTTATAAGTGAAAAAGTTCATCTCTTTCCTTTGGTTTTGAAGAGGAGAAAATCTCTAGTCTGTTCACTATTGCAAGTTAAGCACTGAAGAGAGAATTCACTTAATGAACTTCCATTCTACTTTGGGAAATGTACCCTTAACTGCCTTTTCTCAGCTAAGAGTAAAGACAAAACCTAAGATTAGTCTTCCTTTCCTTGAATCCACATAGCCCCATGGAGAGATACTGGTCTCAGCTGGGAGACGGAGCTGATAGCTGCTGCTTTCCAGGACAGAAAAGGAAGATCTGTCTAGCTCAGACTCAGCTGGGAAGTGGTAATTGATGCTGGGAGATAGTAAGGAATTACTTTTCCTCTTGCTTCTTGGCTATGACTCACCATTGAGTTCACACTGATAGCAGAGGGAGTTCTGACTTTTCTAGAACAGAGCTTGTCAAGATCCCAAGATGGAGTATTCTGAAATGTAGGAGTTTCTAATTGCCATTGTGTAGCAAACAAGCCAGTGAACAAATCTGGGCTCATGCTGCTCCAAATCTGTACTCCAGGCATGATCTCTGTCACTCATCTCTTCTCCAGTGTGGAACTTGCTGGGCCCAGAGTATAAGAGCTGACATAGAAATTAATCTGCTTCTACTCTCCTTCTTATGTGCCTCTCTGTAATCCTCCTATGCTGATCATCTGAATGCAAAACAAATAGCTAGTGTTAGTCTGCTTGTGTAGTTTCCTGCAGCATAGAGATTCCTTAGTGGTAGCTGTCCTATGAAGACAACTTCCTTGTATGGAAAACCTTTTTTTAAAACCAATAGAAAATTCAGCTTTTGTCCTCTATTTTCAGCTATTATAAATTATTGATATACTATTGATACTATTACTTAAAATGTTCTACAATCTTTTCCAGTGCTCTCCAGAACTGAAGTTGAATCTGATTTTTCATGAAGGTAACTTTTTTCCAGCCAGAGAAGTTAGCTTCTTTCTAATTATGTGACACGGTAAAAAGAGCATTAGAAAACATCAGGTAATTTCCATGATGCAGTTGGAAACACTGGGGGTGTGACTATTGACTACTTGCAAAATCTTCTTTTCTTCTATAAAATGTCGTGAAGGATGACATATATTTACAATATGTCTCTTTTTTATTTTTTTATTTTAATTTTGATATTATTAGAGGTGCATAAGATGTTTTCACGTTTATAGAATCAGGCTTTAAATAGTTTTCTGTATAACTCTCTGTGACTACCTTAAACCTTTTGCCTACCCTACAAAACTAATGAAGTCCAACTCTTCTCAATCTAAGAAAAGCTAAAAGTATTTGAAAATATAGAGATGGAAAAATTACCATTTTCATCAAAACCACAGAATACTAATATTTTCCAAGACTCTACATTAGGCCTAAAGTTATTTCATGCACTTGTTCATGACTTAGAGAAGCAGCAAAGTCTGCAGAGTACACAGTTATATAAGTCTATAGAAAACTTTGAAAAACAACAGTAGGATCCAAACAAGTTAAGCAAGAGGGAAAGTACCAGTCCATTCTTTTTTCCTTGTTTCTAAATAAGATGTAATGAACACTGGGAAGAAAAATACAAAATAAAATAAGGATATCCCTACCAAGTTTCAATAAGCTATATACACTCAGAAAGAGGTCTCAGTCATCATATAGCTGTGGCCAAACTGGTGCCCATCTCTCAGCAAGTCACAGTGGCACTACAACATATTTCTGGTAGGCAGCAGAGTCATGGGTCTTTTATGACAGTTCACAAGTGTAAAATCGCCCAAAGCATGAGTGTGTCTCAAAGTTGATTTTGTCAGTGCTGCATTAGTTTTGTACTGGCACAGTGATACAGATAGAAAACAAAAACACTACACAAAGGTTATGACTGAGCTTGCAATACTGATTTGTTCACTTCGGTGTGCATTTGCCAGTCCATTTACTTCCTATCCTTTCCGATTCTGAGCTGCTATAGTTATTCTAAATACACTGCCATTGGCTTAAAAATACTCCAATGGCAGCAAGGGATAGACCAAATAGTTTGGAGAGTAATCTGTTCTAAATGTGTATTGATTGCAAATGACAATTTGTGAGGGGGAGCTGTTTATAAGGGAACTAAGAAGAAGCAGAAAATAAGAAAAAAATTAAGAATCTTAAACAGAACCAACAAGACATTTGACAGAGTGATCAGCAGATCAATGACTGCTAAGTCTTTCCTACAAAACAAAATGAAATCTTTCTATCACCCTGTATACAGAGATTGATTGTAGGATAGCGGCCATCAGTTTTTGAAAAGAAGCTATTTCCAGTAGGTCCCCCTCTGTTGTTCTTATTCTACACATTGTTTCTGCACACAAATCTTGTACTGTGCTATTTTAGCAGTCAACTCTTTAATGGTCCATTCAGGAAAACAAAAATCAGAAACCAATCCATCCAGTAAAAGCAGCTTCTAAATTGCGTGGGACAGGTATTAAACATGCTCTGTCATGCATTAAAAGCCGTCTGTCATGGATTTGCTGGAGACAGTTGCAGTTTCTAAGTCTGCATCTGGGGTACATTCCAGTTTCTCTTTTGCGGTAAATCCTCTGTGCCAAATCCATAGACATCTCTTCGGTGATGGTCTTTTAATTTACTTGAGAATATTTGGTAAAACTATGTGAACTCAGTCAGACTTTTCAAAGATGTATCCTATGTTCTACCGCATATAAGTGCTAAATAAATTGATTTGCATTTCAATGATCTGGTTTATGCTGTTTGTTTGCCATTGGAAGCATTGCAAAGAGGAGAAAATTCTATGAGGCAAAACAGCTTTGTAAATGACAAGGTGAAAGCATTGCCTATGTACTGACCATGGCTATGTGATGTTTTACTCGAGAATTCCTCTTCATGGATTATATGTTTTGCAATATGACATCTTGATAATACATTGCAGATGTGTTTTTAAAAGGAGCTGTACAACCCATGATATGTCTTTTCTTACGTTAAGCTCTGCAGGCCTCTGGCAAAGCTTTAGAAAGCTGGAGGCTTTCAGTTCACATGTGATTTAAAATCTGACTCAAGAATACAATCTTAGAAACTCTAGGCATCAAATAAGGAGAGAAAACTTTAAATTTAATTTGAGTGACTTCTTGCTTGGAACTACATTAAAACCAACTCTATTTTACTGTTGCAATTCTGAGTTAGTAAGCAAGTTGGTATGCCAGTCAGTAAGACTTAGTTCTCCAGAATCAATATTGCAGTTATTGAGTAATTACAGTACTTGCCTGGGAAGATGTACGGTGTGATATTTGTTCGGGGACTGATGGGTGATAATGGTGCTCAATGAAAGACGATAATTGAAAACAAAATTATCTTAATGCAGTTGACTGACACAATAAAAAGAATATGGTCTTTAAATCAAAACAGACTTTATCTTCTTGATTATCAAAACATTAGTTTAAAAATAGCAAACAGCAACAAGATTTTTAGAGGGTAATATATGACTTGCACTTCTTTGTTAGCTTCAGATTATCAGTAAAGACTCTTTAAATGCTAATCCTCTTGAAAAACCATTTCCTCACTCAAGGTGTTCTTACAGGCTATTAACAAGAAATAAAGAGGAATTGTCCGCCTTTCCTTTAAAAGCTAAGAAAGTTAAATTTCAGCAATTCGACTTTTCAGTAATTTTTAGCAAGTGCTCAGTTAACATGTGATTAGTCTGTGAAGCACACATAGCATGCACTTCTCATCCTTCTACTACTACATATACACACTAGGAAGTCTATAGTGACTTCACGAAATTTCTACAAGTTCATTAGCCAGCATTCCCAATGGGTAGGTAAAACACTGTGTTTGAACATTCCAAAAATACTGCAAAATTATCATAGACTTTGGTAATACAGTCATAATCCATTCTCCTGAAGAGGATAAGAAGATAAAAGTACCAGAATAGCAAAGATGGGATTTACTAGAAAGCATTCTTTGGTTTCATGGTATTTCCCCACTCTCTACTAAAGTTATCAGTGACCAATCAAGCACTAATTTTGTGAATTTAATGACATATAGCTGGGCCAAACACTCAGCAAGGCAAATGGTCCTTTCTGAAATGTTAGGGTGACGATAAGGGCTCAAAAAAGAGCAATGAATTTATGGACCGGTCACTGCCAAGTGCATTTCCCAATCAAAATATTCTATTTTCAGTTGTAAAATCTTGAAAATGGGGTGTGTCATGGTTTAGCCCTCAAGCAGGTAACAAAGAGCCACATGGCTGTTTGATTTAGTCTCAGCCAGCAAATAAAGAACCATGGTGGCTGCTCACTGCCCCTTTTGCCTTCTGGTGGGGCAAGGAGGTAAGTTGAAAATAAAAAGTAAAACTTGTTCGTTGGGATAAAATCAATTTAACAGGGCCGCAGAGGAAGAGAAAAACCAACAACAGCAACAAGAAAAAAACATAAAAATTGGGTGATGCACAATATAAATCTCACTGCTCAGGAATCAACAACTGTGCACTATCCTGATCCAGAATCTTCACAGGCACAGACCAAAGTAAGCTGTTACCCAATGTGACTGATTCATTAACCCCTTGACAAGGCAGAAGTAGCAAGGTACAGACATGAGGATGACCAGAGATACCAGGTGTGGTGATGGAAAGAAGGAATACTATATGAAAAGCAGGATGATCCAGGTTATTGTGGAATGAGAATATCCAAAAGGGGGGGAAAAAGAAAGGTACAGAGAAAAGGTAAAAAAATTGATCTTGTTCAAATTTGAACATGATATAGAAAGGAATTGCTCATTAGAATAAGAAAATCTCTAGTATTTTGAACTGTGAACACCAAGAGGACATTTTTTGTTTCCTCATTTCTAAAATTTAAGTGTAGGTATATGGATAATAAGAATTTCCTTTAATGAAATCCATTTTTTCCAAAGGTGGTTGTTTCTTATGAATTTAATTCCTTAATTACCTATACAAATATAAATCTTTATCAAAATCTGAAGAATAATCAAGTAATTTGGAAACAGCATGCACTGTAAGAGGTATTTTATGTAGCAGAGCTACCATTGTGCCCAATTATCTAGAAATTATTTCTGTACATTCCGCTTCTAAGGGTCAAGTTTTTGCTGCCCAGTAATTCTGTCAGTATGTGGGTTCATCTAGAACAACAGTGACCTCTAAGGATGCAATTCAGTGTGATGCGTCAAGGGGTAAAATTTAGTGTGAAATATCACAATTTAAACTTATAGCTGCAGAGTTTATATTATATATAACAATAAAAATAACATACGAATATGTTAAATGAAGTTTCTCAGACCTTCTGGGCTGTTTAACATTCACACCCTGATCATGAATTAAATTCACATATACATTTATGTACATATTCACATATACATCTTTATGGATATCTTTATGGTTGCTATATTTTTCAGTTTAGGACTACTTTAAACGTTCTTTGCTGACCATGAAAACATTTATTCTTTCACTGTTGTATTCCTTTTTTTTCCTCTACATTTTCTTAATAAATAATTTGGAAATTTAAAACTGAAATATTTCTGTTTTAAATGGAATCTTTTTGTTTGTTTCTTTTTCCTTAATCAAACAGTTAAAGTAATTAAAAATGAACTTCAAAATTCTTCAGATTTGCCTGACTATGTTTTTTTCCAGTGATTCCGTGAGAAAATTCTTCTCTGTCTTCTAAGTGGACAAAGAGAATATAAATGTAAAATGATAGTTAATCTATTTGTTATTACTTCTGTAACAGAATATATAATCTGAAATCTTGATTAAATATTATGTATCAGTATTTTCTTTATTTTTAATATTATTCACTTACTGTCAAATGCTGCTTACTCAGATGAGATTTTTAGTAAAAGACAGAAAGTTCCTCCCTAAAGAATATTCTGTGTGCTGAGTATGAAGCTTTACCCAAATAATTTTATTATACAAATATTGATAATATTCTGGCCAGTGAGATGTTTTGGTTAGCCTAATGACTTGGTTAGATTTAGAACTAAAGGGTTTATATAAATTTTCAGTGCACTGTTAACCTCCATGAAGGAAATTACAGAATTGTTTGATCTGCTGCACGGTGAACAAATCTCATAACCATTCAAGACAGGGTTTACAGAAGCAATAGGCACTATGGTTACATTAGTCATTCGGGGTGCCAGACAGATGAGGAAACTATGAATCTCAGACTTGTTATAATGCCTTGACTAAGTGACATCACTGTACATATTCCAGCAGACTTCCATCTCATTTGCGCAGTATGAAGAGACAGTTGAGGACTTCTAAAAGCCAAGAATCCGTGATTTGCCAAAAATGTGCTTGCTGAAAAGCACTTGTTTCTGTGCAGACCAGACAATTGAATAGGGCAAGGTTCCTTAAAAAGAATAGAGGTCTGGAGTCAGGCTGGGGGGGGTTAGTTGTTGTCCTGTCCCAAAATGGAGAGAACGAGAGTGTAGCTGGAACACAGCAGAAAAGGTAATCCAGACTAGAGAGTGGATTTGGACTGGTGACCTTTGCAAATTCCCACCTCTGCTAGCAACTAACTCAAACATTGGTAAAATAGGCAGCAGGATCATGGCTATTTTACTGCTGATTCTCGGTTGCCCAAGGCAGGTACGTTCTTTGTCTTTGACATGATTGATAGGAGTACCAGGTCTATTTTGATTATCCACCCATCCTTAAGACCTGGGGTTGTCAAATATCCCAAGGATGTCTGTAACTAAGAGGAAACAATTGCCTCCCAAGGCCTGCTCACAACCTGAACACAGAGAGGAGACAGCTCCTCAGTCAGCCTCTTCCCAATACCTGTTTCCTCATCCCACGCATGGCATAAGGGCAACTAGAATATATAAAAAGATAGTCTAACATCCGAGTATATACAAGCCGTACATATATACGTATATATGTATATACAAGTGGTCTTCATGTGCTAGAGAAGGCTTAACTAAAAGAAGACAACCTGCTCTTTCTGACAACCTTGGTTTTTAACAGTTATGTTTTTGTTCCTTCTTTTAAGAAGCTACAGGAGAGTCGTATGACTATGAATCCTAACAATCCATTAATGATAAAATTAATGATAAAATGAAGCATAACATGGCATATATGACATTATGGAAGCAAGCCTATAAACAAAGGGCTCACAATTTTGAAGACAGTTACGTTTTATAGTGCTTTTTCTCTCATGTTTTTTAGTGGTTATATAAGATCATAATTTCATATATACATACATATATATATATAAGATCATATTTTCTTTCAGTTCTGCGTTAGCATACTGACTCATTTTTTTCTTTTCTAGACTAGTAGGCCCGAGATACATGCTAGCTCTTTTTCATATGAAAACCAGATGAAAAATCAGTGTAGTAGTTTACATCTAAGAGAAACAAAGGTTTTCTTGTTGTGGTTTTATTGTTTGTCTTTACTGAAATAAGTATGTGATCCATGTATGATCAAACAACAATATCAGTTCTCATGGAAGGTTGTTGCATGTTTTCAAGCTGGCTGAAATAAGAAGGGAAGGCCTGTATGGATCAGGTGGAAGATAATGGTTCTCTCTCAGGGTCGGTCAGCGGAAAGCCAACTGGATTTTGGAATCATCTTTCTACCTGAGGGAAACCGGACTTGGTCTCCTGTGTGAGAGCTTTCCCATCACCATTCTTTGATACATTGGGGAGTAAGATATTCGCAGTCAACTCATACAAACCCTTAAACTATTTAGCAATCAAAAAAACAACCACAGATTTTGAGTTGGATCAGATAATATCAAAAGGTCACTTCCAACATCAACCTATTCTGATTCTGTGATTCCATGATTTTTATATCCTTATATACAGGATAGCTGCAAGTTTCAGATGTGTGGGTTTCAAATCTTTTCCTTTTCCTTTCAGTTTTTCTATAGATTATTAACCAATAGGACTCTCACTTGAAAAGATGGCAATATGAGTTAGAGTCCTTTTAGGAAGCAGACGAATATAATCTGAGATTTTTACATCTTGAAATCTTTTTACATCTATGAAAGACAGAGTAGATCTTGATTTTGGAAGTGAGCTGTTTGTTCCTCTCTTCCAGGCGGTTATTTTTCAGTTGAAACTACTCAGTCAACTTGGATCAAAATTCACAAGTAATTTCAAGTCAGTGTAAATTGTTTTGTTCATCCAGTGAACTATTTGCCAAAATATTGCTGTTAATGATTAATTTGACCAGTTCCAAACTCATTTCTCATAGGTTTTAGGATTTCTATTTGCATGGTCTCTTGCAACAGTTTTACAGAAGCTTAAAGATGGTAACTTTTAATAATTCATAACCTAAATCAGACCTATAAGCTTTGATCACTGATATTTTGCGTGTATCATCTACCATATGTATATGTAGTATACTGCATATACATCTTCTAGCATGATTTCTACAAAAGAGAAATATGCAGAAAATAATACGTATCACACAGTTTATCAGCAGTATGACTATTATTAAGTTAATAATGTCAACAATTGTGCAAAACTAAGTTAATAATTTTAATTTACACTGAATTGATCGTCTCTAATAATGAAATAATATAGTTCTGTGTGCTTGTTCTCTGATGATTTAATATTAAAAAAACATAAATCAAAGCTGTTTTGACAGATCTACAACACAATTTTGTAACAGAATGGAAAATTTTAAAAACTGAATAGCTGATAAAAGATGAGTAGAACCAGGGAGGATTGATTTTATAGCTGAAGGCAGCATTAGAGATTAGGTACTCATCTGGCTTTTCAGAAGACCTGGTGATTCATTCCACATAAATGAAGTTTGTGATATGTAATGAAAAGCTTTCTATCTTCACTGCGAGCAAATTAGCAGGTATTTTGTGGGAAGAATGTTAATGTTATCTTGCATTTGTTTCAGAGCAGGAACACATTAACAGAGGAGATTTGAAAGGAATTTCACTTTTATAACATCAGGTGCTGAAGGTATTAAAACAAGGTCACCTCTAAAGCTAGGAGAGAAAATTAGCTTATAAACAATCAGTGACTAAAAATACATTCAGTCTGTTTCACTGACTGGATCCAATAAAATATTGCCCCAAATTGCTAATTTTCTTTACCAGGAGTGATAGTCATATGTCTAGAGCTGAATCTGTGAAGTTAAATGATAAAAAAGCCCTGGTCAGGTGAGGGAGAAGGAATATGGATCTCAGTGGCCAAAGTAATTTTTTTCCATTAAGGGAGAAAACCAGTTAGGCTGTTATATAGCCTTTACTGTTCCACGTTACAAAGCAATAGACTATTTGAATGAATTACAACCCTTTTTTCAGGAAGCAAATGAGGAACAGGAAAGGAGAGGAAGAAAAGAAAAAAAAGATCATTTTTCAGTACAGAATAACTGAGAAAAACTGTGATCAGGATTGAAAAAATAATTCAGAAAAATATTTTTTTTAAACTATACTATATGAGAGATACAGAAAATCAGCATGCACTAAGAACAAGGCAGGCAAGACAGCAAAAAAAGAAATTCCACCTTTATTTTTTATTTGAAAACAAGACAGAATCAAACTAAGAATGTGTATTTGCTAACATTGGGATAAAGGAGAAAATAGGCCAAAGAGGAAGCTGCTTAGTAAGTTAACAATATTTCCTTAGAGAGGACTGGTTGTAGCTGGTTTGTGATTTAGGCATGATAAAGTCTTAGAGTGAAAATATATATAAATATATGTGGAGAGATAACATAAAGGAGATTATTTAGGAAGAAATACTGAACATGAGGATAACTAGATAGGAAGACACAGATACTGAGATAGATAGAAAATTGATCTTCAAGGCAACCTGAAAAGGTAGATAAAGAAACATTTTTGATGATAAAATTGGCCTCGCAAATTTTGAGATATGACTTTGTATCACGGTAACTTGTGGTAGCGGGGGAATAACTCTTAAATAGGTAGCATATTTCTAGACATGATATAAGACTTTTTCAATCATCCTGGTTTATGAACGGTTCACAAAGATCAGAGACATTCCTCAGTTATTCAATTGATATTAAAATGGATATCTTCTGCAGTATTTTTTTTTAAATATGTTTATAAAAACCTTGTAAGCCTTACATAAAAATAAAACTCCTCGTATCTTCAGTCCTCCTGACTGGGTCTAGGTCAATGCAATGATTCTGATCTGGGTTGTAAACAGCAATAGTCAGCAAACTTTTTGATGTTTAGTCAAACCTCCTTCATCAAAACATTCTTATGTCACATTTACAATTTGGTAGGTGGTCAGGTAGAATTTTCACAGTAGTATCACAGTATCATAAGGTTGGAAAAGACCTTTGAGATCATCGAGTCCAACCTATGACCCAACCTACACCTACTCCTACTTGTCAACTACATCATGGCACTAAGTGCCTCATCCAATCTCTCCTTAAACACCTCCAGGGATGGTGACTCCACCACCTCCCTGGACAGCGCATTCCAATGTTCAATCACCCTCTCAGTAAAGAACTTCTTCCTAATGTTGAGCCTAAACTTCCCCTGGTGAAGCTTGAGACCGTGTCCTCTTGTTCTGTCGGCGGTCGCCTGAGAGAAGAGACCAACCCCTGACTGACTACAACCTCCTTTTAGGTAGCTGTAGAGAGCTATAAGGTCTCCCTTGAGCCTCCTCTTCTCCAGGCTAAACAACCCCAGCTCCCTCGGTCGCTCTTCATAGGGCTTGTGCTCCAGCCCCTTCACCATCCTCGTCGCTCTCCTCTGGACACACTCAAGCATCTCAACATCTTTCTTAAACTGAGGGGCCCAGAACTGGACACAGTAAGTGTGTTACAAGATAAAGTTGAGTGAACTTTCTTGTTGACTTTAGTAATTGCTTTAGAAATGCTATTTTAAACCACAACATTTTAATATTCACTTTCTTTAAAAAATAGTTCCCTTCCCTTGAAACAGTTTATAAACTTAACAACTTCAAATGTTGGATAAAGAAAATGCGAGAGTGTCTAATAATGCTTGTCTACCACACATTGGTGAAATAAAGTTTGTTCAGTTAATGTTTCTGAAAGACCTTTAGGGCTTTTGATGAGGTATTTATTACTTCTTAACCATGCTCTTATAATAAAATATTGAGCTGTATAACTTCTGCTTGGGTACACTGGCAGAGCACCAAAGAAAACAACACAGCTACAGATTTATACCCAATAAAGACCTGCTCAAGAAAATTAAAATTTAATGCTTATTACAGATAAATAACCTGAGGAACCTATATAAATAAGGAGCATAGTGTTAATATTTTCAGTAGAGAAAGTAAGAGTAGGAGGAGAAAAAAACAAGAAAAAATAAAGCTATAGTTTTCATCACTCTTCCAGATAAAAGCATAATTTTTTAACCAAAGATGAACCATAGATCAATAATCTTGAGAAAAATGTATGATTACTCTCTGTTTTTTGAATAACATAACTTTAAATTTGTCAGAACATTGCTTTCAAGTGAACACAGAGTACATCCAAGTACGTGAAAACAAGTAGAGATAGGAAAAGAAGGAGGTTTAATATATGTTTCCGTAGTTTCACTACATGCAAAAGATATTTCTGAACACAAGACAGAAGCCAGAATTTTTTCATTAATTGAAACATGAGCCCCCTTCTTACTTTCACACTACTTGTGGTCTTTGATTTTAAAGTAAGACAAAAATAGTCTCTCCCTGTCAAAGAGGCTGCATTTATCACTAGCAAAACCAAACTGTAAGATAAGTTAAAAAAAGAGGTGAAGGAAAGAAATATTGATTAAGATGTTGTAAATATGCCAGAATAGACCCGTGAGATATACCTGTAGTTATATGAATAGTATTTTCAGAAGCTACAGTTAAAATTCCACTGAAATGCAATTCTTTGAATGTCAAAACTGTATAAGTCTTTCTGGCAGTTAAAAAATAATCTGATAAAAAAAAAAAGATTAAAGAAATAGAGGGAATTTCTTTACAGCAAGGGTCTACAGTTACACAGAACTTACACCTTACTCTAGAGTAGTTTGATTGAGTTTTCACTGAGGTTTGAAAATCAGATTCACAGTGAGATAAGTGGTTTGTATATGCATATGCTCTGTCCATTGATCTGACCACGTTTATAGCTCAGACTTAATTTATATTCTAATTAGCGAGCCTGAAGTTGCTCTCTCAGCAGCATCCACTACTGCAGAGATTTCTGAGATTTGTAGCCATATAGACCTTCCAATTGGAGGTGGCTTGTGCCATGCAAGTGACAGACAAGCACCAAAAGCTGCAAGGATTCAGAGCAAGTTAAAAGTTCTCAGCAGGATAGGAAAAAAATAGGACATAGCAAGATTTAAGGAGTGGCAAATTTACTGTTTTGGGGATAGCTAAATTATTTCCGTGGAGAAGGAGGCGAGAGGTCAGTCTGAAATATATTCTTCAGTGTCAGAGGATTACAAGAAGGTGTTTATTTAATGCACATTACCCGTTACATAGACTGAATCTGTCTTTCAGAATTCACACTTTTCGCTCTCCGAACCACAAGAAATGTTTTGACTGCAATGGCAGAGAAAAAACTACAAGTCTTAAGAGGGATTTTTGCAATTCCACAGGTAAGAACAGCTTTCCAGTGTTCAGACTGAATTCAATCAATTATGTATTAGCTTGTCTACTTAGTATTTATTTCTGAGGCAGTTCTTCATGTACACTATGTAAAGTCATATTACTTGGAAGAAACTATAAATATTTTAGGTTAGCTTATATTTAAATTTAGACCTTTATACTAATAAACTGATAAGTTTTTTCAATTACTGTAGTTTTCTCTTCAAGTTTAGGAATGTGCAGGGCAAAAACTCAGCCTTTTGGACAATTATCTGGTAGCTGATAACTTTCAACACTGAAATTTTAATATGAATCATTCTCAAGTCTTTCTTGTTGATGCCTCTTCTATGACCTAGGCCCTCCCTTTTTCCTTAATACAATATCATGGAAGACTCCTATTTAGTAGCGGATTGAGAGGACAGTCAGAGCTTGAACTTGCAGACCTTCATTTAGTAGTTTAAGGTTGTGTTAACATGATCTACTTGCCTTTTTCTTGGAAATATCCAGTATTTGGAAGTTCACACATCATAAACCAATAAAAGATGGAATTGTTCAAAAAAAACTGTGTATCATCCCTTCCATGAATGAATAGGCATGATTCTTATTACTAAAAGAAAATTGTATGATTTCACCCTGAAAATACACTGAAAAATATTACATAAAATATCACTGTAAATTTTATGCTATATTCTTCTCTGATGACAATTTATTGGTTTATGTTTTACAATTATTAATGCAAGTAAAACATATCAACCTCAAAGTGAAGCCAATTACGTAGCAATTGATGAAAGTCCCTTTGATAAATAAATCAGGTTATAGCATCCATGAGTACTAATCATGCTGGTCCTTAGTGTGGCAGACAGGGTAGTTTTTCTGGCTGCTACTCTTCGTTGTGGAAGAAACTCAGTATTCCATGAAATATTCTTTTCTCATCCATAGCATCTGGTATTTGACCAGTGTTCAAAATGCAACTGAGCTTAATGGAGTTTTGTTTGCTTGTATAGTTTGTGCATTATCAGTTTCTGACTAGTACCTTTGTAAAGTACTCTGTGGTAATTTAGTCTAAAAATAATTCTCAAAGGTTCAATTTATTAATTTTTGAAACCTCTTTTTATTGAGAAATGTCATTACTAGTTTTGCTTTATTAGCAATGAATGCCTGTGTTAACAAATAAACAGTCACACTCAAAAGTATTTCTGATTGGCAAGAATTTCATATTTTCTCCAGTACTCAGAAGAATATTAAGGAATGTGCTATAGGGAATTGCCAGAGCAAATGCTTAACTGAGCACTGTTGGAACGTTCAAAGGAAAGGCTTCTGTCTTGGAGTCCTGTCAGGTACATATTGATGCATCAGGCATCCAACACGATCCAAATGCTTTCGAATCTGCACGTCTATGAACAACGGTAGATTTTTTATGTGTCATATATGGGAAGTATCTGCCCTGGATTCCTAGATGTCAGGCTAATGGATATGGCTTGTCACCAGCTGACAAGGGAGCATTCCAATCACAAATTATGAGTAAAGGCCCAGTCGGCTTCCATGCCTATAGAACTAAACGAGTTTGGAGATCTGGATATTCTTTCTAGCAGCAGAATACTATTCAAGATCTAAGTTTCTGGTTTCATATAAACCTGTTATAGTAAAACGCAAATTTATTTTTCGAGTAAATAAATACAAACTAATCAGATAGCAAGAAATAATATATTTGTGTTAAAGTCCAGATTCCATTATTCTTAACCATAATAGACTGTGCTGTACTACGAAAGTTACTTCAATGACTTTTACCGAAAGGATCAGAATCAAACTGTTATTTTTACTTCTTTCTCACTTCACATTTTTCCTCTTTTTTTGAGAAAATACAAACCAGTTTGTGTTTTTGCACCAAGAGCTTTTAGAGAATGACTCTGAGAAGAAACAGACCAAGAACAAAAATGTGTTAGAACTTGTAAACAAACTGCGATGACATTTAGGATACCTAGGTAATAAATTTGTTTTCCTTTAATGTTACTTAGTTCTCCTTGCACAATAGAAACAAATACTCAAAACAAATAAATATCCTGGCCTAGAACCTTAGGCATACTTAACACTGGACTATTTTGATTTTATGCCAGCTTTGCTTTTTTTCCAGGTTGGGGGAATCCCCAGATGCTCATTTCAACCAGCAGAGGTAAGCAACTATAGGAGTAGAAATTGGCTGTCCCAAATAACACATACATTTCTCTAATTTATTTACCAAGTAAGGGGCTTATCAGGTTGTTAATATTTATATTTAGGAAATGTTACTACTATCGTTATTATTTCTTATGTGGTGCTAAAAATATGAGTGATGAGTTCTTTATAAAGTTCTAATAGAGCTCCTGCTCTGAGAAGTCCTGTGTTTAAGTTGAAACTTATTCCAGATGTCACTGAATGAAGCAACTTAAAAAATTTGCAGTACACATAGCTAAAAAAAAGTTTCATTTTGAGTCCAATATTTATATTAAAAAACAGCATACCTTTGACATAACATACATTTACTACCGAAGAGGTAGGTACACACAAAAATGAAATAGATATCCATAAAAGTGCATTCCTTTTCCATTTTCAGAATTCTTATATTTATTTGTGAAAGCAAACAATCCGATGCTCCATCAATCTCCATACTTACCTAGATTGCCTTAAAGTGAACTATATACACTGACAGTCATTTATCTGACATTATATAATCTTATCAGGCTTCTTTCTTTTATACGTTCTGTTTTCCTTTTGTCTATTTCTTTTTTTCACACTGCAAACTAAATCAGCTATTTCAGTGAAAGCTGGTGCTTTGGAACTAGTTTGCGAATACCTTGCAGGGAATTAAAAAATTCATAGGTGACCTTCAGACTTATAAAGATTCTAGAAACGAATTGCTCCTGAGTCATTCCTTATAACACATAGGCTAGATTTTTGTTTCTTTAAATTAAAGGTTATTATTAACTGAAATAAATAAAGGATTAAAGCCACTGGAGGCCCAAATCTAGTCTTGTAGTATATCTTTTTAAATTAATATCTTTGTATTTGATACTTTAATCCATTTGGCTATGGCATATGGGGTGAAACTCTTTAGCAAAGCATTTTAACACAACATTGTTGTATTGAATGGATGTGCAGTTTAGATAAGCAGGGAGAAAGATGCCTTCTGGGAAGAAATATGACTTATTTTATTTTACAGCTATGTATTGGTGTCCCTCAGAGTTTCATGGGCAGATCACAATCTGTATCTGTATCTTACAACTGAATAGCAAATCCTACCAGCATGTATAACATCTAGTGTATATCTGCAAAGGACAGGTGATGTGGCTGCACTAAGAAAGTTTTGTTGGAGTCCTCTGACTTCCGAACACATAAGATGTCAGATCTGTGTTAACTGTGCACGCAGTAAATATTTTCAAGTGCAGACCATTTTCCAGATGTAGCATGAAAAATTAATCAATTATACTCTGTCCCCTTAAGACTACTCTCCAATTCATTCACCAACAGTCATGAGACTGAATCCTGGTACTAGCAGTCAAGTTGGGATTTTAACTCAGTGAGTTGTTATGGCATGTTTCCAGGTCACGTTTGTGGGACAGCTGTTTTCATCCATAACAGGGTGAATTATAGCAGACGGTGAAGCCAACAAACCTCTTAGCATTTGTGTACGGTGCTCTCTGCCAACCAGAGAGCAGGCATTGACAGGCATCGGCTTTGGAAGGTTTGGCATTCTTTCCACTGGCAAATGCAAGCAACAACAGTTATTATACAGAATGGTTCTGTGATGCCTCCTGTAGGGACACAAGATTACAGTAAGAGGTAGGTAATGGAAGAGAGAAAACTGGTATTCTCCTTGGAAAATGATCTTTGAAATATTCCATTTTAAGACAACATTTTCTACGTGTATGGCTGAAATATAGCTCCTTAGAATAATCTAAGTGAACCCTGAAATACTCTTGATTAAAATATCAGGAAAGAGTAACAGGATCTGTTCTGAAATATCTATAAGTTGGGCACACCACATACTTAAGCCTCAGTATTGCTGAGAAAAATAGTTATCAAATTTTGCATCCTTTTGGACAATTTGGCATACTGCACTTCAATGAACAAACCAGTAAGATTGTCATGGACTGTCAAAAAAAAATAAATCTCAAAGTGGAAGTCAGGACAAGATTTTCTGAATGCTCCTGATTGAGTCGTTATGGTAAAGGTGTCCTAAGTCTTTCACAGATTTCTGAGAAAACAAGCAGTATTATCATTGATAGTGGGTTCATTCAAATCCTTTAGGCTATAATCAAAATTAAATGCCTTTATATTTAGTGTGAAAAGTACAAACTGAATCTATATCCTACAATGAGAGAAAATAGCCTGAATACTTTTATTACTTTTATTTATTACTTTTATTCTTGTTCCATAAACATGAAATCAATGTTCTGTCTATGTTACAACATTAAGTCAAGTTGTAACTTTTTATTAATCCAGCAGTGAGGCACCAAGGTTGTACACAAAGCTACGAAAAAGATCATTTCTACCATTTGTTTCAGTGTTTAATAATTGTTCCCTAACTAGGCAAGACTGGTGTTTTTTCATTGGTTCTTATTTAGGCTGGCTTCTTTTGGGAGGTTGCAAGCCCATTGTTTTCTGACTAGAGATAGTTAGAAATCTCTGAATTTAACGACAGTTTGTTATCTGGCACTGCTTCACTTCCAACATCTTGTGTAACAATACTTTTCTCAGCATGAAACCCAAACCAACTGCTAGCAATACCTTTGATCTATCTTTTTCAGGCATCCTGATTAAGATGAGGCATTTTGATATAACAACGCAGATTGTTCCCCTCAGACAAAAATATATGCATAGTAAATGTTAAAACACAGTTAAATTGTGAATAAAATATGAACTCAACTAGATTTGCTAACCTTATGTGCAGACACAGAGAAATACACAAGAACAGCATATAGGAATGTTTTCCATTAAAGGATCAAACCAGATCTGTTAGTCTGACCAGTATATAAAAGAAGTGTTTAGCTTACAAATTAAGTAAACACATAGTTATTCTTAATTGTTCACATTAAGAGAATATGATAAACAAGACTGAGAAGTCAGGATAATGAAGATAACCTTCTGATTGGCAAAATTTGAATTAATTTGGAATTTGACAGAGATATTTGCCTGCATAAGAAGAAATTAAGTTAAAAATGAAAAAAATTACAGGAAATCTACAAAATGCAATATTGGAGATCTCACAATAGCATAAAAGGTGCTGTCAAAATGAGACTGTAATTGAATATTTTGTGTACATTTTAATACAGGTTGTTACAGTTGTTACCTGTATTAAAATGTACACAAAATATTCAATTACAGTTCCTTTCAGATTGACTTCCAGGACAGCCATGATCAGTAAGGTCAAATAAAAGTAAGTTACAGTAAGTAAGTAAGTATAGTAGTAATAGTATTCGAATCAATACTACGTTTAGGATCAGCTAAACAATGTCATTTAAAGCAAATTAATGATGTGAAAGAACTATATCCAGAGTTACTGCTGTATCGATGAATACTGTAATTTAAACATTTTTGTAGTTCAAATTCAAATTCACCACTGTTGTCAAAGGAATTAACACTGATTTGCATCATCTATGAATCTGGTTTATATATTTCCACCTATAACACTGGAAATCTAGGATACCATAATCTTATTTCCAGTACCCAACCAAAAATTTTCTTTTACCTAACAGTCACTAGAAGTTACACGAACTAAAATAAAAGCTGACTTAAGGAGGAGTACTAGATTAATAACTGATTAACCATTAGACTTCTTCACCTTGAGTTTCTGCTTCTCAGTTATCAGGTTGCTGTCCTCACTGCGCACACACAGGTTGACCAGCACATTCTTGAGCCAGTCTCGCATGTGCAGAGGAAACTCAGTCAGCTCTGTGTCCAGGCAGGTAGGGATGAATGTGCAAAGCAAAATGTAGTCCAGGTGCCACTTGTATCCCTTCTCGGGTTCCCTTTACACTTTTTTTGGCTGGTAGAATCACTTCCTACTTAAGAACATTTCCACATCTACATCATGTTTTGATGTAGAACAATGTGTATGGCAACTCTAAAGCAAGTCTTAAGGTGTTATTGTGAACCTCACAATATTTATTATGAGTAAAACCTCAGCCATGCATATGGAAAAACGTAAAATCAAAAGTATTAAAATTTTGTGCAGAGAAGTTTAAAATAACACCAATAATTTTTTGATCTTACTGGGAATGTTTTGAGTTTCACTTAGGAAGAATACTGAGGAAGATTTGACTACTGCCTCATCTGATGAGAGACAGCCAGGATCAAGAATACAAAAAGAGGCAATGGAAAGGATGCAGTGATAGGGAAAAAAAGACATGGAAATCTTTTATATTTGCATAGAAGGATAAAGAATGACTATATGATAGCCAAAGAAAAAAAGGGGTCTTATAGAGGTGTCCTATAACATATATTTAAAAAAAAAGGGGAGGGAGGAGAAAAGCTAGGCAGATGCTCTGTCAAATCCTACCTTTCAAACACCTTCCTGAGAGTAACTGTTGAAATGAGCTGGTCAGCTTCAAATCATATTACTTTTATGACAGATAATGATTTTTATTGTGTATGTCTCAGATTAATTGTCATTAGAAAGGTAGAGAAGGTGTTCTGAATTATTCTGGGGTCATACCTGGTGGCCTCAAACTCTTCTTGCACTGTTGGTGAAGTGAAGCTTCTAATGTAATACGGCTGAGATAGCATTGCTTTTGCCCTGATTTTGGCTGGGATAGAATCAGTTTTCTTTTCACAAAGTTACATTTCTAAATAACTGCACTTTTGAGTAGCTAAAGTATTTAGTATGAGAATAAAGGTGATGAGATACTGCGTTTCAGTTTTGTGATGAAAGGCTTTTGCAGCTTTGAAGTACCCAGGTGCATAATGCTGGGAGGAGCAGATTTTGGACAGCTGACCCAAGCTAACCAAAGAAACTATTCCATACCATGAACACCACACTCTCTTTATGAGTGAGAAATTGTCTCATGATGGCCTTGTTCTTCTTCACGGTTGCTGTCCTTCCAGGACTCACTCACCATGCTGCTTAGAGTTCACCTGCTGCTCTTAGTCCATTTCTGGGTTGTGATCTCTTCATGATGGCTGTGACATCCACCTCTGAAAGTTACTGCCGTGCTCACAGTGCGCACCATCTGGTGACCATTGCTTGTAGCATGCATTCATGATTGGTGCAGTATTTGGATGTCTTTGTATTTTGCATCATATTATATCATTTGCATTAGTATTAACATTAGTTTTTATTGTTTTATTAAAACTACTTTCTAATTCAACCTCCTGGTCTTTTACTTTCCCAGTTCCCCTCCTCTGGGTAGCTGGGGGGAAACAGGATGACAGAGAAGCTGTCTATTGTTTAGCTCCCAGTCAAAAGGAGCTAAACTGGCACAGTTTGCTTATTGAGAATATTTTCAGAGTAAAGTAGCCATTTCCTGCAACAAATTCCTGGTATCAAGTTGTCATGGTTTAACCCCAGCCAGCAACTAAACATCATGCAGCCATCCACTCACCTCCTCCCCCTCTGCGAAGTGGGATAGGGAGGATTATGAAAAAAAACCAACGTGTGGATTCAGATAAAGACAGATTCATAGGACAGTAAAAGGGAAATAACAATAAACCCAATAATAATAGCAATAATAATAATAATATTATACAAAACCAGTGTTACACAGTACAATTGCTCATCACTCAATGACTGGTGCTCATCCCATCCCAGAGCAGTGATTGCCCTTCCCCAGCCAACTGCCCGGTTCATATACTGAGCATGACATCATATGGTAAGGAGTATCCCTTTGGCCAGTTTGGGTCAGCTGTATTGGATAAGCTTTCTCCCAGGTTCTTGTGCACCTGCACACTAGCAGAGCATGGAAAACTGGAAAGTCCTTTACTTAGCATCCGCACTATTTAGCAACAACTCTAAACATCAATGTCTTATCAAAATTGCCCTCATACTAGATCCAAAACACAGCACTATACCAGACACTAAGAAGAAAATTACCTCTATCTCAGCTGAAATCAGGACAGTAGAATGGAACTGGGACACAAGCAGATTGCTAAGGAGGCATTGAAATGGACTACAGATCAGGTTTCACTAACATGGAAGGAAGGGCAAGACATATCACTAGGGTGGTAAAATGACTCATAGCCTACATAGGGGTAAAAATCATAGAAAGGAAGACCATTCAGCCACGTGTTGCTTCAGCTAGATTATGGCTAGCACTCTGAACTAGCTTAAAGACAGCTTAGGTATCTTTATAGCAAACTGATGGCTCTCCGTTTTCTATCTTTGCGTGGCTTCGGCCCACGTTTTTAACCTAACTCAGTACCAGCCTTTTCTTTATAGGTTGTGTGCAGTTATTTGTAACTCCCTCTTGCACCTAATTACCTATTACCTACAGGACTCAGAGGAGAATAAAAATTATTATTTTATCTTTCCTGGATAAAATACTCTAAAAAGAAGTAACAGGATACCCAAATCTTAGTGAAACTGTATATCACTTTGTGGTTTAGGAAATTAAATTGAAAACATAGGAAACAAGAACATGGAAAGATCAGTCTAAAAATCCACTAACAGGACTGTAGTAATGGAGGGTAAATAGAAGAAGGCTGCCTATCAACCAAACAAATTAACTCAGAAAAGATCACAGATAAAGTGAGAGAATTAGAGATACTTCAGGTTCAGTACATTGAAAATAAGCCATAATCAAAGAAGAAAACAAGCACTTGGCTTTTATTTAAAAATATGCATTTAAAAAAAAATGAAAAATATTTCATTCAGAGACCTCAACATAATTTTTGAAAACCAATTAAAAATTTAAGCAGCACTTTAAAAGCTGCCTATAAGTACCATAAAAAATATTATTTTATTCTGATACAAAGATTGAGATATGCTTCAGATACCTGGGAATAGCTTGTCTCATGACAAGGATTTTGTGTTAGCCATAAGGTCGTTCTGAGAGTATTAGTCAATATGCCAGTTGGAGCTGGCATCTGAAATGGTTGTAACAGATGGTGAATTTGATCATTTTTATTCGACTCTGAGAGCATTGATTGAGCAATTATGTATAGAAAAATATATTCTAAAGGTATTTTATAGAAGATATTTCTGAGCTGGTTATGTGTGAAAGCTAAGAACTGAGACAGAATAAACGTATCAGAAATGGTTTAAAAATTCCTGAGTACAGTTAGACTTAAAACAAAAGATGGAAAAGGGTGATTAACACGTGACCTTTTTAAATCCTTTCCGCTCTGGGGATGTTTTTAGGAAAGATATTCTTTAATTCATTTGCTACTAATTAAATATTCTTGTTGATCAAAAGGAATAATTTTTCTTTGTAAGAGAAATTTACTTTCCTGAACTTGAAATTCCTCATTCAAACAATAAGGGCAATGGGGTGATGTTGGAACATCTGAAGAGACATCAGCTACTGTCAATAGTGGTAACTGGTAGAAAGCTAAATTTGACATTGCGAATAAGCTGTACATGCACACATTAGCAGAACAGAATAAATAACTTGTATTTATAGAGTCCTTAAAGCAGTATCTATCTACTTAGCCAACTACAACACAGTGTCCAACTAGAGATGGCTGGGACAGTGGGGACTGTCACATTCTTTCCTTTCCTTTCATAATATGCTAATTTCAGTTGTTGATATTTGAAAGGTATAGATGTGTTGGTGAATAGAGAATATATGAAAGTGATTTCTGTCTGATTTTCACTCTATAGTAGTTTTTTTCCATATTGGGTAACAAAACTCAGAGACTAATTTTGTTCCACTTCATTTGTTTGTTGATACAGTGCAATGATTTTAGGTAGAAAGTTCTGCTGAATTTTCTTATATAGTTAGAAAGAAGATTAGAATATAGAATCAGAATATTCAGATTAATCTTCTGTCTAGATGGGAGTCTGGCTTTTTTCCATTTTTCTTTCACAGCATATGTGAGATCTACTAAAAAAATTCCTTCTCAGGATTTTGTGTGAAAGTTTAGTCAATTTAATGCCTTTATGTAAAGTTCTTTTTTTCATATCACTCCCTGATGCATCATTTTTCCGCCTCAAAACATGTAGTTACTAACAGCATAACTAACAAAAACCTCACAATTAATTCGGGCTTTTATATACAGAAAATGGAATCAGACAAACCTTACCTTTGCATATATCAGAAAAATGTGCAAAAATATTTAGGCATCATTAAAAAGTGTAATCAGTTTGGGGTATTAGAATCACAGAAATGTAGGTAAATAAGCAGATAGAAAGAATTAACCACATGGCACAAATTCTAGGAGTTTATGATCGGGGTAAAACCAAGCTAATATAATCTTGGTAAGTGGTTATCATAAGAACAACCAAAAATAAAAGTAAGCACTGTCAAATTTACATTAGAAATATTTGTGAGGCGGCTTTTTCAGTTGTCTGTCTTACTAAGCATGGTGATAACAGGCAGCAGCTGCTGCCAACTTATATGTTGAAACCATGTAAAAATGTTGACAAGTCACAAAAAAGGCTGGCATAGAATGTGGTCAGGTTACAAATGGGATTTACGTGCGACATTTCACTCAATGTAAGTAATAAATAAAAATTACTTATTTTTATCGATTTGTACTTCAATAATCTTTGTAATTTTTATCAGGACTATTAGATGTGGTGAATTAAGCATATTCATCATATTTTTAGGGACAAAATTATCTGGCTTTTCTGTCCTCACCCTTTTTTTATTCCCCATGGAATAAACTGCCCATACGGAAATACTCTGTATAGTTTCTATATCACATTTATCATCAGAGTTTAGGCAAATTAAAAGTTAGCAATACTTTGTTTTAGGAAAATTTTAAATGCTGAACTGGAAAATAAAGAGTATACATGGTGTATTAAATATTTCCTAGTAGTTTTTGTCAAATGAAAACAACTCTCATCTTGCATCCAGTACAGAAACTATTTCTTAAGAGAAAATGTATATTAATTTTCCTATATTTATAGATGTAGGACTTTCAGGACTAGAAAACTTTCTATCAATTATGTTTTAAGAATGAGCACAACCTACACACACATTTTTTCTGCAGTGGGGGGTTTCAAAAATAACTTGCACATGTTAATAAAGGCAGATCTTACCAGAAGTTCTGCAGCATTTCTGGACACCTATAATATTTTTGTAGAAAACTGGAAAATATATCTACTTTAGGCAACACCTTACAGTAAATAATTGAATGCATGTATCAGAGAAAATTTAAGGAAGAGTTTAATTCTTGGAAACCAAATAGATCTTGAAAATGCTCCTCCCATTTTGACAAATGTTACTTTTATGAAAGAGGTACAGAATCATCAGAGCACTAAGGCTCATGAAATGCAAGCTTACACCTGTTTGGTTATTTGTTTGTTTGTTGGTTGTTTTTTCTGAATTCAAGTTAGACTGTATTAATCAAATTACTAAGTAGAAATTTTTATTTCTTTCTTTGTAAACAGAAAATTACAACTATTCTGACATTCACCTATGATATTGCTTAATTCAATATAGTTGCATGTGAAATACCTGAATTTTTTTATGGTAACAAGAATTTTTAAGAGCGAGTTAATAGGTTTTTTCCTTAATTTAACTTCTAAACAAGTCTGAAATGATGTGTTTCTTTAAACAAATCTTATTCTCAACAATAATGTTGCATATTGTACATTCTGCAGAAAAAGTATAATGAGAATTTTGTTTGTAACAGCCATAACCTAACATTGTACGTTCATAGAATAAATTTAATACATCAAAAAGACATACTTGAAATTGCATATTCCAAGAATTTAATTTTTTATGACGAGCTGAAAATCTTACGAATTAACTTATAAAAACTATTTGTATTATGAGAAGTTAAAATATAGCGATTTGAAAATAAATCTATGCTTGCAATGCTTAAGCTTTACTTTGTTATTCTTAATATGCTCAATTCACTCTTTCCATACTGCATGAAATTATTGAAGCAATTAGTAAAGGAAAGCTTCAAGTACAATCCCTTCTCCCACAGGTAATATTTGATTACTGCCTATAAATATGAGTCACGATCCTCAGTTATAATACAGTGTGAGCACAGAGAAATTCAGCTATGTTCATATGGTGCTACTGCCCAGATATTCATACTCCATGTGACAAGAGATGTAACCTGTAATACCAAGCCTGGGGATTTACCTGACTGTATGTAATTTCTCAGAAGTTCCTGAACTGAACAGCTGTACTCCAATATTAAAAAAAGTTAATTTCTGATATATTGCACTGATTTTAGCAATCAACATTGCATAAGTTAACATATAGTACAGGTCGTACAGATTTGGGCATAATATAGAGTCTTTATTTTTCTTTCTCTAACTAAACCTCTGGGCTACACTTGCTTTTAACTATATTTATTTTTTCTTCAGTGTCTGCATTTATATTTAGTGAGAAATCCAACTGTATAAATGGTATTTTCATAAAAGCCCATTACAAAAGGCTGGGAGAATAATTCCACATAGGTTCTATGAGAAACTACAAAAAATAAGGTTACAGAGAATCATAGAATGGTTTGGGCTGGACCTTAAAGACCATCTAGTTCCAACCCCTCTGCCAAAGGCAGGGACAATCTCCACCAGATCAGGTTGCTCAAAGCCTTATCCAGCCTGGCCTTGAACATGTCCAGGGATCGGGCTTCCACAACATATCTGGGCAACCTGTTCCAGTGACTCACCACACTCACCGTAAAAAACTTCTTCCTAATCTAAATTCACTACAAGAGGCCTAAAAGCTCAGTCCTTGAGTAGGCATTCACTATCCATAATTAGAAAAGCTTTATGATATTCCTGACTCTCTGCCAGTAGGTAGATTCAAGAGTCCTAAATCTTTTTCAATTCCAGCTCTCAGTAGGATTTTCATTCTACTTTTTTTCCAATCTGTTTACTTCTATGTTCCACACTACTCCCGTGAAAACAGGTCTTTCCAAAAAGTGTTCTGGAGACTATGCTGATCTGTTACCACAAAGCCCACAAATTAGATTATCCTTTACTTAGGAACTGGGAAATATTAACAGAAGAGAAAAGGGGGAAGGACCTTTTCTGCATACGTGTAACTCACCTCCCTAGGTATGACCAAAAACTTGAATTGGAAGGACTCTATAAATATCTTCTATTATTGTCTGGCTGATTTCACTCTATGTTTTATTTCCTTATAGCTTTTCACTTCAACAAGACCTCAGTTTAACTACTTTTAAATTTAAATCGGCACCATTTTTACAAGCTATGTTAAGGTTGGAGTTGTAATATGGCCATAAGCACTAATCATCCAAATGGAGAATATCTGCAGCGTTGTGTTATAAAATGGCTACATAACTTTCCTGCAGTCTCAGGTAAAGCTGTTTCTCAAATGAAGTAAATATAGGCTTTTTGCTTTGATCACATGATTCTTGTCTTATTGTAGTGTTCCACAGATTCCATAGAGGTTGGAATTACCTTTAGCAAACAAATTTTCAGGAAGTAATTTTTATTCCTAAAATATTCACAATCCAGTCAGTATTTATTTTTATAGTATTCATTGGCATTTCCAATCCTTATTTTAAAAGTGTGAATATTTGCTTCATATTACAATAAGTTGGATATGGAATTACGAAGTTCTGACAGATTTTTTAATAAGTTTGCAATAGAAATACTTGGAAAATAATTGTATGCACTCTCTTGTAGCTATAAATAACAAAATACAAAATCTAAACCCCAAGGTATTAGATAGATGTAAAACGGACAGAGCTTTGGAGATGACTAAAATTTGCTTAATTCTATTGAGAATATTCAAAGATAAATGAACTTCAGCTTTTAAAATGCAGTTTTCTTTTTTTGTTAAATGTCCTCTTAAAAACCATAACATGTTTTGTAAATAAATGAAGAAAAACTGACTACATGCTCTCTCAGGCTATATCATTAGGAGAAAAAACATCTATATTTTTTATTATCTGTGTTTTGCATACATATTAAGCAAAGCAAATTTTAGATCATACTTAGACTTTGTTAAAAAACCTTGACCAGATTAAGGGCCATGTTAAATGTACACAAAGTTTGGGTAAGGCAATACTTCTTGCTTTATCCCTTTTTTAACTATACTTAAAAGTGTTGTCTATTGATCCATTCTTCAGTATTGCTTCATTTCCATTGACAGTACAACTGAAAAAGGTGTTGCACGCTAGCTGTGTGAATATCATTCATTTCTCTGTGAACTGTAAGAATGTCATGAATACAGAGAAACAGACATATAATCTGAAGTCACAGCATAATAAAGTTCAAATTGAACATAAAAGATTTGAAACTAAAGAAAAAAATACAGTTCTACAATGACTATTATAAAGACCTTACTAAAAATATATAATTTCTGGCACTAGGAAAAAATCTTAAAAGCCAAGATACTAAAATGAAAAGCAGAAAAGTGTACAGCACTGCAGTTTTTCTATTGTTCTGTACTGCAGTGCATTAACTCTATAAACCTGCAGCACAGTGCATCAACCTTACCACTGAATAAAAACCTAGCTAGTGCAGATCATGTCTCTATACCATACCAATCCTATCAATATTAAAATAATTGATGCTGTGCATGAAAAAAACATTCTTTATCAGTTTGTCTTCAGAGTTTGTATTCTGCTACAAGAATATTCAGGTACAATGGTAAGACCCTGCAGTCTCATCACCAATACTTTTCTTTTGTGACCTTATTATATTCAATTTGAGGCTTATCAGAAATTAATCTCTTAATCTATTGATTCCATTTTCAAATGGAAAAGAAATGAAATTTGTCACCCAGCAAGCAGAGAAATATTTGGGTCAAGACTTTCAATGGTATTTAAACACGAAAGTATATTTGAATAAGGAGCTTAGGCAACTAAATCTAAAATCTTGTCTTTGTGAAGCCCTTAACCCTCTTTGCAACAAAGTTTTCATTAGTAAAACGTTTATGTGCCTAAAGTTTCACAGCTCTGCAGCCACCTTGGAAGGACTGAGCAATTACTAACATCTAGTGAGAATCTATTTACAGTTTCTCAAAGGTCCAGTCCTGTGGCTGAGTTTACAGCCAATGTGTATGAATAATAGATCTCCATTCAAAACATAGCAAACTAATACAGTTTCTTGCAAGAAATATGATGATCTTTTTTCTCCAAAACACAGGAAATAATTAGAAAGTACTCCAGTACCTGGCCTCACTTCAATCATGTGCTTGTAAGTATCCAGTGAATCATTGTGAAAATCTAGAGTGCAAAGAGGTCTCTGCATGAAGTTATTCTCTGTTTTACTGAAGCTGAGCCAGTTTTAAGAAAGAACTCAAGATTCACAGGGAAGGAACATGATTCTCTACCCTGTGATTAGAATAACCAGCTATATGAATGTTGTGCTTTGGGTTAAATTAGGGTCAGATTCCTAACTGCAACTCAGACTAAGTAAGTTCATTTTCTGAAAGCTAACTTCATATTTTTTCAGAGAGTTTCTCTGTAGGAGTGACAACACGGGACATTGGTATGCAGAAAGGCCAATGTTTATACTTATTCCTCCAGTAACCAAGGCCATCCTTGAACTAGCGAAAATGGGTAGCACCTGCAGGGAGGGGCGAACAGGACAGGTGACCCTCAACTGACTAACAGAGTATTCCAGCCAATATACATCATACCTGGTATAAAACTGGGAAATCAGGAGGGTCTCACTCTATTCTGCGATTCCAGGGAGGACCTTGTTGGTTTGGTTGCTCCTCATTTCAGATGCACGCGTTCCTGAATCCAACTCCTGAGTCCAGCTCCCCCCTAGCCATTCACTCATTCCCTTGTGTTTGATCCAAAGCAGTTGTAGTGACGTATAGTCATTGAGGGGTGGGGGGGTGATCTCAGATGTTTGTACGTATTTCATTACTTTCTATTTATTTTCATCATCATAATCATTATTATCATTTCATTAAAGCTGTAGTTTTAGTTTCCAATCTGCAAACCTTTTTCCTCTCATTTTTCCTCTCCCCTTCCCCTGGGGTCTGGGGAAGAGGATTTGGGAGCCCAACAGCATGGTGTTAGGTGCCAAAATCGGCCAAACCAGCGCTAAACCATGACAATGAGAAAAGAGAAGGACATCTGTCTTTCACAAAGTTGATAGTAATTTTAATAATAAAAGTTGTAGAAAATGAGTATGCAGCCTTTCAAATGTCTCTCTTCTCCAAGGTAATAACTATAGAAACAAAATTCCAGCTGCTTCTCTCTGGTCTTTAGATATTTTATATTTTTGCCTATGGAAAGGTGCCCTACAGGTGGAAAGGTGCCCTACAGGAGGAAAGGTGACCTACAGGTGGAAAGGAGAAATATTCAGAACATGAAAGAGTACTGATTTATCCCGTTTTTCAAGCTATCAAAAGTTTCCTGAGTCAGTCACCATCACAGTCTACGAGTGCTCTGCAGAAATAAGAAAAATAACAACAATAAAAAAGGAAAACTTGAGCCCTTCTCAGGTCTTGAATACCCTTGGTTTTACTTTTCTTTATATATTTAAAAGGCTAAGCAAAAGACAGGGAAAAATACTGCTGCGAATAACAAGGAAAACTGTCCAATGCATGGCAAACTGTGTTGTAAAAAGGTTATGTTGACAGCAATCAGCATAGCCTCTGCATTCCACGTTGTACTAAAAATTCACCTTAATGGATTAAACACCTGCAGCTAGGTAACAGATTGTTAGAAAGGAAGCAGCTTTCATCTATATATCAGTGGCTACTGAGGTCTGGTGTTTCTTGAAGAAATATTATCAGCATTTCCTGTAGAGATGAGAGTTTAAATTCACAAACATGAATTTCTAATGTGTTTCATACCTGCATAAGTGTGTTCAGTTTAGCATGCCACTCTGCCAATACTTTTCCCACAGAAATACTCAGCATCTAGTGAATTCAAATAAGTTTAATACACACTCTTATGATTAATGGAAAATGGCAGAGAGTAAGGGACTGAAGCAGTTCGTGCGCTGTTTGATTAATTAATAAGAGACTTTCTTTTCCCAGCTTCAACTCATTATGCTAATGAAATGTCATCAATTAAGGCTTTCCCCTGATTATTGAATCTGTCAGGTAGTGTTCAGTTAAAAAGCTACATTCCTTTGCTGTCTTTGTAGAGTTGCCATCACAGCTTTTTATGAAATGCTACTTCCATTAGACAATGTTTGTTCTATTTTCTCATTAATTTATCATCCTGTTGACCTTGAGAAAGGTGAATATGGAAGGCTCAAAATGAAACAGAGACAACATTATCTGTGGCACTGTGAGTCAAGATAATGTGTTAGCAGAAAGATAAATATCATTTTCATTCACGATTCCTTCATAATTATTAATAGTCTGGTCAAAGATAAATCCAAGGAGAATGTGTGACATTCAGAAAGCTGTGCCATGCTGTACTGGACTATACTGGAAGATTAATACAAGATGGAGTGGAAATATTTAACCATTCAAAATACATCTTTTGTTATGAAAGTGACATAGGGAGGTAGGACTACATGATAAAGACATTCTCCTAATTAGTTCACAGAGACAGAATAAAGAAATCCACATTAAAGAAGTATACTTGCAATATTTTTGACTATTCATTTTCTGTACATATATTTAGGACTTTCAGTTACTTTCAGTATCGACATCTGGGGTTCAGAATACTGATCTATGTGAAGGTAGTGGGTACAGTAAATTCTGATGAATCCCTTATCATGGAGAGATCATAAGGCATTACAGAGCTGCTTGGGAATGAGCCTTTGGAGGGGCAGGAGTTGGGGGCTCTGAAGGTCCTATCTTCCATTTTTACTCTAGCAGCTAGAACACTGACTTCTCTCTGGTGGGTTACTCTGTATGTTAGTTACAGATGATTGTAGATCTAGTCAAATAGCTGTGTCTGGCACACAGATCATGAACTAGGGAAGACGCTATTGTGCTGCAATGCAAATGCATGAGATAGGCACCACAGGAAGGAAACATGCAGAGCAAGCAAAACGTATGACTTGGATTTTTATGAATTTTCAAAAAAAAAGCTCACAAGAATCCTCTTTGAAAGAAATAAAGCTTTCAAAAGAGTGGGCTGTCTTGGATTTAAAAGATATATTTGAAAGATAGAAAACACATTGGAGAAAAATCTTCACAGTAATTGATATGAGTTATGACTATTTCAGGTCATCCAGGGATCAGTACTGTTTCTGCACAGGCTTATATAATATATGTGTGGGCTGGAGCTGGAAAAGAGATTGAATACTGAAGCAACAAAATTTACACAAAAGGAAATTATTAAAGAAAATCAAATACACAGCTAACTGCAAAGAACTGAAATACCAAAATGTGTCATGATAATTTATGTGTAGCTAGATGGTGAAATGACTGGTGAAGTTCAATTATAGGCTCTAAGTTATCTGCTACCCCAAAATAAGAAGATGTTGGGATCAGTGAGGATAGTTTTAAAAAACTTCAGGATTCAATCGCTTTTAAAATGGTCAAGATTACAGTAGCTGTCAAAATAGTAAATAAGATCTTAGCAATTACTAGGAAAGCACAGAGAGAAACTTTATAGCACCATTTTAATACAGTATGCACACATACAGTAAAGATTTAATATAGTTCTTGTCCTCAGTCTTGAGAGTTATATAACACTTGAAAATGTACAGAAAAAGGCATTAGAGATTATCAGAAGCGTGAAATGGTTTCTTGAAAAAAGTTACTAGGTAAATGTCAATTTCACATCTTAAAAAAAGAGCAAGTATAAGAATCATGGTTGAGTTTTGTAGAACTTGGACAAGATGAATCTTTATTTACATATTAAGTTATTACATTGAAGGAACTGAAGACATATAAAGAAATAACATATGAAACAAAGAAGTCTGGTGATTTTTGGACTCCCCACTGACTATGTCATCAATTTGTGGAACTTATTGTCACCAAATTTTGCAGAGTCTAAGAATATAAATAACATTCCATTAGGTAGGTGATGCCCTTGTGCAGGACAGGTCCAAAAGTAACTGTTACGTCAGAAGACTTTGCTGCAGTTTCTCTCTCAAGGAAAGTGCACTGAATACTACACAATGAGAGAAGGCAGTTCCAGGAAAAGAATCTTCCTACTTCCTATTATCTTTACCTAAACACTTTTTTTCTGGATACTGTCAGAAAAATTGTGCTGCGTTAGAAAATAGGGCATAAAAATCATGCATCTAACTTGTAGATCTACAATTCTTGAACATCTTCAAGAAGCCTATAACTCAGAAATTTTCCACTTGACAATCATTCTATACAGACTCTTAATCTAATTAAAAGGTAAAATTCTTGAGTAAAGAAAGAAAACCAGGAAAGAAATAACACATCAAAATGATTGAAGTACATTTTCCTGCTTTCTTCTGATGGTGATAAGAAAGTTCCCTTCCATATTTTCCTTTCTCCCCACACCTCTTCTTGGAATGGGTACAAAAATTTATGGAGACTTTTAGTCTTAGGAAATTAAATTAAATATTAAAATGTACTGGATAGCCTCTGAAGCATTGCACATATTATTTATATTGCCTTTGTGCATTGAACAGGAATTTCCCACTTATAAGCTTCTTCAGTGACTATATTGCAAGCTGTGAAAGATTTAGTATTCTTTTTATTTTCATCTTCCCACAATCCAATCACTTTAATAACTAACAACAGTCATACAAAGCAGAATCAGGGAACTATCAGGGTGAGAGGGTTCTGTTTACCACTAAAATGACTAATTATATCAAGTTATTCTTAAAAAATCTTCAGTGTAAATATGGCACATATAGAAACAGAATAAAGCCATATTATACTCTCTGACTATTTCTGTAATTGCTAAGTTACCAGAAAGTTTTTCTTTCCCTTTTTCCTACTTTTGTACATTAGTCATGGATCTCTCAGTTTAATCATACACATTTATCTGTAGTATCAGCTGGCCTGTGGCAAGGACAACAATTCTTTTTTTTTTTCGGTAAATTTATTTATTTAAAGCATCCAGTGATCTGTGAAGTGGGACTATGGAAGGAATACATACAACTTGGGTTCAAAGTCATGCATCTATTTTAGATGGAATTTACTATTTCTATGGTTCAAATCCCCTTACAGTTCTTTTTCTTGCCTTACAAACTCTTTTAAAATTGTTGGATATTCCTAATTTTTCATGGTTGCACAGAACCTACAAAAGAATCCAGAATTTCTAAAGAATTTTTTCCATTTTTAAAAAAATTTAAAACAATTGCATGTATATGATTGCATCTCTCCCCTTAGGTTTATTTGTATAACTTCGGGACTGTAATTGGTGTTGAATTATTTCTTCTAGTGTTCTTGGGGATGAATCGGATGTATTCTGGATACATTTCATTTAATGAGATAAAGCACCTTGGCTGAGACTGCAGTATGTCTCCAGCAGGGCCTGAGACTAAGGGCACTTAACACCCTCATCTTTATTACAGATTTGGTTTATAACATTTGCGGAGATACGTAGCGTGAATGCTTCATTTTACTCTTTTATTAAGCAAATCAAATGGTTTAATTAAAGAAGATGCAGTAACATTTTGAGTCTCTCAAGGCTCAATAAGAAAGCTTTACTTCAATATGAAATCTAACTATTATTTAGTATAGCCATTACCTGTACAGTGTTGTGAACACTTGAAATTCCCTGCCCTCCTAATTCAAACTCTTGCTATTGTGATTATGTAGTATTCAGAAGAGCTTCCTTGTGTTATGGAAGCTGTACAGAGGAAGGCACTACTTCAAGAAGTAGAAGAACTACATATAAAGGAAAAATAAAAAATTAGAAGAGGGTTCCAAATATAATAGCTACATAGTGAAGGTGATAACAGTCACAGATAACTAGGTGTATTTATTTGCACATTTATTCAGTGTTGCTGTACTTTCTCTTAACATCTATATGGCCAACCTCTTTTCTCTTCCTCTCTTTCATACAAAATGAACTAACCATTTGGAACCATCCATAAGCCATTCCTCATAACTGGAAGAGTGCTGCTATAGTAGATAGGTCTCTGCTTCAGGGAGAAGGATAATAGTTCACCAGCATAACTAATTGCACACTAACATAATACGTGGGCATGTGCTTTTGCTCAGTTTAGTTTTGTAGTTAAGGTGCATATCAGTAGAAAATCTCATAAGATTTTCACTCCTCTCTTGTGAGTAATGCAGTTTGCTTTGGATAAGGTAATGGGGGGAAGGGAAACCAGCAAACCTAGAGGAGCTATTTTTTTTATGGGATAGCAATTATTAAATGCAAAGAGATAATATAGACCTACAAGAAGTATTTCATGAAACCCAAATGGAGCAAACAGCATGAAAAGCAGAGCTTATTAGGTTTTTCTGTTGTGTAAGATTATATAAGACAGCTAAAATATCCCATGTAGCACACTTGGGGAGCTTTACATTTATATCCTGGTAAAGAGTATTATAGAAGACAAGAAAGAGTTTACTACTTAGAAAATCACGCTTCTCTGCCAAGGACTGTGTTACAAACTGCAGACAAATTGTTCCTTTTATTTTGTCTTAAACGCTATTTTCAAGCCATGTTTGAGAGATGAATAGTTGGAACCAGTTCAATACGAACAAAACAAGGTCATTGATTTTTGCACCTGCTAAAACTTCACACATGCGTGTGAAGAGAGGTCAAACATCTGTCACTGCAGTGACAGATAGGAGGGGCTCAGAGGGGCCCAGCACTCCTGAGACAAACCGCGCATGTCCATCAGGAAACCAGCACATGACAGCTAGATTTTCCTGTAAAGGAATGACCAATGGATGTAAATGGGCATGATCAGCCAGCACCAACTGCATGAAGGGGGAAGTCTCCCTATTTGGAATTAATGTTTCTGTTTTCTCAAGGATTTCAGCATTATTTTTCATCATGCAATCCCTTGGAAGATGAAACAACACTTTTCTACTAGTTCTACCTCTGCATTTCCATTTCCAGACAGGCACCTTATATGGTTTATAAATGTTTACATCTTTGCCATTGCTGCAAATGAATAGTTATTTTACTCTAACAGATGACTGAATATTTGCAAGTTACCTCAGAATTAATAAATTAGTTAAAATTAATCAGAGAGTGTAATTTTCACTTCAGTTCACTTCCCAGAAATCTCTTTTATCGAACCACATCCCTCTTCCCTTTATGGTGGGGGATGGTGGCATGTGACATTCTCTTTTAAGAGAATGAAAGACCTGAAAGGCAGCATATTTGGCAGTTCTGGTACTGAAACTATCTTCTTATGTCAAGAAATGGGGCCATAGATAAATAACACATAAGAAAGTCACAGGAACACATCAGATTATGCAAAAATATCCCAGTTCTTTATGAGGAAGCTAAGAAATCGACCATGGGTTCACTTGATATTTTGATCAATTATTGAGATAACATAAATACTAGTTATATTAGACCACATCATTTTGATTTAACACAATGACAGATATAATGGCAATCAGTAGTCTCAGTGGCTCTGGAAGAGTGGTGGAGAAATCCAGAAATCACTCTCTAAAAGACTAAATATGTAACAAGAATTATAGAGGACAAAAGTAGTTGGCTACAAAATTTTCATAGCTTACCTTCCTATCCACAAAGTTTCCAGTAAGGTTTTGAATACTGGATTAATTTTCTATAAAATTTGGATTTTTAATGCTTTGATAGGATTATCTGGTCTCATTTATTTTTTTTGTAGGTAAAACAAAATATTTGTAAAAGCAAAATTATCTGACATAGTGTATGTTAATAGATTTTGACTGGGAAAATCTTGGCTTACATCCAAATTCAATACTCATGTCACAGTCAGGTACTAGATTAAGGGGGAAAGAAGAAATATGATTAAACTAAAGCCTCTATTACCAGTATTTGCTGAACAACAAGAAGAGTTGTTCTTCTGAGTTTTATTAATGTGTATTAATTCTTTCTGGGTCAAATCAATTTTACGTGTAAATAGGTGAAATTAATCTGATTTAAATAGCTTATATGTACTCAGACCTGCAGGTAAGCATGTCCCTCTGTCTTTATGATATGAGTTACTCTCATTTCTGTTCATGAATATGATTCAAATATCATAGAATCATAGAATCATAAGGTTGGAAGAGACTTCTGAGATCACCGAGTCCAACCGTGCCTGTCTCCCTACAAAACCACATCCCTAAGAAACTCATCTACCCGTCTTTTAAACACCTCCAGGGATGGTGACTCCATCACCTCCCTGGGCAGCCTGTTCCAATGCCTGACCACTCTCTCAGTAAAGAAATTCTTTCCAATGTCCAGTCTAAACCTCCCCTGGAGCAACTTGCTGTCATTTCCTCTTGTCCTATCGCTTGTCACTTGTGAGAAGAGACCAGCACCCACCCTGTCACAACCTCCTTTCAGGCAGCTGTAGACAGTGATGAGGTCTTCCTTCGGCATTCTCTTCTCTAAGCTAAACAACCGCGGTTGCCTCAGTTGCTCCTCCTAGGGCTTATTCTCCAGCCCCTTCACCAGCCTCGTTGCCCTTCTCTGCACACGCTCCAGCCCCTCAATGTCTTCCTTGTAGTGATGGGCCCAAACCTGAACCCAGCACTCGAGGTGTGGCCTCACCAGTGCCAAGTACAGGGGCACAATCACCTCCCTGCTCCTGCTGGCCACGCTGGGTCTGATACAGGCCAAGATGCCACTGGCCCTCTTGGCCACCTGGGCACACTGCTGGCTCATGTTCAGCCGGCTGTCAACCAACACTCCCAGGTCCTTCTCTGCCAGGCAGCTCTCCAGCCACTCCTCCCCAAGCCTGTAACGCTGTATGGGGTTGCTGTGTCCCAAGTGGAGGACTCTGCACTTGGCCTTGTTGAACCTCATCCCGTTGGTCTCAGCCCATCGATCCAGCCTGTGCAGATCCCTCTGCAGAGCCTCCCTTCCTTCAAGCAGATCCACACTTGCACCCAGCTTGGTGTCATCCGCAAACTTGCTGAGGATGCACTCAATGCCTTCATCAAGATCATTGATAAAGATGTTAAACAGGACTGGAACCAGCACTGAACTCTGGGGGACACCACTCATGACCGGTTTCCAACTGGATTTAATTTCGTTTACCACAACCCTTTGGGCTCGGCCATCCAGCCAGTTTTTTTCCCAGCAGAGGGTGTGCCTGTCCATGCCGATGGCAGCCAGTTTCTCCAGCAGGATACTGTGAGAAACGATGTAAAAGGCTTTACTGAAGTCCAGATACACCACATCCACAGTCTTTCCCTCGTCCATTAAACTTATTCATTTGAACTCCTCTTGATTTCCAAGGAAAAGAATCCTGAGCAAGGTATTGTATCTTTCAAGTGTACTTCTTCCTTACTCATTCCCGAGGCATCAGAATGGAAGAATCAATCTATTGAAGAGTTGCAATACCAGAAACAGACTTTTTCAACTGGTAATTGAGCTGCAGAGTCTGGATATAATCAAGTTATTCTCTCAGTTCTGAGGAAATATACACCTAAGAGAAGAGTTAAGGTCTGTCTCCTCTGTCTTCATATAAGAAAAATGCATTTAAGATAACAGCTGCGTTATCTTGAAAAGAAATAGGCACAATGGACACAAATATCAGTGTAATTGTTTGCATCACAATATGAAAAATAAATTAGCGAACATAGTTTTTGGATGAAGCAGTTGAACCTTCTCTTTATATGCGATGACATCCTATTGTGCATTGGCCTTGTGGAGTTTACTGAAAAATCAATAGCAGTGGAAAAATAAATCACTTTCCCAACATTTAATCAACTCACAGTCTATGTCATTGCCCACCTTTGAAGTGAATAGGAATGTCATTACAGAGGTGTTTATCTTTGGTCATCACTTAATATTCTGAATAATATATATTGAAACCATCAGCTAATATCAATGCTATTAAAAATACTAGTCAAACTTTCAGAGAAATAGAGACATAGAAAAAGAAAACTGCTCCTGAAAATAATCCTGACAATTGGAGCAGCCATTCACTTATAAAATTAGTTCACACAGCTGCATTAGCATGTTAATGATTTTCAATTGTCATTGTTTCAATGCTCTGACCATATACAGTATAATTCATAAAAATGTCATCCTATGCAAAGACAAGAGTTAGCAGAAAAAACTAGAAACTCAAATGTCCCAAGGTTTTATATTTTACATATATATGTACATATAGAAACAGAGAGAATGCTAAAGAAATTAAGGAATTAATAGTTACCAAATGAAATTCTGATTTCTCTTGCATTTGTTAGGTAAGAAGTGACCTGAAGTAAGATAAAGAACTTGTATTATTGTAAATACCAAGATCAGAATTATTTTGTTTGTGTAACAGCTTTTTTAGTGGGTAAGGTTTCTAAAATAGATATTTAGCAGTCACTCATTGAGGAAGATTAAAAAGAAATATGAAATATCTGAGTACACTTTAAGTACAAATTTCTTGATGTGCAACCAGTGCGTGACTAATCCAAAGACTGCAATAGCTGTAAATAATCAACTGACTCATGAAATGTAATGGATAATTATTAAAAATTACAAAAGGTAGTATTATCCATATGAAATTCTGAAAGCTTATATTCACATCATAGTAATAGTAGGAAAAATCTGGATTTAAAAAAATATTTAAAATTAAAATGTTATATATGAAAAGAAACATTCATTCATCAAAAAAATGATGCAGACTGACATATTTTACCCATAATTTTTCTTCAAATCTTTTAGAGAACACTCAATTGCAGATAAGGAGGAATATAAAATTCTACGTTTAAAGTCCTGTCCAATAACAAAATCAAATATAGAAACTGACCCTCTCCATCAGGCTTAATGCTCCCGATGACTTCTCAGTTTGGAACCTGGACTCTTGATACTTATTCTTTTAATCAGGATTCTAGCCAGATATATCGAGAAAGAAATCATCAGATTCCCACAGTTCTTAACTAGTTGTACAAGAATTAGAGGAAAAAACTTCTGTTAAAAGGTTATGCATTGAGACTTATATTTTGAAATACCAGGAAAGTCTGTCTACAAACTTACTTTCACTCGTTGTATTAGCTAGAATTGCCATGTTTTATTATGTGCAGTGCAATGTCTTTCATTTTTAACACATAATTAATTATATATACTTAGCATGCCTTCTCCCTGCAAAAACTTTTCTCCCGTTGCTTTGCAGCATCAAAAGTTTATATAATATTATCCATTCCCTCATTGGAACCAGTTTTTTCTGTATTTTATTTGTATATTTTTTTCTACTTCAGCTGTCCCCAGAGTTGCATCGTCTTTGAAGATGGTTGCTTGTTTGTTTTTTTTTCTTTAATTTTGGGGGAAAGGTAGTGAGTTTTGTTAGGGTTTTGATTTTTTTCTTTTAAATAAAATGTGTAAACATAATTATCCGACATGAATTCAGCAGCTAACTGGCATGAGGCTCACCTTGGTGAAATGGTGTCAGTAATTCAGTATCCAATACAAATATCTGGACCACAATCTCTGCTTAGTTGTGCAATTGTATATATATGAATTCATACATACTATATGCTTAGTTGTGGAAACTAAGATTTTGGCTGATTAGGTAGTCAAGATAAAAGAGAGACTGAGAAGACACAGCAGGAAAAAAGAAATACAGTCAACAATTTTGTATGAATGAAAGCAAATTTGTAATGAGAAAGGAGATTAACCGGTTACTCAAGAAGTGACAATTTACAGTCCTAGGGTCAGAGGAGCCTAAAGGACATTAAACAGTCAAATTTGATTCTCCAGGTAAAAGCAGATTACTCAGTCAGATGCTGCTCATAAAAAGGTAGAGCTGGAAGTCTCTGGCAGACTGGGAGACCCCTGTTATAGATAGGGCCGCCAGACCTCAGCAGAGGGTGAGAGCTGAGGCTCAGTGTTACTGTTTGTGTCAGGGTAGCAAAAATCAGTCATTGCTGTGACCGGGCCACTTCTCTTTTTCTAGTGCCTCTCTCCTGACGTGGGAGCTTGCTTCCTTGCTCTGGTTACTAATCCCTAAATCTACTGCTGTGTACCTCAGCTCACAAACTACTATGCTGCTATACTCTGTGTCAGATTAAAAAGCTTTCAAATGTTGCAACTTGGTCTGCTAGGTCAGTTTTATTTCCAAATTTTAAATGAACATTTGATTCCTGTATTTTTGGATTGCTAGTTCTTGATATATACAAATTTTGTCCTTAAAAAAACATAAATATTTTATTAGTTATGTTTATTTTCTAAAGAAATTCTAGGATAAGGACAACAGTCCTTAGCAGGTAACTGGTAACTATGGCAACCAAACTATGGATTGCAGTGATATATAATTCCTAGATAATAGCAATCAGTGATATTTTTGTTCAGAAATTAAAACTAGAATCTAAAGATACTGGAGTCATTTATACCTGACAAAGAAAATATAAAATGTTACTAAATCAGTATGGCAGTACTTGATATCTACTTCACACAGGTGTTAGCAGGTAACCTGCAAATGGGAGAATCAAACCCCAGACTGTGAAATTAATATTTTCCTTTGTTCTTCCTTACTTAAAGGAAAACTCTTCTTCAATATAATCAGTACAGTACACAATATGGTGACTGTTTTCTTTTATTAAAAATAATGTTGTTGTGGAAAAGTTTGTCACGTTTTTTTCAAAAAGTTATACCTTGTGCCTAGGTGGTACTTTTTTATGAGGCTGAAACAAAATGTAGAATTAATCTAGTCATGTAGGATAGAAATCATAAAGTACTAGCTCAGAATGTATTTAAGAATTCCTTTTCTAGATATCCATAATTTCAAGTATACTAGCATGCCTTTTGAATTTTCAGGAACTATGAACATTCTTTCATTTTTTCTGGAGGTAGTTATTTTCTTTAATTAGACTGGTTTGATGTCATAATACTACTGACCAATATGTCTGCACTGTTTGAGGTGCAAATTTGTTAAAATTTTTGCAATTTTCAGTTTTGTTGTTGTTTCTTGTATTTCCACTTCTACTAGTAATAATTTTCAGCTTGCAGTATGGTGTGATTTCTCTGCTGAGGTTGGACAGCCACACTTTTAAAGTTGATTTTTGTTTACTTTAAAACACATGTTGGAAGTCTGCGTGGGAATAACAATAATAAAACAATCTGAAATTTACTGGCATATTTCCTGTAGATGTGCATATCCCTGGAGTTTTTGGAAGTGCAACTGAATCAGCTGTCTTAACAAGAAGTGGATTATTCACATTTTGGAGGAAAAAGATGCATCAGATTCAATATTAAAAATTACTATTTTGTGTATTAAAAACAAGTTTGAAAAGACCAAAACTCTGAAACAATTGAACAGGAAATTCTGACATGACAATATGGAATTTTTTTTCATTCCATGTATATTGCAAAATTAAGAACTGGGCTTGACAGAGAGAGAACATTCAGGTGGCTTTTTCTTTTCTACTGCAGTTACTTCTTTCTTAGCGAATTGGGTGTAAGTGGCAAGGTGCAGGGGTGACGTGCTGGACATTGTTCACTCTAGCTGGCTTGAAAATATACCAAATGCAGGGTCAAGTGTGAGGCACCTCTGTGAAAATGTATTTAAGAAAGGGTATTTAAGTTCTGGTTGGAGAGAAGGGGAGAGAAGAAAAAGAGTGAGAAGCAACAAAGGAAATATTAATGTTGGAGCAGAACGTGGAGATGCTCCATAGTGCTAGAGCAGATATGTCCTGCAGCTCATGGACAGGACCATGCTGGAGCAGGTGGTTACTCTCAAAAGAACTGTCACCTGTGGTGAGCCCACACTGGATCAGAGGAAAAGTGTTAGCGGAAAGTAGCAGCAGAGAGAAACTATCATGTATTGATCATAACAGTCTCCAACCCACTGTACTAGTTGTGGGGTAGAAGAGTCTGGAGTAAAGGACTGAATTTGAACCTGGGAAGAGTGGAGGAATGGTGTTGATTTAATGTCTGACTTTTTGTTTTCTGTTACTTCTAACTACATTTTTATTTTAGTTGGCAAAACTCAGTTTTCCTCAGGTTGAGCCTGGTTTTCCTACAACACCAAGTGGTAACTGATCTCCTTGTCTTTGCATCAGCTCTCAAGCATTCTCATCCTTTTCTTCCTATTTTCTTCTCCTGTCTTATTGGGGGAGGAAGTGAGTGAGCGGCTGGATGGGAGTTTGGCTGTTAGCTAACACTGATCCACCATAATTAGTTACAGAATAGATATCCTCATGCAATAGCCCTCGCTTTCTAATTCTGTATGGTTTTGGATATAATAAGTAGTAATCAATGTACAAAGAAGATAAACATGCTTTTAAAAGTTCAGTGACTTCTTTGTGTTTTAATAAAGAAAACGAAATTCATTAAGACAGATGAATTTATTGCTGATTTTAGCATATTACTATTCTGAAAATTAGGTCTACGCAGTCTATCACTGTCAGGAGCAAAATAATTTAACATTAGGGATTGTAGTAGTTCCCTCTTGAAAACTAAAATATTTCTGATCATCTCTGCATCTTCATCTGAAAAAGAACCTAAAATCACAGAAGATCTTTGTATTTTATATATGTTCTTTTGATATTCCCCGAAAGCTTTGGGGTTTTGAATTAGAAGTAACTAGGCAAAAGCCTGTGTGCTTCTGATTTTTTTCTGCCTGAAACACTAAGATAAAGACTGCTGATATTAACACAGATTGAATTCTCCCTCATTTGCCTCATGGAGGTCTTCCAGGGTTATGTGGGAAGACAGGCTCTAGGAATACGAGCAATCAATATCTGAATTTTCCAGCCAGACATAATAAACTGTGGAGCAAGAGCAGTGGAAAGAGACAGTTGCCCAAGAGAAAAATTTAGGCAGCTATTTGTAATACCAAACAGTAGGGACAGAAGTTAGCTGACAAGTCCCATTGGTAGCTTCTCTACAGAATGTTTCAGAGCAGGACTCTAATGTAGGTTCACTGAGTTGTTTTCTGAAAGAGTGAAAAGTTTGTCTTTCTCCACAAATTGCAGAAAATAACTATGGAATCTATTTCATACCACAGGTAATAAAAATTTAGTCAGCATGAATACCTTTCACTTTTAATTCAATATTAATCTTATTGAGGGAAAACATACCATTTGATAGATGATATTTAAAACAACTTAAACAACTTTGAATTCTGAATATTTTCTTTGTTTGCATTAAACTGAAATATACTGAAGGAGGAATACTTGTATATTCAACATGGTAAACCCAGAGAAGCAGATTAGAATTATTAAAAACTAATATCTTCCTCATGTTTCATACCCTAGAGATCACAAGAAATAAAATGTAACCTCTTTTTCTGGATGCCAAGGTGATTAATGATTTTATTTCTGGGATGAATATTATGGATGAACAACAGTCTTTAGATAAAATGGGGTAATATAGAAGATGATTAAGGAGTTTAATTTATGTGGTATGTTATAATTATGTTAAGTTAAAATACAGGGAATTACAACATTTTTGTTGTTTTTATCAGTTACACTACTTTTGCTCCAGTAGATTTATATTAGGAAAGCACTCTCTTAAGACAGACCCAATAAAGGCTTATTTAATATTTTTAAATCTTTCTATCACACTGTTTATGCTTGTCTTTTTATGTTTGAAATGAAGATCTCTCTCCACATTTTTTCCTTTTCATTGCATTATAATTTCAGTTTCATATTGGAAGACTTGTCAAAAAAGCCACATTCTTGCCTGTGACAGCATCAGCTTCTATGTGCATGTTTCATCTTATTATTTTATACAATATGTTGTTCTAGTTAAAATCAATGGTGATCAAGAAGAAGGTTTGTCAGAAATAGCCAAGAGTCAAAAAGAAATGAGATCTAACAAGGTCGCAATGGTACTAATTCCACAGCTACTGAAGGCAAAACCCAAACCTTTTCTAGCTGAAATGGGAGCAGAAGCTGTTTCTTCCTTTTCGTAAAACATAGTTCATGCCTACAGATTCTCCACATTTTTTAATAATTTCTTCATATCCAAGTGTCTCAAAAGCTTACCTGTCTAATAAGTACTTTAAAAAAATTATCCTTATGAGATATTATATTTTTCAAAATGTAAATATGTATATGAACTGCACAGGTTCAAAAGTGTTTACTTAGGATATACCTGGAGCTTACTCCTTTTATTCTTTTCACATCTGCAATTATAAGACAATAATTAATGTTGCTATAGGCCATGGAACTGTCATTTTGTTAGGCATATTATGCAGTGTTTTCTATGAGTTTTTAAGAACAATATCATAGAATCATAAGGTTGGAAGAGACCTCTGAGAATATCAAGTCCAACCGTACCTGTCTCCCCACTAAACCATGTCCCTAAGGAACTCATCCATCCATCATTTAAACACCTCCAGGGATGGCGATTCCACCACCTCCCTGGGCAGCCTCTTCCTATCCCTGACCACCCTTTCAGTGAAGAAATTCTTCCTAATGTCCAGTCTAAACCTCCCTGGCACAACTTGAGGCCATTTCCTCTTGTCCTATCGCTTGTCACTTGTGAGAAGAGACCAGCACCCACCCTGTCACAACCTCCTTTCAGGCAGTTGTAGACAGTGATGAGGTTTCCTTCCGCATCCTCTTCTCCAAGCTAAACAACCGCGGTTACCTCAGTGTCTCCTCGTAGGGCTTATTCTCCAGCCCCCTCACCAGCCTCGTTGCCCTTCTCTGCACACATTCCAAAACCTCAGTGTCCTTCCTGTAGTGATGGGCCCAAAACTGAACCCAGCACTCGAGGTGTGGCCTCACCAGTGCTGAGTACAGGGGCACAATCACCTCCCTGCTCCTGCTGGCCATGCTGTTTCTGATAGAGGCCAAGATGCCATTGGCCCTCTTGGCCACCTGGGCACACTGCTGGCTCATGTTCAGCCGGCTGTCAACCAACACTCCCAGGACCTTCTCTGCCAGGCAGCTCTCCAGCCACTCTTCCCCAAGCCTGTAACGCTGCATGGGGTTGTTGTATCCCAAATGGAGGACTCTGCATCAATCCAGCCTGTCCATATCCCTCTGCAGAGCTTCCCTTCCTTCAAGCAGAGCAACACTACCACCCAGCTTAGTGTCATCTGCAAATTTGCTGACAGTGCACTCAACGCCTTCATCGAGATCATTGATGTTAAACAGGACTGGACCCAGCACTGAACCCTGGGGAACACTACCTGAGACCGGTTTCCAACTGGATTTAATTCCATTTACCACAACCCTTTGGGCCCGGCCATCCAGCCAGTTTTTAATCCAGCAGAGGGTGTGCCTGTCCAGCCAGTTTCTCTAGCAGGATACTGTGAGAAATGGTGTCAAAGGCTTTACCCATAGCCCAAGCACACCACATCCACAGCCTTTCCTTCATCCATTAAATGGGTAACGTTGTCATAGAAGGAGATCAGGTTGGTCTGGCAGAACTTGCCTTTCATAAACTTGTGTTTACTGGGCCTGATCACCCGGTTGTCCCATGCATGCTGTATGATAGTACTCAAGATGATCTGCTCCATGACCTTCCCTGCTACTGAGGTCAGACTGACAGGCCTGTGGTTCACCAGATCCTCTCTCCAACCCTTCTTGTAAATGGCTGTTATATTCACCAGTCTCCAGTGAAGCTGCACTTCCCCATTCAGTCAGGACTGCTGGTAGATGAGGGAAAAGGGTTTGGAGAGGACCTGTGCCAGCTCCATTAATACTCTTGGATGGATCTCGTATGGCCCCATAGACTTATGTGTGTCTAATTGGCCAAGCAGATCTCTAACAAAGTCTTCCCAAACAGCTGGTGCTTCATTCTCACTACATTTCAGGTGAGGGGGGCTGAGTATCCCTAGGACATTCCTCCTTGGAGTTAAGACCGAGGCAAAGAAGGCGTTGAGCACCGCTGCCTTGTCTTCGTCCCTCATCACTACCGCCCCTTCTGCACCCAGCAAGGGAAGGAGAGTCTCTTTTGTCCTTCTGCTGCCGTAGATATATTTGAAGAAGTTCTTTTTATTGTCCTTGACCAAAGTGGCCAGTTGAAGTTCTAGTTGGGCTTTAGCCCTTCTGATTTTTTCCCTACACGATCTCACCTCACCCTTCTGTTCCTCCTGGGACTCCTGCCCCTTCTTCCAAAGCTCATAAACTTTCTTCTTTTTCCTGAGATCATTACTAAGCTCCCTACTCAGCCAACCTGCTTTTCTTCCCCACCAACTCACTTTACGGCACACGGGGATAGCCTGCTCTTGTGTTGCCAATATGACATTGTCTAATTTTCACTTTCACTGGTAGTGAGTAATATTTTATTATATCACACAAATAAGAAGTCTCATTGTTGCAGGAAGAGCACCATGCTACGTACAGTGAGATTCTACTCGTTTATTGGCCTATTTATTGGCCTAAGCTCAAATATAGATACAGTGGTTGAACATTTTCACACATATTTGCAAGGCTAAAGAAGAGTAAAGCTGGTTTATTTAATTTTTAAGTTTTAAGTGGATGCATACATACCTTATATATGTCAGAAACTGAACAATATAATTAATGTTGTATGCTACTGTTATGGGAATACAGTAAAGCAGATTCATTTAAGATTGGAATTCTTTCTGCACAATTTCAGTTTTACATTTGACATTGATATTTTGAAAATAATATTAAGTGAAAGTTGTTTTCAACTTCAGAGCTGCTAATATAAAAAATAATCTACCTTTCTTCCTGTCTCACCTGCACTGAGTCTAAACTCAATCTAAGTGTTAGTGTCTTAAGAAATCTTGCAGAGATAGGCACATGCAGTTGCCTTTAATCACACATAGTAGAAATCAGATACAGTATATGGGTCTCACCTTAATGACAAAAAAAATACTGTTTCCTCTCTTTGTAAATAGTATATTCTGTGAGATATAATCCTTTCAGTCTTGATTTATGTTGATCAAGATCTTAAATCAATAGAGGCAGATGAAGCAGGAATGTGTCACAGAAACATGTGCTACAGTAAGAACCAGGAGTGCCAATAAAATGCACAAGTATGTCATAATACATAAATCTATAGGTTTCAGTTCCTTTTCTTTATGAGAAGAAAAGGAGTAGCACAGACCTCAGATTCAGAAAAGTGCGCTTTCTTATAGCACTTAGGCAGTGAAATACAGAATATCGCAGTTCTACACATAGTATATGATAAGGACAGTTACAAGTTGCCTGTTTAAGTGTCCTTGAACAAAAAAAAAAAGCAAAGGAAAGGGAAGGGAAAAGCACAAAACTTTTCAAAGCTATTAAAATGATTGAGAACAGCTCCTTTTTTCATCAGGCACAGCAGAAAAATTTTCCAGAGATGGGAAATCTTTCATTCCAGGAACTACATATAAACAGGTAAAATGATGGAATGCTAGAATGCAAATTAAATAATTAAAATAATGTTATATTGAAATTATATTACAACATTTATAGAGATAACCTGAGGATCGTCTTATTTATCAGGTCATTGATGTTTGTATGCACTGTGGAACTGCATTATTATTGTGATGAGGGTTATATAATTTTCTAAATAGGTAATTAAATCTCACTATGTTAGCAGTCCCTCTGTGTTTTCATAACAGGAAGTTCTACTTTTGACATTATTTTGTTTCATTAATTCCACATTCTGCTGACATCTAGTGACCAAATAATCCCATTTGCTTTGATATTTTTCCGGTATCAAAAAATAGATATTTGGAAATTACACTATAGCTGTTTAAATATTTCTGTCCATACAAATACCAGTTCTTTGACTTCATTAATAAAACCTCTGTCTTACAGCTAGAAGACTTGAACTGAAAACAAACTTTCTTTTCCACCCTCAACAATGAATAGAAAGAAAAATAAAAAGCAGCTTTGAAAGGCTTAATGTATGTATATAGTATTTTCACCTCAGTGTTTGCTGTGCAGTCTTTTATGTTGATTGTTTGGAGTTCAAGATGTATTTTTGAAAATTATACTAATGGTGGGCATGTAAATAAATCAATGAAAGGGAGGCATAGATTATGAAGGATGAAGCTTGAAGAAAGTTAGTCACCCTGAGCTTTGAAGATGGAATTTACTCCTATTCTGATAAGCACATTTTAAAAAAAATATTTTGTTAAGGCTCAGTCGATTGTTATGAAAGGTTCAGGCTTTCCATTCTAGGTCAGAATTCTACACTTTTGCATGTGGAATGAGGCTATCCGTGACAAAAATACTTCAGAAGATCAAATCTATGCTACAGTTTACTCAGACAAGTAGAAAATCTAAAGTTGTGCCGCAGCTCAACTTATGGAGTTAATCTAACTCTTGGTTCCAAGTGGTGCAGACTCCAACATGCTGTGTCAGGCAGGTAGAAAATACTATTAAATGCTCTGAAGTTTTTTAAAAGTAATGTGATCCACCACTGAAATGGCTGGTGGGTAGGCATACTTTTGTAAAAAAGAATTCAGAAACAGACCTAAAAAAACAAGTAGTTAGTCATACCATTCATTCCTAGTTCAGAGTTTTACAATCTGAATATTAAGTAGCACACAATTTTAAATTGTGGTACGTATTTGGTTCAATAAAAAGTACTTTCATATTTTGGAGTGCTTGATGGTGAGGACAATATACCTACCTGGATAACCAAAGTATTAAAAAAAAAAGAGTCCCGACAGGGAATTGTTTTAATTCCTTATCTGCTCTCTGCAATGCAACTGGAAAGATAGGCACTCCAGAGGATCAACCAAAAATCACAGAATCATAGAATGGTTTGATTTGGAAGGGACCTTAAAGATCATCTAGATCCACTGCCATTACACCCCTACCTCCCAACCCGCCATCAGCAGGACACCCTCCACAAGATCAGTTGCTCAAAGTTTCATTGAACTCTCCACAATATTTGAAAAGTCATGGCAGCCAGGGGAAGTCCCTGGAAGAAGGGCGACATTGTGCCCATTTTTAAAAAGTGTACTAAGGACAACCCTGAGAACTACTGACCTGTCAGGCTCACCTCTGTGCCTGGGAAGATCATGGAACAGATCCTCCTAGAAGCTCTGCTAAAGCACATGGAGCAGGGAAGTGATTTGAGACAGCCAATGTGGCTTCACCGAGGGCCACATTGGTCAGTTCCACCTGACCAACTTAGTAGCTTTCTATGACAGGGTGACCACATCACTGGACATGAGAAAAACAATGGATGTCATCTATCTGGACATCTATAGAGCTTTTGACATGGTGACCCTCAACTTCCTTCTCTCTGAATTCAGACGTAGATTTGATGGATGGGCTGTTTGGTGGATAAGGAATTGATTAGATGGTTGTATTTGGAGAGTAGTAGTCGACCCAATGTCCATATGGAGATCCGTGACTAGTCTCTCAGGGCTCTTGTGCTCCTTGGAAAGCATCTTTAATTATTTGCCAGCTCCGTTCTGCTCCCTCATCCCTGAGGACCGTTTTCCACAGGGTCCTACTGACTAACTTCCTGAAGAGCTGGAAGTTTCCTTTTCTAAAATGTAAGGTCCTGACTATACTCCCATATCCCTCAGGACCCTGAACTCTGGCAATGCGTGATCACTGCAGCCCAAGCTGCCTCTGATCTTGATGTCACTAATGAGCTCATCTGCATTGGTGACCATTCAGGCCCAGTACGCATCCTCTCAGGTAGGGGTGTCTATTATCTGGGTTAAGAAGTTATCTTCCATCCACTCTAAGAGTCTCATGGGTTGCCTATAGCTCGCTGGGCTGCTTTTCCAGCAGATATCAGAGTGGTTGAAGTCGCCCAGTAGGATGAGATCTTGCGAACATGAAACCTCCTGTAGCTGGAGGGAGAAAGTTACATCAGTAGGCTCCCCTTGACTGAGTGGCCTGGAGTGGACACCAACCAAAAGGTTCCTTTTTTTGCCTCTGTCTCTTATTCTCACCCATAATCTTTTGACTGGTTGGTGACTATTTATCAGCATCAATTTTGAGAAGAGAAAATGGGAAAGAGAAATGGAAAAAGAAATTTATTTTAAGATAAAAAAGAGGTAATGAAGTCTAATAAATATCTAAACTAGGTCTTAGTTGGATTTAGCTTGGATTTACTTATCCAAGCTCCTAGTGAATAAATGCAGGAGTCTGTTTCTAAACAAATACTTTCTTCAAAGGACAACTGAAACTAAATCGAATTTTAACACATGAAACTGCTGGGATTTTAGGCAGGGTTTTTTTGTAACTCAAAGGTATAGGTTAAATAGATACATAAATCAGGAATAAGTTCAGCACATCAGACAAAGAAATAATTTTTAAAGAATTCTACAATAAGTGAATGAAGAAAAGTAACTATAAGGCAATCAAAAAGTCCTCAAACTGAACGTTTAGGAACCGTAGAACTACACTGTAAGGTCCTTGGGCGAGGGGGGCAGGGGAGTGAAGGGAGATTGAGGTTCATTTTACAGTCTTGATGACATCTTTGAAAGTGATGCTTTAAATTTGTAGGGAAAGGTGTGAATCAGCACGAGCTAATAGCATTTGATTTGTCATAAACTAGTCGTGTCAGGTTCCTTTTGTGTTAGTGTATTAGTTTGGGTAACAGATGTGCTTCTCGGGCCCGTTTCCCAACCATTCGCTCTCAATGCATTTTGTTTCACATTGCAGACAGGTCTGAGAGCTTGCCAATTGTACTTCTTTTGGACAAAACTAAATGAAGAAACTGTATTTATCTTCTAATGGGTACTCAGTCAAGTTTAGACTAGAACTCGTCCAAAGCAGAACTTTTTGAAATGCATATAGCATGGATATAACTCTCACTACCAACTGTCACTCTATAGATCTAATTTCATTGGTCTGCACTATTTACTGACATGGACATAGCAGTTACTTTCAGGAATTAAAACAACTCTCATACAAAAAAAAAAAATCTCATATAAAGGATAATCTAAGAGATGAAAATGTTTTAACATACACAAACTCTTCTCTTGACTTCATAGGAAACTGGATCAGAGAAAAGATAATAGTTCATCAATATGAAATCTTAGACTTATACTTTAAATTCTCAATATTTTAAAAGGCTAGGTAAAAAAAAAATCTGTGGTTTGTTTTTAAAAATTGTTGTTTTTAACAGAAGGTATTTTTACTTCTTTATTTCATGTCAAAAGAAAATGAAACCTAATTCCGTATCTTTTCCTCCTAGTGGCAAATAGTAAAGGTGCACCTCTATCCTCTAGAAGGAGAAGCTTAAGTTAACTTGTCTATCCATTTTTCCATCAATTCAGAAAACAAAAAACACTGGCAGAAAGTTTGGGCTTGGGTGTTAAGAATTTCTAGCGATAACGTTTCTGAATTAACAACAAATGAACAGTTGCCTTTGATAGCAGTTTTATAGCTAGGTACAGCTGGATTAAACTTAACTGCAAAGGGAACTCAATTTTCTTTATCATCAATTTGACATTGTTTAACAGATGTTTTCGGGAAACTATTGCAATCTTTTTAATTTGACTCTGTGTAATGTGCAGCAACTATCCTTGGTTAATAGTCTGATTATTAAATTTAATTCTTTTTCAAGAACATTTTTCATTGTTGCAGAAACTTTGAATCTTAATAAGAAGGCTATAAAGAACACTGATTTTACTCTGGTTTTAAACCCCAACTATTTTACAACAGACATATGCTAAAACAACCTTAATATGAAATAGTCTGTGATGGCCTGATGCTGATGGATAGTATAACAGATGAGAAAATCTTTAGTAATAAGTCTTTGTCTAGAGCCTAGGAGATATATTTTGTCTTGATGTTTTTCCGATTTCTCTGAAATCCTTCTCCCTTACACCATCTATCTTCTCTGCTCTTTACATAAACCTCCTTCCATTCTCTACATTTCCTTCAGACTTGCTTCTCTTGCACTACCAACGTCAGCATCTCTAATTTTAGATGACTTCTCTGGCTAAAATATGGAAGTCCTACACTTTCACTCCTTTTTCCTCCTTTTTCAATATAGGGACATTGTAACTTTTAAGATCTAACATTTATGCTTATGTTATAACTTGTTTCAAGTCATACCTACAAAAAAATAGTCACTGCCTTAATTCATATTAAGAAATAAGAAGACTTATTATAGTGAAAGGATTTTACAGTCCAAACTCTGTGAAGTATAATACACAGGCTCACCCTTTGCCTGCTTAACATATGGTTCTCCTTTTCTTTTAGGATATATAAACCTTTCTCCAATGCATAGTTCTTGCTGACACTGAGAATTTTTCATAAACATGTCAGGAAGACCTGCAAGGCTTCAGCATGAATATAAGATACATAGGAGATGAGTTAAGAAGACATATAACACTAGCTGGAAATCTAGAACAGATACTACCGGTTACTATGCTCTGATATTACATCAGAGCTGAATTAATGATCAAATAGGTTCAATTCTAAGCGTTAAATACATCACAGTTTAGGAAAATGTTGTGGATTGGATGTCAGAAATGTAATGCTGTCCTCACTAAAATATAAATGAAGAAAAAGTCACAAATTCTTTGGAAATAGTGCTGGATATGGACATAAATACTAAACTGGAAAAAAAATATCAGCTATATAAAATATTGTTTCGCTGAGAAAAAAACTCTATCTGTAGTACCAGAACTGATCAGGAAAAGATATTTACATTGGTTTTTATTATTTTTTATTGCTTTTTATTATTATTTGTAAACTAGAAACTAAAGCTGTTTATGGAATAGAATTTAATTTGAACAGGTAATTACTAAGGAAGATCTGTTTGAACACAAACAAATTAACAGAAACATAAGAGTTTCAGTATAGGCAGAGGCTATTACGTCTGCATATAAGACTTAGAAGACAGGACAGAGACCCATTCAGCGTGTACACACAAGCACAGCAACAGTGCATTGTTGTCAAATACAGTAGAAATAAAATATTTATATTTTTATACAGTATGGAAAAATTCAACATCTGTTTGTATTATAAGTTAATTCAGAGTTTATTAGTACATACAAAATAATATTGTTATATATATCAAATTATATTGTAAAATATTGCTTTCATGTGCTACTTTATTATATTATGTTACTTCAGTAGATACTTGGGGACAGATTCTTCATTGTCATATCTGTTTTGGGCAGGGACTGCAATTGTTTTCACTGCCTGTATATGGGGTTTTCATAACAAAATTCTAATCTGCTATGAAAAGGTAAAGACATGTTCTATGCTCTTTATTGCAGGCATATTACTTTAAAAGCTCCAAGTGTTCCTGTATTGCTGCAGGAGGGTGAAGTAGGATCCTATAACCAGATGGAAGAAGGCAATGTTAAACCACACAGTAGGGAAGACAACTGTCACCTTCAGGAAGAAAACCAGGGGAAGGGATGCCAGTTGTGAAAGAACTCAAGCAAGTTTTATCCCTATGTAGGATTTGGGTAGTTTCCTTTAAAGATTTCACATTGACTTTGTTCCATTTCATAGTAAAATTACCAGCTATGCTTTGAAAGAACAAATACCCTGTGTAAAGACACATTCCACCACATTACAATTTTATTTAAAGAAATTTTTACAGCTTCTATAAAAAATGAAATAACAACAGGATAAGTGATTAAGAATCCTCTCAGAGTATCCCACTAGTTCAAGCACTTCATCTAGCTTGTCAGAGATCTCTCCCTTACCAGAACCAAAACGTGAGTTGCGAAGTCTTGGAAAATACCATCACAGCTTGTGATGGTATAACGTACCGGTATTCACCTGAATAGAGAAGGCAAGAAAAAGTGAAGACTTGATTTCATAACCCAAAGATGAGTCCATAACATCAGAGACACAGGAAAGTCATTCCGCACTTTTACAATTAACATTCAGTATTAAAAAAAAACCCTAAATTTTATCTATTTATTTAAAAGTAGTTTTATTTCTAAATTATTTATAAAATTATTTATTTATTTAACAACATACGTTGTAGTATAATATCTCCTACCATTAGTGTTTAGTATGAAGGGGAATAACCCCTGGAGGCAGAGATCTTTCTTAGAATGTCTTTCACAATTAGGGGATTTCTGAGCTGAAGTTACATCACTATTTTTATGCTTAGTTGGCTTTGGTGATCTTCTATTCCATTCATGTATTTGATCACTTTTTAAATCTATTTATATATTAGACATCAACTGTACCTTACAATATTCAGTTTTACAGTCTTATGTTTAGTATAGAATTATTGTTTCCTAATGTTTTTAAAATTTCTGTTCAATAAGTTCATGTAATGCCATCTGGTTATTATTTTATAAGTCTGGGACGTATTTTTATGGTTTTCCAAAAAGGAAGCCAATTTTTTTGCCAATGTTCTTACCTAGTATTACAAGATTATGTCTCAACTCAGGGATTCATGTGGTATTTAAGATATGAATACATCACACCTTTTTAGAATAGTGATTTTTTGTTCTCTAATCTTTTCTTAAAATTTCAGTCATTCTATTTGCTGTTTTGAATGCTGCTGAGCATTGAGATAAGAGTATGACAAAGAATCTCACTTTGAAAACACCTTTTTTCCCCAGCAGTAATAACTAAATCAGTGTTCATCATTGTGTATTTTTAGTGAGGGCTGTTGTTTCTCATGTGCATTAGTTAGCATTTATTGACATTGAATTTCATCTGTCATTTGTCTCCCAGGTCTTGAAACACTCTCACATCACTTTGCCATCACAGTAAAAAGAATCATCAGACCTTGTCACATCACCGTTCGTCACCTTTTCTTGGTCGTTTACACTGAACAGGTATGTCAGCATATAACAACTTCCATTGTCAGAAATAACAATTTATTCCAGTCTTTTATTTTCTGTTATCCATGTATCACTCTACAAGATGACTGTTTCCTCTTATCATAAGAAAATTGTTGTCTTTTCAGGATGAGAACACCAAAAACTTCAGTAGTTTAAGTACACTATATCTGCTAAATTCTTTTTTCCTGTACATTTAGTGATGTCTACAAAGATTGCAATGGATTTCTGAGGCCTGGCCTCTCCGGCCTACAAAGATTTTCTTGAATTTTTCTCCATTTTGTCATTTAACTTCATGTTTACTGATTTCATACTTTATTTTTACATTTTTCCAATTTTTGCTGGACTAACTGGCCAATAGTTTTATGCAACTGAGCTTTATGGTCTAAATTAAGAAGAGAAAGTACTCAAACCTAGGTTTTCCACCTTCTATTGGTATTTTCAGTCATTGGGTTGAAGAAGTGCAGCTCTGACTCCTGAGATGGGAGTTTTCTTTCTTTGTTTCTGATGTGGCAAAGGCAATTCACTTAACTCCATGCACACACCTGATTGTTTTGAGTTTAATACACAGATAAACCCAGATTTAACCAAACATATGCCTAATAAAGAATTAAATCACACACCATTGTTGAGCATTGACTAATAGCTAGCTTAGGCAACTATTCGCACTGCCTTTCCTTGGGCAATTGCTCCCTTTGTTGTAGCAGGCCCAAGGCTGTATCCTTAAGAGCAAACTGCAGATACCCAGGAGCATTCCTAGGCTCCGAGGTCTGCCAGCACAAGGTTTTCATGCCTGTCTCCAGCACAGAAGGCTGCATGAAGCCTGCCTCCGAAAGCAGGCCCCAGAGCAACCACCTTCCCAAGCCAAGTGATTCTCATGGAGGTTTCCAGCTGACATACACTAAAAGCATGCAAGGACTGTGTAAACAACCGAGGCTGGCATGTGGTAGCAAACCTCCCTGTATTTACAGTCTCAAAACAAAGGACCTGTGCCGCTGAATGGAGGTAGCTTTTCGTTCCCCTAAGTGTAATTCATCAATAAAGAATAATTTGAACCAATTTCTTTGAGAAAATTGTTCAGCATTTCGTTTCTGTTCTCCAACACCTCAATGAAATTCGGTGTCGCTATAAAAAAAATGGGTTCCTTAGTGTGGCATTGCTTTTCCTGAATCCTAAGGCAATTTATATTTCTTTGGCAACACAATTTATTCATTGTATGATATCAAGTGCTACCATAAAGGCAGCAAGGTTTTTTCACTGAACATTGTCAAGGGGCTGTATGGGCTGAAGATCCATGTTGGGTCTAGGGCCAAGAGCAGCAGGTCCTGACAGCCAGGACTGTTGCAGCACCCCCCGCAAGGAGCAAGGCGGGTCTGGTGGCGCTGGAGCAGCCCATCCGTGGGGATCAGGCACCTCACTGGGGATGGAGACTGGCCAAGACTGGGCTGGGATGTTGGCCTGACAGTGGACCCAGATTGGCAGGACAGGGCTGTGGCCCTGCTCCACTATCACTGTGTGCTTTCGGGGCCCTGACAAATATTTTTGATTTGTCCTCAGAGAAATGGTGTGCGGGCACAATCCAATCACATAATGACACAACAGTGTAATCCAAGTACACAGGGGAGCTTAGAAAAGATACTTGCATGGCAAGTATCATTTTAGCATATCACAACTTCTGGCTGCATTGACTGGCGTTCTTTTAAAAAGCACTTTGTAGATAATTTTTATAAAATAAAAATAGGCCATCTAAATGATTCAAGCATCAAAAAAACTATATCAGCAATACATAGTACTTAGAACAGTTATAATAAATATAACATTCTGAGAATTAAAATGTTACAAATAATGGCTACGTTGTTAGACAGCTTACACATGTGTTGAGAGCAATTAGAGAGTCAAGAAGTATGCAACTGGAGGTATTAGCATAATGACATTGACATCATACCTTAGTCTGCAGTTACAAGTTGAAAATCTGAACGGATGAAGTGCTAGATTTGTTTTTCTAAACTTTACACATAAGCCATTTAACCCACCCTAGCCTTTGCAAAAGTCTGTAACTGGCAACTCACTGAACAACCTGTAAGCATTCTGGGGTAGAATTTGCTTGTAGCACTCTTCTCACATCTTTAAATGAATAGATATGCACATAACACACAGGATATATACAGCTAATGGTACATAGCAAAACCAGGCAGGCATACATGGGACCTCAGCATTGAAGAAGTTCAGTTGTATTTCCTGGTGCTTGTCTCTTGTCGGACCAACCGATAGTCCCCTGCTTGCACCTGCTCTTCATCTCAGGTGCTTTGAGCTACAATCACAGACATAGTAATTGAGGTGATAGACTCAGGAATCACTTCATCAGATCTCTCTCTAGAAGAATTAAGACCTTTTAGAAATCTAAGCATGATAGTACACATTTATCTCTCATTTATGAGTGCTGATAATCATGTGAAGCATTTGTATCATTTCCATTAATCGATTATTTATAAGACTATTAAATTATGCTTTTACTCTATATGCCAGTACAATGGCTTTTGATTTTTTCCCTTTAGGATCAATGCCATATCACTGTGATGATTATTGACAATGTCTTTAAAACTACTGATGAATTTCTAGGCCTACTGTTGAAGATAGTGGAGATTTTCCTGTCTGAGGGACCTACAGTCTCTCGAACATTTCACTGCTATTATTAATGCTAGTTTCCAAAAGTTAAAGGACAATTTTACTAACCTGTGATCAGGATACTTCAACCTTTTGCTTTCTCCCTGTTTTGTCCTTTTAAGATTAACCAACAGCTGGAGATCTTTAATCAGTTATAATGGCTTTACTGTACCCATGCATTAATTTTTACTGAGAAATTCCTCATCTTACCATAGCAATAGTCAAGATATGTCCCCTAGCTCTCTTAAGCTTTCGATATCTGACTGTTTTGCAGTTAAGTCTTGCAAAACTTTTAGGCAATGCTATGGCTTTTAACTCTACTTACCTGTGATTTGGGAGTTGTGACTTAGCTACAAATATACGTATATACAGAACAGAATCAACACTAATCACAACTAAAACCTTAAAGCCTTAAAAATAGATTGAGTCCTGTACCCAAAATCTTACAATGCGGGTCTCTTTAAGAGATGGTGATCAGTCAGAAAGGATGGGGAAGGGAGATGGAAACGTAGCGTGAGTTCTGCAGGAGTTGTGGAAGATTCAGATGACCAGTGATCTTTCCTTCAGAGACTGCAAAACGCACACACGCAGTGACTGCCACTGCCATTGCCGTCACTGCCGTCTGAGAAGAAGACGGATGTACAGGCATGACCTCTGTCCTGGTTTCCCAGGAAATGTCCTCCGCTTCCCCTCTCGCATGCCACTGAAATTCCCTTTATTGGCAAGAGGAAGAAAAATTCCTCCGAAAAATCCCAAACCACAACACACATTAAAGAGATGAATTAAGATTCAAAAGTATCTAAAGCGCCAGCAAAAGCAAACAGACTAACAATAAATGTTGAAGAAAATGTCAACTATAAGAAAATATATCAAGCACAACCAATAAAAAGGAAAAAATACTACAGAAAAATATTTCCGTCACAATCAGTGAAAAGGAAAATAATCAAAGATTTCTATAGAACACATTAACTGGTCAGACTAATTAGTATGAAATGCAATTTGTTTTCTACAATCCAGAAACCAAAGGAGTCCCAAAGGAATGTGACATATCAATTTTTTTGTTTTACAGCTACTGCTACCACAAAAAAAAACCCAACACAAAACCCAAACCCAAAAATAACTACACAAAAACCCCCAAACTGGTGTTACTTCTGTTGCTATTCATTATATCATGAACAGGTGTGACAGAAATGTGAGTGCGTGGCCAGGTATACGCACAAATGTATTCATGGCTTTAAAACATTTTCAGTGTTATTTGACATTTCAAAGAGTATCCCTTAAAATTTATTTTCTGTCATCTATTTTTCATGTTTCCAGTTCATAAAATGAAAAATGTGAAAGTTTTTTTCATATTAGTATTTTTCTGCTTTGACCGTCCTCAAAGTTTTCTAATCATTTTCTATTATAAATTGCCTGCATATTCTTTGGACAGCAAGGTATTTTGATGTAGTATGTAATTTTTTATTTTTCCTGCATTTCCTTATCTTCCGTAGAGGAAACTGATTTTGTTCTTCTTTTTATCATTCAGTGAAATGATTTTTTTTCTCTGTAGACAGATTTTTCTGCTTTTGACTTGACTTTATTTTTATGGCATATATTTTGGCTGAGAATTTACTTAGATGCTTTTTGTTATGAGTCTTTTACCATCAACAAAAATATATTTAAACACTAAAAAAAGAAAAAGAAGCATTGCAGTATTTAAAAAAATAATAAATAAAATTGGTAATCTGTCCATATACATCATTAAGCCTACAGGACATATAATCCAGTGTCATATTTACTTGCAGGACTTTTATTTCTTGTTTCTCTGTTGAACATGGTAGTGTTGCTTCAGCAGAATTTCTTGGACATAAACAGAAGAATTCTGCTTTTGACATATGATTGGCTTCAATGTTTTCTCCACTTGCTTCTAGAACCAAAATTAACATTTCGTCTACCATAGAATAACATAGAAATAATTTATACTTATATTGTTACCTTAATCTCAAGTCATAGGTATTATTTAGCAGTAGCACTGAAATCTAAAAATATCTAGGTTCTTTGGAAAATTTGCAAAATAGTAGTAGAAAAGTGGACATAGCATAGCTTGCTCATCCCTCCCCATACACCTCCACTAGTATTTCAATGTACTCCTTTGATATTTTTCCTGAGACTGCTGAATTAAACCAACCATAGAGGCTGATGGCAGTAAACATAAGAAGTTAAAGCCATGTAATAAGACTCAGTGGAACAACGGTGGGTAAAATACTTACTAGAACCAGCAGGAATACTCTCAATCTAAATATCAAAATGTACCCTTCCCAGGCCTGAAGAGTAATCTAAACCAATGGATGATCCTGGAATTACAGAAGAAGAAGTAAATAGCTGTGGAAAGCTCTCTGACATGGAACACGGCACCATCATATGAATTAAACAGAACAAAACTACTAATACTCGTCAGGGGTGTGGTGATGGAAAGCTTGTGTTAATACTTGAGACAGGGATGGAGTTGGAAACATATACTGCTTACTGTGCTGGTGTCATTTTCCAAACCGATGGCACATTTTCCTTTTCTGTGATGTTTTCCATCAAAAGATAAAACACTTAGCATGAAGGGAAAAGTGGTGATAGCTCTAGTAAAAAAGAACATCAGCCTGAGACAGGGCTTGTCAGACCCTGCAAGAGAAACAATTATATGCCTCTGCTGCATGTAACAAGAAAGTGGAGAAGAGGAGGAAACTGGCAGGTGAGGAAAGCAAAATTGTAGAATCATAGAATCTAGAAAGCTTTGTGTTGGAAAGGACCCTAAAGATCACCTATTTCCAACATCCCTGACATAGGCAGTTGGGCAGGGACACCTTCTACTAGGTCAGGTTGCTCAAAGCCTAATCCAGCCTGGCCTCGAACAGCTCCAGAGATGGGGCATCCACAGCTTCTCTGGGCAACCTGTTCCAGTGCCTCACCACCCTCATAGTAAAAATATTTCTTCCTAATATCTAATATAAATCTGCCTTCTTTCAGCCTAAAACCATTACCCCTCATCCTATGACTGCACTCCATGTTATAGTCCCTTCCCATATTTCCTGTGGGCTCTCTTTAAGTATTATAAGGTCTCCCTGCAGCCTACTCTTCTCTAGGTTAACCAAGTCCAGCTCTCTCAGCTTGTCCTTGTATGGGAGGTGCTTCAGCCCTCTGATTATCTTTGTGACCCTCCTTTGGACTCGCTTTAACAGATCCATGTCCTTCCTGCGCTGAGGACTCCAGAACTGAATACAGTACTGCAGGTGAGACCTCACAAGAGCAGAGGGGAAGAATCACCTCCCTTAACCTGCTGCACATTGAGTGTTTCATTCCTAACAGAGATCAAAACTCAGGTCTCTTTGGCTTTTGTCTACTTGACTACCTATAATCATAGAATCATAGAATCAGAAGGTGGAAAGAGACCTCTGAGATCATTGAGTCCAACCATACCCATCTCCCCACTAAACCGTATCCCTAAAGAACTCATCTACTCATCTTTTAAACACCTCCAGGGATGGCGACTCCACCACCTCCCTGGGCAGCCTATTCCAATCCCTGACCACTCTTTCAGTAAAGAAATTCTTCCTAATGTCCAATCTAAACCTCCCCTGGCGCAACTTGTGGCCATTAACTCTTGTCTTATCGCTTATCACTTGTGAGAAGAGACCAACACCCACCTGGAAATCATGAACATTGTTTGCATTTCCTTCATAAGTCATAATAAATGACAGAAGAAAAAAATATATTGCTGAAGAGGCATTGATTTTCTCCATATTCAACAGCAACTCAAATAGTTTCAAGGATGTTCAAGTGTACAGAAATAGACAAAAGATTTTATTGTAATTGAACAGTGTTGTCCAAGGCTGCCCTGACAAAGATCTATGCAGGTTTGGGCCACCTAACAACATTTTGGGCACCTGGGATGCAGTTTTAAAGGAGATGACTGTATGATAAAAAGTAAGGATAGAGAAGTCCTGAAGCCATTTTATGCCTTTATCCACAGCCATGATCAAATACCTCTTGCTTTTCTGTTAGCATTGCTTCTTAGGTCTATGAAAAGACAGGGACAAACTACAGTGATGATGAAAGACATATAGGTTGGGACTAAGCCTCAGGAGACGTAATGTGTCATAGTCCTCTGTGATGCAGGGTCCATCTTTCTTGCAGCCCTTTTTGTTTCCAGTAAGTCAGAAAAGGAAGGTCAAGAAACTACAGGATTGGAACTAAAGAAACATAATGGAAGCTAAAGAAACATAATGGAAGTTAATGTGATGATATGTTCTCTATTTTACCAATCTTCTGGAATAAGTTCTCTTTTCAGTTGGATTATCCTTGAACATAACTCATAACAAGAGGACCTCAGAAATGCATAAGGCTAAATGATCCTAGAGACTCTTTTCGTTTAAGTTAGCTCCTTAAATTCTATCTCCAAGTGTCCTCCAAAAGTAAATCAAATGAAAAAAACAGCAAGTTCACTCCTAAGGTCTCTGTAATAGAGAACTCCAAGAGAACAGAATAGATGTAGACTCAGTTCGTAGGATTTTGTTTGTACATCCTGCTCCAATTTGAGCAGCAAAGTATTTTGCACACATCTGTACAAATGGGGAAATATTCTGGGAAAGGCTGGGGGACTTTTTTTGCTGTAACTGTAATTGTAACTTTGCAGTCTTTGCCCACAGTTCCCAAAGAATTAACTGAAGTATGCATCATAATATAGAAAGGTAATTGCATGTCTACTTCTCCATTTAAAAACATTTGGAGGTGATGAGATTTCTCTTGAAAAGTCTTCTGTCATTGTGCTTCTAAAAAACTTTAAGGCTTTTTTTGGGGGGGGGGGCGAGCGGGGTTGAAAACACGTTCTAGCTCAGTAACTAGAGGTTTGTATGTTTTATATAACCTGCAGTTAATGAAGTTGTGCTTCAGGTCAGTATTTTGTGAAGATGCTTTTTTTTACACTGCAATTTTTTTTTTTTCATTTTATTTTGCTTTTTTTAAAGACTGTAATGAGAAAGATGAATATATATGTAAAATAACAGTTTTCTGCACATGTTCAACCAGAAGAAAACAAGTGACTGTCGCATAAGATGCAATTATTATAATTATTTTTCTCATTCCTCTGACCAGGTAAGAACTTGTGTGCCATCTGTGATGTGTAAAAAAGGACTTTAGTGATTGCATGTGTGCAAAGTGACTATATGCACACTCAGAACTTCAGACTTATAAAGAAAAGGGGAAAAGTAAAAAAAGAAAAAAAATATTTCTCTTATTACTGCATTTTAACTCTGGAGATTTTAATTTTCTTTCTTGACAGATACCTATACTTCTTAATTTGGAAAACTGAAGTTAGAGAGGAGCAGAATTTTTTGTTTGTAGTTTGTTATAGAAGATGGCACTGCAGTTGTATGAATGGTTGGAACACAGACTGAAGTTCTCGGTTTCCATAGAGCTTTAGATCTGGTTTTACTCCTTTCCAAGCAAATATTATAATCACAGTAACATTATAGAGTCCACAGTCTTCTCCTCCTACATATTCCACTGAAGGATGAGCCTTTAATTAATACTTTTTTAATATGAAGGAATTTCGCAAAATAAATAACTGTGATTGGATTCTACTTACAAGCAGTCAGAAGCCATGAAAAGGAGTTACACTACTCAGTCTTCTCTACTGATGAAAATAATATGAATTTCAGAGTAGTCTTTGGAAATACTGAATTAGTTGAGAAGTAGAGATTCTATCCACAATCCTTGAAAATGATGGAGTATCATAAAACTTGTATGCACCCAGTCAGCTCTTAATCTTCTGAGCCTCAACAAGTTATAGACTTGGTGAAAGCAATGGGAAACGAGCCTGGTTACAAACTTCCATCCATCATTTGGTGAATATACCAAACTTTGTACTTGCAATTTGATTTCACAATAGACAGAAATAAATAGCTACTTGTTCATCCTTGGGTTTTTTTGGTTAATGGCAAATAAACTGAAAAACAAAGCCACATTGGTGGAACTCTAATGAGTAAGTTTCATTTATTGAACTTTGATCGAGGCTGTAAATTTCTTCACAGTAGGCATTTTTTAAAATAGAGCCAAAAAGCCCATATCTTTCAGCAACCAAAAAAAAGGGAAGGGCTGTACATTGTTTCTTGTTTCCATAAACTCATTGACACAGTGTCCCTTGCATCACTTGAAGCAGGAATTTTTTTCTGTAGAAAGTATTTCATGAACAGCCTAACACCATTCTCACTTTAAAGAAAAAAGATACCACTGCATTCACCTTTTGCTACTGCTCTAATCCTTACAAAGGTCTACTTCTTCCAGGATGCAACTTTCATGAAAGTAACAAGCAATGAACCCTTCTGGATTTTCATCCACCCACAGAATTTCGTATCAACATAAAGAAATTTTTGTTTGTCCTGCTATAGGCTGTCTCTATCACAAGGACTCTTGTTTCTGGGTAAAAACGCAAGACAAATGAAAGTTTCTGCTCACTGCACAAATGAACTTCTAGCACTTTCTGAAAATGTCTCCTAGTGACATACTCAACTGACAGAGATACATAGAGGTACCTCATTAAGTCTGTCTCCACCCCAAAGTTATCATGGCCAAAAGCCAAATGCAAAGTTATCATGGCCAGATTTTTCCTTGAGCATCAACCAGTTCAGCCTGTGGCTCTGAGAACAGTTGTTTCAATCACTTCAGTAAATTAATAGACAGAGAGGCCTTAGACTTCAAAAAAATGTTGCTCCTTTGGTATTTTTGCTTACTATTATTTCAATGAAAGAAAAATTGAAAGATAGGCCTGGGGAAGAGTGGCTGGAGAGCTGCCTGGAAGAAAAGGACCTGGGGATGTTGGTTGATGCCGGCTGAACACGAGCCAGCAGTGTGCCCAGGTGGCCAAGAGGGCCAATAGCATCTTGGCCTATATCAGACACAGCATGGCCAGCAGGAACAGGGAGGTGATTGTGCCCCTGTACTCAGCACTGGTGAAGCCACACCTTGAATACTGTGTTCAGTTTTGAGTCCCTCACTACAAGAAGGACATTAAGGGGCTTGAGCACGTCCAGAGGAGGACAATGAAGCTGGTGAAAGGGTTGTAGAACAAGTCTTATGAAGAGAAGCTGAGGAAACTGGGATGTTTTAGCCTAGAGAAAAGGAGGCTGAGGGGAGAACTTACCACTGTCTGCAACTACCTGAAAGGAGATGGTAGTGAGACGGTGTCGGTCTCTTCTCCCAAGTGATAGGCAACAGGATGAGAGGAAATGGTCTCAAGTTGCACCAGGAGAGGTTCAGATTAAACATCAGGAAAAATTTCTTCACCAAAAGCTTTATCAGGTACTGGAACAAGCTGCCCAGGGAGGTGACTGAGTCACCATCCCTGGGGGTGTTTAAAAGACAGGCAGATGAATTACTCAAGGATATGGCTTCGTAGTGGATAGGTATGGTTGGACTCGATGATCTCAAATGTCTTTTCCAGATAAGCAATTCTACAATTCTATGATTTTGCAAAAAAAATTTCCTCAGAGTTGACACGTAGTCCTCTCCAGAATGTCAGTTCTTTGTTTCATATGCTCAGAGAAGCTGGTATTACACGTATCTCTCCTTTTAAAGGAGTCCTACACATATTCGCTTGCAGCTGCCTATCTGGAAAACAAAAATGTTTTATGTAGTCCACACCTACCACAGAGCCATCTTACGTGAATATTGAAACCAGACCTCTGTTGCTTGTTAGAGGTGACAGCTCTACTCAATTAAAACTAAAATGGAAAGCAAGCCAAATATACTAGCAGAGAGAAGAGGATTTTATTTCCAGACAAATGATTTTCACCTGTAGGCAGTAAAACAGTATCAGTAATAATATGTAAAAGTGCTGACTGATAAGTACTGTGCTTAAGAGTTACAACTACAGCTTATGGCTTAATTGAGACAGGTCTGACATATTTATATTGACATTCAGAATTTCTAAATTTCTGGAGTGTTGAAATCCAGGGATTATTTTTGTGCCAGTCATTTGGTTTTGATGTTTATTCTTCTTTCTTTGCTGTTTTTACCATCTTCTTAGAAACATAATTTTCTTTTCCAGATTGATTATTTCCATTTCCTTTCCAATAAACACTTTCTTCTATTTCTTCCTGATTCCTAGACAATGAGACTTATTTGTTTATGACTGTAATTTTATTTGTCAAAAGCATCTGTGATTACATCATCAGTGATGTCTGTATATTTCTGGGAATGGACTTTCTGATTTAGCCGTTCTGGCTGGAAAACTACTTCTCTATACACAAATTAAAAGCACTAGAAAAGTATTGTATGTTTTAGAAGTTGGGGGTTTTTTTCTCAGAGAACAATCAACCCATAAAACTATAAGTTCATTTTAAAAGCTGGAAGATATTTTATCCCCAATTTCACTTAAATCAAAACTAGATCTAAACTACGTACATAGATGAAAAAAACCCTCAGGCAACCAAACCATAAAAAATCCCCACAAACAAAAAAGTAGAGAGGTTTTGTTTCACTATAGAAATGTTAACAAATTTTTATATTCTATTTCATGCTTTTCTTACAATCAAGAGTTTTATGTAGATAAGAACTGCATTTGTTAATTTCCTAAGCAGCAGCTGTAGAGTGAGACAGAAATGCTTCTTGTAGTAGGAGGGGAGCAAAAGAGAGCAATAGGATTTATTTCCCCCAGGAAATATTTAAAAAAATCAAATTGTTTTGGTGGATCTCTTGTGCTTCATTAAATTTAAATTAGGGGAAAAAAAAGTTTTAACAACTGCAGTCACTGGCCATCTGTCCAAATAACAGCCACGAATGAAAATGTACTGACCCTTTCCCATCTGTATTTGTCAATGGTTTGGGAGAAGTACATAATGCTGTCTCGCTGACCAACACTGAATATTCAATCCATTTTCATTTACATAAGCTTTGAGGTCAAATTCATGCTGATAAATTAATATTTCACCATGGAACCTGTTATTTAATTATTTTTTTGTAAGTGACTAGGTTTTTCTAGAGTATTCATTTTATTCATTTGCCTGAAAATAACAAACAATACAGGGTAAATGAGTGTATGTATCATGAGCTTATCCAACAAATATGAAAAAAGGTGTACACGAGTGTACATATTGCTCTGTGAAGTGACTTACCACAAGGAACAAAACATACAAAACAGTAATCTAGATTCCATATTCCACCTCCTCAATAAATCTTCCTCATTTAGCTGTGACGCAGACTGAAGTTCACTGTAAGTGTAGGGGATGGTACAAACTATCCCTTGACAGTTTCCAGGGAATGAGCGGAAAATTTCTATGCCCATGACACATAAGAAATAGGGCATCACTAGTGTTAAATACACTGTAAAGAAAACATGGGTGCTTGGGTTGCAGGAAGATCCAGAAATGTTTTTTATAGTCATCATATGAAATAACCGCTTTGGCAACCACTGCGTTAGTTCCTTCACAGCTCAACATCACGTTGCTATGAAGGTCAGGGTTAGGCCAATCCTTTGCAAACACAGACTGGATGATATTGCATTGCCAGCAACAACTAGCAAAGTCAGTTATTATGTTAGGGCATTATGTTCTGTAGGTCAAGGAAATAACCTCTAGATATGTACTTTCTTTATTTTGATTTTTCACATTTGGTCCCATTATTCATATATATAACTATATTGATAAAACAGTAGACTGAAAATGTTGCACTCACCGGAACACTCTAGTGAGCCAAAGCAGCACAGGCTTGGCCAGGTTGTGTGGAAATGTCAAGTTGATGGCTATGTCTCTTGGTAGCTAATGAATGTACTCCAATGTCTTTTTTATACAGGTAACTCAAGTGATCACTCTGAGTGTAAAAATAAAATAAAACCTAAATGGAGATGAAAATGAGAAAAAAAAACCTGATATGTTTTTCATCGCTTCCTCTGAAAGGTACTACCAATTCTCAGAATCCTTCTCCTGTTGACAAAAAAAGGTATGTTGCAGCTATGCAAAAAAAAATATAGATAACCACGAAAAGAAACACGATTGCTGTGTTAAAATGTAAAGTGTCTTGATAAGGGTAATTTATTTCAATTGGACTAGAGAGATTTGGAGGCAGGATTGTTTTTTATGGTTTGGGTTTGTTTTGTTTTTTTCCTAATATAGAATAAAGCAAATAAATATAACTAAAAAGTAGCTATTTTTTTCATTCATTACTTATTTTTTCTCATATTTTTAGTCTGTACCACTCTTACTGTGAACTAATCATTCACGTAATTTTTTTAGTTTAAATGACTTTAGATTGTATGCACTTGAGCTTTTTATAACAAACCACAGGGAGATGAAACAGGGAAAATTTGATTAGTTATTCATTAAAGAAAAATACTTGGATATCCATGAGTTAAGCTGAATCCAGTTATATCTGTTTGGACAGGATATTATTAGTTATACTAGTGATTAGTAATGTCACATTGCCTAGCATTCTAAAACTCCAGTATGTTAGTAAGAGGTTGCGAAGAATAAGAGATGTCATGACATTTTGCTTCATTGTATTAATGCCTGTATTACATGTGTAAAATTCATTATGTTTTAAAGTATAGGAGTTCTCCCTGATCAGTGCTTATTTAATAAGGTTTTTCCATGGTTTCTGGTTAGCTCTGCTTAAGCCTCAAAGAACTGAGATAGAAAAACCTTTAAAAGCTAAAATATAATTATAAAAAGGCACAACACTTCAACATAATCTTATATATAAGCTTTATAATATCTGGTATGGCTAATCTAGCTTCCTGCTGTCCACGAAAGAGCTAGAAAGACAGAAACTCTTATTTAGGACACATTTCATGGGGAAATACTACTATGAGTTCACTGGTAAAATTTCTATTTAGGTAACTGAGTCCAAGATTTAAACATCCGTGTGAAAAAATACTCCATCAGCTCTTTAAGAGCTTTAAGAACTAAAAAAGTCTTTAGTTTCTACCCAAAGAGAAAAAAAAAAGGACTTCCTTAAAAAGAATCAAAGTACTTGTGAAAATTGTGTGTAATTGTAAAGCTTGAATGATCTAAACAGTCCCCATTTTTATAATAATATTTTATGTAATACTATGAGTTCACTTGGTGCTACATTTATCAAACTAAAATTACCATGACAGAAATAGTCTTGCAAATAACACCTATGTCTATCCAACAGAGCTTTGTGCTCCCGCTGACTAATCTCCTCAGCATAATCCCTTGATTTATGCAAGGCTCTGTCATGGTTTAAACCCAGCCAGCAACAAAGCATCTCACAGCCAATTGCTCACTTCCCCCTGGGTAAAACAGAGGAGAGAATCGGAAGAGTAAAAGTAAGAAAACTCCTGGGTTGAGATAAAGACAATTTAATAGGTAGTGGACAGAGTCCAGTAGAGGGCCATGAAAACGATTAAGGGACTGTAGCATCTCTCTTATGAGGAAAGGTTGAGCAACATGGATGTGTTTAGTCTGGAGAAGACTGAGAGGGGATCTGATCAATGTTTTTTGAATATCTAAAGGACAGGCTCAAGAGGATGGGGCCAGAATATTTTCCGAGGTACCCAATGACAGGACAAGGGGCAATAGGCACAAACTGGAGCACAGAAAGTTCCATCTAAAAAAAAAGGAGGAAAAACTTCTTTACTGTGAGGGTGACAGAACACTAGAACAGACTGTCCAGAGAAGTTGTGGAATCTCCTTCACTGGGGATATTCAAAACCCTCCTGGATCCACTCCTGTGTAACCTGTTCTAGGTATGTTGTGTAAATAGGTAAGGCTCCGATACGTGGCTGAGGGATGCCCTTATTTTCTAACCTTCTCCTAAGAGAGGAAGCCTAGATCCATCCCTAGTTTGAGACTTTGACAATGGTTCATGTCTAAAGAATTATGTGATTTTCCCTGCTCCTTCTTTAAGAAGGTCCTAGGTGAAGACACAAGTCAGAGTTAATGTTACCCATGAGAGTACTGTAACCTGCAGGGTTAATACTTGCTATGGGAGAGCCAAATGGGCTGTCACCAAAGCAGTCAAACGGTTTCACAGTGCCTGTCAGAGAGACAATTTTGCAATTCTAAAACAGCATATAATTTATTTAAAGTGATAGAGAAAACCGAGATTGAAATTGCCATTGATAAATTCACTTGATGTATTAATGCTGGATGATCATAACGGTTAACAACAATCATAAATATATATAAGATGTAGCAATTGAAACTGAACTTAGTATTTATTTTCCCAGGTAACCTCCGTCAAAGTCAGAGGAGTGTGACTCTTACTCCCCTTCTTAGGGGAGAAAAGAGGTGCAGGCCCATTGACCTATCCATCAAGTAAGGTAGTCCTCTCAAAAGAAAGGGTTTTCAGGTGTCAATTTCATACTTTTGAAAACTCTTTGGTGTCTCTTGGTGAGGTGGAACTAGGTCAATTCGTGTGTGTTGACTGGCTTTTGTCAAGGCCTGCTCTGTTACCAGAATTGAAATTCAGTGGTTGGAGCAGGAGCTCTGTCCGTGTTTTTGAGAGGTCTTTCTGTTCATAACTGAAGTAACATCAGGCTGTGATGCCTTTGCCTCACCCCATGTGTCACTCAGCTGATTTGAACATTAGAACACCATCCAATCCATCTGTCTTGCCAGATAGAGTTGTTCAAGTCAAACTGCTTCATTTGTAAAGTCACAGTGACTCCAGCATTTTCCCCTTCTGGAAAGATCAGCCTTTGCAAGTCAGGCAAATCCATTATACCACAAGGTGAACATGCTTTAGCAGGGGCATGCAACTAGATGATCTCCAGAGGTCTCTTCCAGCCCCAACTATTTTGTGATTCTATGACATTTTGGAGACATTTCTGGACATTTTACAGACATTTTACAGTGATGATCCATTAACAAGGGGAATTATATCTGTATATTGCATAAAAGGGTGGCAGTGGTTAATGAGGATGAAATGGATAGTGTGATATCTGAGCATAGCATAAATGTTATGGAATAAAGGATGGATAATGTGCTGTTTGGGGCTGGGATAGAGTTAATATTCTTCATAGTAGCTAGTATGGGGCTGTATTTTGGATTTGTGTGGAAAATAATGTCAATAGTACAGGGATATTGTCATCATTGCTGAGCAGTGCTTATACAGAGTCAAGGTCTTATCTGCTTCTCATACTGTAAAGGGACGGGGGCTTTGTACCCCCAGAGGCAGGTCAGAATATGCAGAGACAACGCAATGCAAGGTTAGAAAAGGACTTATACTACCTCCGAATCACCCCAGGGCTCCCCAGCGATGACCGGGTGGAGGTCCATAGCAATCAAGAGATCTTCATGACATCACTGAGCTTTGACCCGTGATGAGGAACATAGGGTCTAGTATATCTTAGCTTTTATGTTTTAGGTGGGTGCGTGATTGGTACATGCAAGCAGTAGATTGGTCTAGTAACTATTTGTGTATTCGTATGATCGGTGAATAATGAACTCAAATGCCTGATATTGTTTACATTCTAGTTACTGGCTAAAACAAAAATAAAGTTAGTTTGCAGCACGTTTTTGTGGAAGAATGTGGGAAGTCTGAGCAATGCGCATTGCCTAGTCTCCTGGTAGTTCTTCCACAATAGCCCATACACACACCTGTGAGTGGGCTGGAGATACACAAGAAGCTGGGCAGGGACACAGCTGGGACAGCTTATCCCAGCTGACCAAAGGGTTATTCCATACCATATGGCATCATGTTCAGCATATAAAGCTGAAGAAGAAAGAACAGGGGAATCATTAGACTTAAGGAATTTGTCTCCCTAAGTAACTGTTACATGTGATGAAGCCCTACTTTTCTGAGGGTGGCTGAACACCTGCCTGCTGATGTGAAACAGTGAATTAATTCCTTGTTTTACTTTACTATTTCTTGCATGTGCCTTTGCTTTACCTAATAAACTGTTTTTATCTCAACCCACGAGTTTACTCAGTTTTACCCTTCTGATTTTCTCCCTCATCCCACCCAGATGGGAGTGAGTGTATGACTGTGAGGTGCTTAGTTGCCCATTAGGGCTTTAACAACAGGTTTACAGGGCCAGAGATAGGCCATGAGAGTTTCATGTTTAAATGCAATTTCTAACTCTCCATACCTAGCCTAAATGTTTTTGAACTTTAGAACTGTAAACACTTTTTAGGCCTTTAAAAAACATAGTTATGCCTCCAGGAAAATAATTACTTGTTTCACTAAGTCTGACAGAATCAAATGAAACTCACTGCAGCACAGAAAGCCCTTGAGGTATCCAAACTATAAACATCACTCTATGTGCAACTGGGAAACATTTTTTTCTGTTGGTATCGAAGTTACTTAAAAGGACTTAGCTCATCACTAAAAAAATAGGATGCATATTGATTTTATCTTTGCCATACTAGAAATAGAATATGAATTAGAGAAAGGAGTAAAATAATTGTTTTAATGAATAAATGAATAAAGGGATGGAAAAATTATATTGGGAGTACATTTATACGATGCTATGGTATCACTTTTACAAAGTGACTTCTACTGTAGGGGCATTTTTAGGTAAAGCATATAAATTAGGATGCCCCCAAGGCATAGTTTTTAGTTCTATATGAAACCAAGAAAGTATTCTATGTCTAAAAGGAGTCTGTAGGGACAAAAAGGCTCATGTGTAGTTAAGGGGAAAACTTCCATAAAGAGAGAATTTAGATACAAGATCTTGATACACAGCAGGGAAGCTAGGCTGATATCACCAGTAATAAAAACCCATCAAACTCAGCATGTAGTTCAGCACTTGGCTGGAAATGCTAAGTGACACTGACAAAAAGTGTTCCAAGTGTCATCTGCAGAATTGTTCAAAGTCAGATATGACCTTTTTTAATTTGCTATGTCAAAGTATATGAAAGTAATGTAAAGAATGGCAATCATTTGCAACAAAGGAAGAAAATTAAAGAAGAAAAGATGATGGAAATCTATCTACATAAGACAGTGTTTGTGTATTCTCAGTTATAGTTAACTGAGTAAAGGTAAACTAGCCAAAAACTAGGCTTTGATCTCCGCACCCATACTTCAGGGAGAAATCTACTGAAAGGTGTAGGATTCAGAAAAAAAAGAAAGAAAAAAATTAAAATTGGATTTCCTGCTGATAGATTCCATAATTACTCTGAATTAAAGTGTTAGCTGATAATAGTGAAGTCCTACTCAGATAGTTCTCCAAAGTGACTTCTTTAAGACTGGGATGAAAAAGAGCAACGAAGCAAACAAGGAATGGGAAATCTGAGAAATAATCCCATTCTAATTAGATTACTTCATGATAGCTGAAACAGAAAATCCAATGGGGTTATCACAACTGCTCCTGAAGAAACATTCTATATTAACACACTCTTTTGTGTTTTTATGAAACAGTTTCATTTGGAATCTTCCCGGAGTTCATTTGGTTTTAAAATCAATTAATATTGTTTTTTCTCTTAATCTTACTCTTGCTTTCTTTTGTCTTTGTTTTCTTCTCTGCCTCCATTCTGTTCTTTCTCTTCTCCAATCACAAAGACTATAGACCCAAAATAGCTACTTTTGCGTTTTCTCTGCCAGAAACATTGTGGCATATATTAAAAGAACCAATTTTGACTCCTGTATCTTCGTTACTCCAGAGATAAAGTTAAGTAGCTGCAGAGTAATTTAATATGCCTGAGGATTTATTCCACTATTTCATTTTATGGCCCTAAACACTACTGGTTTTGACAAATTGTTTTAAGAAGTGAAAGAATAACAAATGTATTACGGCCTTCACCACCAGCAGCTAATCTGGCTAGCAGAGTCAACACTGTGAAATGCCTTTGTGTCTACAATTATCTCATTCACATGATTTCTGGCATGGTCTGGCCAATCTTACCAAAGTCAATCATAAGAGCTGGGAAACACTAATGAAAAGTCAGCCTTTGCTAATGTAACTTCTTTCAGTCTCCAGATATATCTTAAGGGCTATTGACTGTAAAAACTGAGGAACATGAGCAACCTCTGCAAAGCTCACGTTTGGCTGAATTGAGAAGCACTAGCTTATTGGAGTCCATATAGATATTGCTGGTAGATTTGATGGTTGTCAGAGATGTGATTATGTAAATGTATCTGCGTTAGGGTGTAGAAAACTGTATGGACAGCTGAAATATACTAGCTTCAGACCCTGGGGTAAATACTTGTGTTGCTGCAATGACTGAAATAGTACTGGAATCTGACAGTCTAATGCCAGCTTAGATAGGTTTGTTAAGAGCTGCGAAGGTTTACCTTCGCTGGAAATAGAGTCTCCTGTGTCATTGAAAGGTTTGAACAGTCTGTGTTTGACCACTGTTTGTGAACATCTTTCTCACACAGACAGTTACATCCATAACTATAAAGTTGCCTTGAGGCAGACAGTAGCTTCTGCTCCAAAGTTTCCTTTAGCATGCACTTTTTCAGTCCTAGATTCACAGGCATCCTCTGATTGATCACAGTGCTCAATATGCTGAAGTAAACTACTGTATGGCAAAACTTCATTGCATGCTACTCTTACCATTCCTCCTACTCTCCTTTTGTAGGTGACTCAATCTGTTGAGTGTTGGAGAAAGACAGCAATATCAGCAAAAAGACTTTCTGCTCCTTGTGTACAATGCAGCTTTGCACAAATGCATAAAGCCCTGATCTACTGTAGAAGGTTAGGTGTCCTTTCAGATTCATGCGCTTCCCCTGCAATGCCTGGCACTGCTTTCCAGAGTAAGTGCAAAGAGCCTTTTGTGTGCAAATTCTTCTTGCAACTGTTGCAATTTCCTTAATTCCATAATTAGAAAAGATGTGGCCTGCCCAAAGATTTTTCTATGCCTCGAATGACAACAACCATTCTGCTTAGGGCAGGCTTGTGTGACTGCAGCCTTGCCCCATCCTGCTTTCAGATTGCCCGAGTGCTTCGTGTAAATAAAGGAGTCTGATTTTTGTTCAAATTATTTATTTTTAGTTATCTCTTTTTGCTCTCTCTGATCAGACCAGTTTAGTCTATACTTTTCATATTTTTCTCTTCTTGATTCCTTTCTCTGCTACTTGTTCATGGCCTTAGCAGTTAATGTTCTTCTTCCATGTGTTTACTGACAAGGACCTGAAATGGAGGGGATTGAGTTGTGAAGGTAAAATATTTCTGGAGGTGAAAGTTCCCTCTATATAATTCAGTCTACTCTATGTCTCTTTTTTGCTTCCACAGCAGCTGAAATCAAAATGAAGAAAGACAAAGCATTTATAAAACACTGGGAGAAAGGGGAAGTAATCTGGGCTTTCTGGAGAAAAAGAAGAAGCAGGGTAGCTTTTGGAACACATAAAAACTTAATTCCTACACCTTTTCTTTTTTAAAGTTTTACAGGAAAATAAGAGGAACAGACCTCCCTAATATGACATAACAGATGGAGACTGTGTGTCAAATATTCGCTCCACAATTATCCTAATTGCGTTCGTTTGTGATGTTTGTTTTGTCAAGTAACTTTGCAAAATAGAAGTAAAACATGAAAAAAAAAAAGTTATTTTATTTATTCATTTTTATGAATGTTTTGATAGGTTTCTCTGGAGGTCAGACCTGCTATCCTAGGAAATAATCCTGTGGAAGGTTGTTTGGTAGAACCAGGTTCTAACAGTAGTTTTTCAAAAAGGACATTAGGGAAAATTAGAAGCCTGAGCTGTGCCGAACTATGCGTTTGGGCCTGAAACTGTTGTTTTCTACAGCTGTCACTTGGCTCTCAGTTGTCCAAATCATTACTGAAATATGAGTTGTAGCATTGTGGAATAGCACTGGGAAAACTGAACTGTAACTTTACAGCTGCTATACTGTGTGGCTAGGTCTACAGGGACAATGCAGTGGTGCACAGTTGGCCCCTCAGTGTATGACCAGCTACTGAAATTTGCTTTAGGCAAATTCCCTTAGTATGGTGAGGTGGTCTCTGAGCAATACTTGCAGGGACTATTGGATTTGGTGTAACTGTGAACATAATAAAAGTGTGTAACAATGCCAGTTAAAATCAGTATGGACAAAGTTTATAGTGATTCACAGCATCCATTTAATCCCAGTCTATGCTTTCTCACTGCTACCTATTCAATATAAATGTTCATGTGGGGAACAGTGATACACTATTTTATTGGACTGCACTCAAATTGCCTGGTGCATAACTTATGGACAGGATTTCCCTTTCAAAATCTTAAAATCTCACACGAGGTAAAGTGTAAAGGAGTGGTGCATAGCTCAGGGGGAAAATGATGAAGAGGAAAGGGATCCTTTATGGAGCCATACACATGACTGTTTCTGTACCATTATAATTCAGGAGCTGCTATTGTCAAGAAAAAAAAAATACGTATGCACATCTGCCTAGGTGTATTAGTTTCAGCATTCTTACAGTCCCATCAATGCAAAAATTAACATGAGTAAAAACACATTTCTCTATCTGTTTCGTAATCTTAAGATCTCCCCATAAGTCACCTCAGCACTTCCTCTTACACTATGCTTTTGTCCAGAAAAATTATGAAAACAACATGATGTTAAAAGAAGAACAATAATCACTGTTATTCCTGGAGCACTAAGAATAACAGTGTTTATTGTCCTTGTGCTGACATTGTTTCTCTGTTACTGTTCTGACTTAATGCTTTATGCTTTTGCTGCTCCCATCCCAGTGAGCTTACAGCGCACGTTTAGTCACTAACCCTTTAAGGGCCAGAAGCCCTGATTTTTTTCAAAATCTAATGCAATGTAAAAGGAGGTAAATGCAAACCCTTTTTAGATCCCAATGATAAAGAGGTCTTTGGGGGGTACCTCACATTGTGCAAACTGTGGACAGATGGAAATTGGATGTAATGATAGTTACTCCAGGGGAAAGTCTGACAAAAATGGGAAGAAGAAGCAAATACATTTGTGAAAGGGAAGTGTCCAGACTGCACAAGCTTTATATGGATATATATGGTGGCAGTAAGACCATCATCACTTAGAAAAGAAGTTCATAGAAACCTGCAGTCAGAGAAAAATCCACTCTTAGACACAGTACACAGGAGAAAGCAATACTAGAACAAAAGGTAATTTTATTTCTGTCAGTCTCTTTAATGAGCTTAAGAATAACAATCCAATCATGCTGATAGAACACTATAAATGAGAGATTTCCAGAAAAAAAAAAATTAAAAAAAGACGTGCTTCCTTTTCTCAAAGACAGCAGCTATCACACACCCTCATTTCAACGTTAAGAGAAATCTCTACAGGGAGAAATCGTTTAATGTTCCTAGCACTGATACCTCTGAGGTACTGGGACCGTGGAACAGATCTTGTTACTGCCTCTCTTTTCATCCCTTGGTTTCAGCTGGTACATGGCATTCAACCCTTTTCTTCACCTTTTCCTTTTATCACCATTTCTAAATTAACTGTTCAGACAGTAAGGCTTCTAGAGAAGAAATTCTTACTGTATGTTATTACTATGTAAGGCAAATTGAGGCCTTTTGGCATTCCTGTAATAAATACATTCCAATAGACTAGTACTGCATCCTTATGTAAACTACTATTAAAAACATAGGATGATGGTACTTAAAAATACCTGCATCAGTTCAGACCCAACAAATCAGACACCGCACTATTTTGTATTTCCTGCCTATTTACTTTTACAAAAATTCTTTTGCTTTGTTTCCTGCCAGCTGTGCAAAAATCTACCATTTTTAGCTTCATGTATTTTACAGATCAAAACTTATGGATTAGGTTCATACAGATTCTCTCTTATAAAGCCATGAGATGCTTGTTATTTCATGTTTTTAAAACTTTTCGCTTTTCCTACCATTTAGAGATTAGCTTCATCAGAGCAAAGGGGTTGCAATTTAAAAGCTATTGGTGCCTATGTACCGCTGTGGGTAGAAACATCAGACTAGCTTAAAAGTATGTGATCAGGTTGTCCTCTAGTGGCTGCCCAAGAAAAGATCTGACCATAAATTTCACAACAGATCTTGCTGCAGTGGAATTTAGTGTAAGCCTTGCAACTTTTGTTTCTTCATAGATTTGACAACCAGATCTCTAAATTATCAATTTCTGTGATTTCCATTCTAGTGGCAGAACTTGCAAGCCTTTTTCTTATCTCTGAGTTATGCTTCGCAATAACATTCTATATTATGCTTTATGTAGAGTCTTTATGGGTAGAAAAAAACAATGGCAGACCTCTAGGCCTTTTTTGCATGAATGAAACAACCCTTTTCTGGCATTCTGATTTCCCACTATACTTCTGCCCTCTGTGCCACTGATTTCAGTGCTTTGGCCCTAGAACAAGTGTTTCTTCTTGGAAGAAAACAAGCGTATTGGGAGATGGGATACAATTTCCCACTGTAATTCCAGAAGAGATCATTCTGTGCTCCTTCCTGCAGCCTCACCAGGTGTGGTGCAGATACTCTCTCCAGGGTAGTGAACAAGGGTCTTGTATCCACTGAAGAGGGCTTTGGACTCTTCTACTGACCTGAAAGTGGTCTTATACTCTGAGATTTATTGAGAACAATGAAGTTTCTGAACACACTAACATTGGCAACCAGACCAAAGTAATAATTTGTATTAAATCATGTAACAGATTTCTGTGTTATTTAAAAATGGAAAATTAACATGTAACATAAATAGAAATAGAAATAAATAGAAAAATAAAACTCACTTTTCTGAAAATAAAATATTTATTCATCAGCGCATGCTCAAATCACACACCAGAACACTCAGAGAACTGAGAGGCAGCTGAGAAAGCTTTCTCAGTGGGACTTGAGGGGCTTATGAGGCATCCCCTGACCTATTAGTAATACCTGGCATCAGAAGAACAGAGGCTGATTCAGGCATCAAACAGGCTGCAAAGTCTACATTTTCAAGGTTTTCCAGTATGTAAATCTATCTTTTATTGAAGTCGCAGTTAGACTTCTCATTGTAAAACAAAGGCAGCAATGAAATTATTTCATCAACGTTCTGAAAAGGAAGTTAGGATACATAGTTTCTCATCCAACAATTTACTTCCTTTCTGTTTCACAAATGATGACTACTGAGGCAGAGAGCCGGTACTGAGTTGTACAAGGTCACACCACAAATCCCCACAGTAGAAGAACAAATACACTGCTCCAGCCTGTGTTCTCTGAACCATTGATCATCCTCCCCCAGACAAGGAAAGCTTCTGTTAATTTATAGACATATCCTATGTGACACTGCAATACTAACACTAATAATAGTTAGAGTATGGATCCATGAAGCCATAGTATAGTGCAAAGTGGAGAAAAAATATCAAGTTCAACTGGAAAACAAATTCAGGATTCCTTCAAGACAATGAGTATCATTAAAGCAAATGTTGTACTATTTTTATTTACTGTGCCCACCAAGAAGACAGCATTAACAGGAATCAGAAATTGTGTAGCAATGGATGATGTCCTCTAGTCATTGAATGTTTTTCTGCATTAAGCCAAAAGTACTGGAAATCTAGCTATTTATTCCATTTTGCAGAATCGGATTTGTCATGTACAACCGCACATATAAGAGTAACATAAGGTTTTAATCTTTTCTGTTGTGATGAAGAGCTATAGTTATTGCTTCCACTAAGACATGTTGCATTTTTATAAGATCAGTTCCAAATTCCTCAAAAGTATCGAGAGAAAAGCATGTATATCTACATATAAATATAGGATGCTACAGGAGGCAGATTGCTCCATCTGACGTCAGCAGGCAGTATAGTTTAACTTTAAATCCCCACAATACCTCCTAAATACCCTTTAGTTATTATTGTGCTTCTGCTGGTTACATCTCTCTTGCACTTCGCTTTCTCTCAACTTCAGCAGCTGGGCCTATATTAGAGTGCAGGCCTAAGGGAGCACAAAGAATGTTTGAACATTTAGTAACAGTGCTCTTTGAGAATTCCTGCAGATATAAACCTTCCCTCCTCCAGCTCATGATCTGGGATGTTAGATAGCTGCTTACACCCTGAACATGACATTGCTTCCAGCTGGCACTGTCACAACATGATCATCACTCTCTCCTGAGAGTACAGGATCTGCAAGATAACAAAACTAGTAAGCGATTTCAAGCCATTACCCTCCTACTAAACAATCTAAAAAATGAGTCTAGGAGAAGGTGGTTTTCGTTTCTGTTTCCTGTCCCCCCAACACCCACTCTGCCAATACATTTTGCTACAGTTGGAAGAAAAAGTTTATCTTCTTAAAAACACAGAATAAATAAGACTTACTGGTGATCTCTTATTTTAAAAGTTCACAGACTTTTTCTATAGCACAGGGATACAGAAAATCATCACAGAGGTAGCATAAAGTTTAGTGCAATTCCATATGTATTGAGAAACAGAACACAGGAAAATGAAATTTTTAAAAATCTATGGTACTCCATGATCTGTCCACACTACGAATTTAGAGACAAACAAAAAAACCAAGCTGTACTGCAAAGATGCACTATGGAGGTGCACAAAAGCTGTAACAATGTAAAGTTAGATCTTCAAGATTAAGAAGCCTGTTTGGAACACTTCTACCTATACTGGTTTTCAGTTTAAAACTTTGAAAATTAAGTTTCTTAAGAAAAATATCTAGTTTTATGGGAAAAGACCACTTTGTATCATGAAAGCTGAAAAACCAATAGGCATAGACTAATAGATTCCATATTAGAAAATAATATCTTTGGAACGGTTGTAGGTTTTGTGTCTTACTGTTCCCAGTCTATATAGGCCAGTTTCCCAGCTGGACTTGATTTCTAGTGTGGTATTATAGTCAGAGATTCCCATAATACCAAATGGTAGATTACAAGATAAGAGATCATCATGACATATGGTTAATAATGTTTGAGAAGGGAACCTGGTCCATATTTGAGAATACGGGCAATGAAACATTTAAACTGCAATGTCTTAATCCATTTTGGCAAGGGAGAAACTGATACAATGAAAAATAATGCATAATATTTTCAGATCTTAGGTTTGGGTCAATTAGAAGAATTGCACTTTATGCTGGGTAGTTTTTGAAATGAGGTATAACATTATATAAACTTGTTTTATTAGTACAACAAAATTATTCATCTGTTGCAGAAAATAAAACCTCTACAGTAGCTGTCAGAAAATTTAAGTTTTGCTGAACTGGTAGAACCCAAAATTTGGATAGGCTAGTCCAAAAATGTGAAGAATAAACTTTTCATTGCGCATGAAATAAATCAAAGTACTGTTGAAAGGTATAATGTAGCTATTCGAGAGTCACTTAGTGACTACCACTTGGGAAAAGTAACCAGAGGGAACGAAAATACATTTATGCCAGTTCATTCTTGTAAAACATTTATGAATCTTTTGTAAGGCTCTCCCAAAGGCATTTTTTCTCATACTTAAAGTGAGTTTTCCTAATAATCTTGCATTTTTGGCAGTAGAAGGGAAAAACAGAGTGTTTATTTGTATTGGAAGCTTTAAATTTTCAATACGGTTTTAACAGTCTTCAAGTCTTCAGATGCAGATGAGAAAATATCTAATGCTTAAACTCACAAAATTCGTCACCAAAGTTTTCACATCCAGATCGTGTTGTGAATCTGAAAATGAAGGGGTTTTTAATAGAAATGAGATATCTTCTACCTAAAAAGTGTGGGTTTTTTACTTTGTATTCAAGAATATTCTACAGTGTCATAGTAGGGGTCCTTTTGGAGGGTAAAAACTGATTGCTTAGAAAATTGGAAGAGAATTTATAATTGTAACGCAATAATTATTATGGCATCATAGAATTACCCAAGCTGGAAGGCACCCAAAAGGATCATCGAATCCAACATATCCCTACATAGGACACTCCCAAGATTCACATCATGTTACTGAGGATGTTCTTGAATGCTGGCAGACTCAGTGCCATGACTACTTCCCTGGGGAGCTGTTCCAGTGCTCCACCACCTGCTGGGTGAAGGTTTTTTTAATTAGTTTCCAGTTGAAATTAGAATTCAACAAGCACAATTCCTTTCTCAGTTAGATTTTGCATTTTTAATCTTCTGGAATCCTGAGCTAACCCTATCAATGTAGAAATCTTTAGTAATTAAGAAATTTAGTTCCTGTCCTTCACATCATCTCTTTTTACTGAACGTCTACAAACCAAGTCTCATTCTCAGGTAAAGAAGTTTGGAAGCAAGTTGGATATTGAAATGAGTAACACACAGTAGCAGGTGGTTCAAGTAGTGAGTTTGAGAGTGGACAAAAAAATTGTTTTATATTCATCTCCAGTGTTATCTCTTTGATAATAAAGTTGTTCAGAAATGAACAGTTCTGAAGTTAGAGAAGAAAGTAGATGTTTTTTCTATTTTTTTTTAATTTTGAAAATGAAATTTCCTACATTCCACAATATTTTAAAGAAAGGCATTTATTTTCTTTGTAAATTAACTCTGAAATGTCATTGTTCTGAGAATTTGGTTTAGTTTTTGATTGTACAAACCCAAATAAGTAAAAGTTTGACTAAGATATTTTACTTAGGACAGTATATAAATACCACATACTTCTGTTCTATAAATTACATAGCAAGTTTTAAAATTAAATACAAAAACTTGTCTGAAATTTAAGTTTAAGCTATTGTTTAAATGCTATGATATATTTGTATGAATTAGGCATTAATAAATATGATCACATATGATCATACTCTTTTGCTCTATTATGTTAACATTTTCTGATGAGTTTTTATGGTTTTCAGCCCATAAAGCCTATTGTCATGTTGTAAGGGCTGAAAAGCGGTCCACTATTCTGATAATTATATACCGAGAGAATATCATAAATTTGATCTGGTTAATTTTCAGAAACAAATAAAAACATTTGACATATATATTGAAAATAAGTATTTGTATTATCCACTATACTGTAATACTGCATTAACCAGAATTAAATTGATAAGCCAAAACCAAATGATATCTGAGATAGAGTGTTCTAAATAATGTCCAGAGATGAGGAACACTCTGGGTTATTTTCTTCACTCAGCCTAAACACTGCATGTAATTCACAACCTTTCTCTGATTTCATATTATTTTCCCATAAAAAAATGATTTATTCCACACTTTAATAACCCGTGAAATTTCATTTTCATTTAAAAAATCAATTTAATTATACCTGTAGCAGTACAATAAAACATCTTAAATTATTCTGTTTGTTAATCTTTCGTTTTCATATTTCAAATAAAACAGCACAGTTAATTTTGGTTTATTTTTTCTTTGTCTTTTGTGTTGTCTTTCAAATATAAGAAAATATGTTCTTTCAAGGGAGGTGGGAATCGTCAAGGAGGGGGAAGGGGGTGGCAAAATTAACATGCTATATCCTATCCTGGAGAAAACAAGTAATTCAAGAAAATTACGGTTTATAATGGATACGCCTGAAGTCCTTTAACTATAGTTATAATACACAACATATCAAGCAGTGAGATCATGATCTCTGCAAAAAGTTCTCCAGCAATATCTTGTAGCTAAAGAGGAACAGGAGAAACTGATTGGCACTTTGTTACTTGAATGGTGGCCCCACTGATGAGGCAGAGAGGCCATTGAGGATGATTTTTACACTATCTAAAATCTGCCAGATGTCAAACTTAAAGCTGTGACAGTTATAATGCATTAAAAAAAAAAAAAAGAAAAAGGAAAAAAAGAAAAAGTGCCCAAACTCAGATAGCAATGTCTTTCCTAGGCAACCAAGACTTACATATACTTCTTCCTTTTTATTACTTGCCTGGTATGCTCTTCATCATAATGTCTTCTTTATTCTCTAACAAACCAGAGAATCATCTTCATTTATATGCAGTATCAGCCCACTGCCACTACTGCCACAATATAAATGTGTTGCATTAAAAATTAAAAATATTATTTTTTACACTCCATCAATATGAAAAGTGATCCTCCATTCTCATTTGCAGTTTTACTTCTACACTGTCATTCTTCTTGTATTGTACAGCGGGACATGATCGCTAATAGACAGCCAAGTTCCTACAGACCTTAAATTACCTCAGCTATGCTCTGAGCTTGAATCCACATGATAGCAAATACAGAAGAATTTTCAGAGGTGAACTAAGTCAATTGCCATGCTCCATTGGGAAAAGACTTCTTTGATCTAATGTCAGAACAATAAAGAAAAGGAATGTATGGGATGGTTTATCTTTCCACACAACACTCTTAAAAACTGAAGGAGCCATTATTTGTTTTGGAAGCTAAGAAATCCAATCGTGATTGTTTCCATGTAGTCTACCAATATTTTAAAAATTAAAATAAAATGCCTACTAGATGCACATCTGTTGGATTCTTTGTGTATTTAGTTGGTTTGAATTTTTTTGATTTTTTTATTGGCTGAGGCAACACTGAAGTGTACATTTGTGTTTGCAGAGAAGTAAGGTTAACTTTCAAGTTGGCTGTAGTCCTGGCTCTGCTGAGCACTCTGTTTTGTAATTTGAAGGTTAAATTCTTCTCAGAGTGCCTTGCTGAAGTTAGTGTTCTCACTCCCAATAACTGCAGAAGCTGCCTGACCTTTATAAGTGCAAGTCAATATTCACACTGTCAAAAGAAGCATCGTGGAGAGTAATCTTCACAATCAGAAGTGCTTTGCCACAGGCAGATCACGACCAGTGAAGAGGAATCAGTGAACAGTCAGATAAAGCTGTTTTAACTTTATTCAAAGAGTCTCTTTTCACAGCTTCAGGTTCTATTCAAAAATCTGAAGACCTGCAGTATCCACAGCTTTCCTCCAAATTTTAACAAAATCAATGGAAATATAAAAATAAAAAAATAATTAGGAGGGAAGCACTCTAAATTTTTTGACCTCTAGGTCATCTTCTACAACATTAATCTCTGGCAAATTCAGACACATGTAGCTGGAACAGATATAAAATAATTCCCTGTTGCCTTTGTCCTCTATACAATAAAAATCCCAAAGCAGGTTTAATAACAAAATAATTTGATGAAAATAACTGTATAAACATACAATACCTTGTATACTGCACCCCATAAACATTTCTGGTTTCCCAATAGAAACACCGGGAGTTCTGAATACAATATCAGACCAATAATAAAGACGATCATCTCTAGCCGAACTCTCAGAGCAACAGCAGCTTTTCTGTGAACTGAAAAGATGCCTGCAAAAGCAGAGAAAAAAAGAAGTATCCTATCATGAGGTAATGCTGGTATTATGTAAATATGGCCAGGTTTCCATCAGCAGTTGCAGATAGATGTATGCAAGCACGGGAAAAGAGTGAATGGAGAACCCACCTAGGAAAGAATGACCTAAGATGCAGCGTGTAAGTGAGAGCTGGTTATTTTTATGAAAAAAAAAAAAAGAAGAAAAAGATATTATGAGCCTTTGAGAGTATAATGTACTCTGGAAACTATTTCTTCCTCTCCTCTAGACATCTGAGGTTACTAGAAGTCCCAGAATTTTGTAGAACCTCTTGCTCCAAAATAAATGTTTGGACCATACTTCCTCTCTTCAAATTTTCAGTAAATGAAAAATCTGTTTATAATTTAATTAGAGAAAAAAAATGACATCTGAAACTTGGCAGAATGATGTAAACTGGGGTTTGCCTGACTCAGTTTCTGGCTCTCTTTAAAGCAGGAAACAAAGGACAAGCCAAGCTAGCTATGTTAGCAACTTAGCTAACATAATAAACTAAGATATTTTTTTAAAAAAAAAAAAAAAAAAAGCTGTTTATTTAGTTCTGTGGCTCATGGCCTTGCTTATGTTTTGAAACATCTGTTACCAGCCGCAACCAAGGCAACCAGCAAATGCTGGAAATTTCATAACACTTAAGGAATGATAAAATATTATTTATGGGAACACCCTACAAGTCAGAAGGATTTTAACTAAAAAACCAGTTAATTTTAAGCTCACAGCCTGGAAAGATATATGCACATCCTTTTCTTCAATTTTGCAAAACAATTTCTTCACATATATTCACTATTCTGTCATATATACGATTTTTGATATGATTAGGTATTTAAAAAAATCTAAACTTGCAGAACATACATACATTTCAGTTTTAGCTTTCATGTCAAAGAAAACTTTTGCAAAAGCTTCCATCCCATAAATTCATTTGGACTTTTCCTGTCAAAAATTTTGTTCAGAAAGTTCTGGTTCAAATGAAAATATTTTGAATTTTTTAGATCACAATACTTGAAAGTGTTTTTATTTTTCTGAAGAAACCTTAATTTTGACTTGCTGCATCACTAATTTGTATTTACCTCTGTTTCCATTATTGCTCCTGTGGTTTGTATTACGCGTTATTTTCCCAGGATTTAGTCATCTTTCTAAAGTACTTCCCTGTCTTAAGGTGTGTCTGTTCAATATGGGGGGATATAATGGTGTACATTACTGGCAGTACAGCCCAGCCTTTATGTTATATAGGTGAACTGGTATAAAACACAATGAGAAGACAAGAATGGTGAAATAGTAAGAAAGGTCAAGTAATTACATTCAAAATTACTCAGGAAATATGTAACTATATATATAATGTCTTTAAAATGTTAATTACACAGAAAAAATACTTCTGCCGAAACAAAATTCATAATTATAAAAGTGAACTCCAAGAAGCAATTACTGGGGAGGTACTATTCAATGAATTCATTTAAATATTTGGGCAGGTTTAAACCAATAATTATTCAAACAATATTTACGACTGAAAACACAATACAAAATACAATCATAATAATCATCATCATCCAACCACAGTTTGTTGACAATGATTTTATTACTTAATTTTAAGTTTTTTATCCTCTTTTAATTCTCGAGGAGGAAAGAGATATATTTTAATGGTGCAGAGCTGCCTTGGGCAACAGATTATATTCTTCAGGGTTTCTATTTTTTTTTAACAGAAGGAGATAGAGTGTGGTACCAAAAGAATCAGTTTCATTTACTATGCTCAGATACCAATTATGACAGCCTTTTATAATGCCTGTTTTTCCCTTTTTTAAATCTGGTCATGCTTTTGATGTAAAGAGTTGTGCTTATTATTTCTAGAGCATGGTGAGAAGTTATGTGGAATATTCTTGTACAGATATAAGCTACTATCTCAATAACTAAATGTGGTTTTAGCAATTATTTATAGTTTAATTGGTAATAACATTCAGGATTTGAGGTGATTAAGAAGTTGATTTGTTTCTTTAAGCAATGAGTCTCGGGAAGGGTCTGCTCCACTTATTCCTTCTATTTTGCATCTTATGTGAACTGCTAGGTAGGGTGTGGTCTTGTTCTCATTTACACGGATTACTGATAGCGGCATTTGGCACCCATGGATTTCTAAACTGGACAAATATTCCTCATCCAGAAGTGGAATGCTATTGTCGTGTGAGCCAAAATGTGAAATACTTAAAAGAGAAAAGACAGTTACAAGAAAATAATAAGCATGGCAAGGGCGTAAAGAGACTATTACAGAGGAATGTGATGAAACAGTTGGCTGGTCTTCTAGGTGTTATTCAGATCCCAAAAGTTTGCTTTGAATCTGAAGGAGCATAACAAGCACGGATGTATAAAATCTTGCTAACTGAAAGGAAGCCGGCCCACCTCACCTCCTCTAAAAAAAAAACCCACACCGACTGAAACTAAAACACTTTACTAATAAAAATCCATAAATTTCTTTAAAAAAAAATTATTTTCTTAAAAAAGAAATTTGGATACACAAAGGTAAAAATTGTCAGCCAAAGCCAAAAACCTGTTCCTTTTATAAAGGGAGGGGTTAGGGTACATGCTTCTCAAGCTTTTGTAATGCGGTCTAGTTCTATCCAATGTTAGCCTCTGGATACTTAAAAGTTTTTTTGAATAAGTAGTCTATAAATATATTAATTTCACTTTTAAGAATAACGGAAATGTTTGGGTTTTTGCCAATGTTAAAAATTCTGACAGACTTTTTCACAAAAACCTTAAAAATATTTCTGCTTTGAAAAAGGCAAAAGTCTTTCAGCAAGTATATTTTCTTCATATCAAGAAATTATTTTTCTGTTCTTCTGGAAACTGTCCCAAATATATGCTTAATGTTTTTGTTTAAAATAAAACCTTTTTTAAGATTTTTTAGAATAAAATTTCCATTTGCTAAGATATCATTGATTTTTTTGCAGTTGAGTCCCACAGCATGTACTGCTACAGTAACATTATTGTGTTCTTATGACTGAGAATTTTGTTTCTCCCATTGTTTTAGAAACTTGAAATCAGAGGAAAGGGGCAGAGATGTTGCAAGTTCACTGTGACAACTGAACTGGACAGCTCTGAGTGTGTGAAATCTTATTTAAAAGAAGAATTCTAGAAAATGAGATTCAAGTTTTCAAAATGGAACACCCAAATCATTGATTCAGTGTACATACAAAATATGATGATGGAAGAAAGAGAGGAACAGAAGGATCATTGGTCAATGTACTGTTAACTGCAACTTCAGCCAAGCACAAATATATTTTCTTTCTTGTATGGTAGCAAAGTGCATGCACAGCATCCCGGCAGACAGATCTGTGTGCATTCCATTCAGTGACCAGAATGAAGCGGCTAATGAAACTGGAATGAAGCTAAAATATTTTTACACTTTCTTTTTCCTTTTTTTTTTTTTTCACTTTCTCTGAAACAAACATTACTTTGAGTACTCCATGTGCAGAGTGCCCCCTGGCCGGCTGGAACAAAAAAAGGATCTTGCTGAGGAGCAAAATAGAGAAAATATTTCTGTTCTTCTGAAATGTTTATATGAAAGTAAGTTTGGCTGAACTTCAGAGACATGGGAAAAATAGCATATAATTTTCCATATATGGATATTTCTGTAATTTGAAAAGCCCTTTCTTCAGAAAATGTGCTTACTCTGACACAATGAAAAATGAAGCCAAAAAACTTCACCAAACAATTAGTGAAGTTCTTACAAAAATATTTGTAAGGAAATAAATCACTTGGTTTTAGCGTAGATCAGAACTGAGCAGGCTAGTATCAAGAACTCTAAGGTCTGAGTTAAGTAGTCTGCAGATATCTACTTATTTGTTACTGCTGAGTTCAGAGGTTATAACATAAAAATACACAATTGCTTGGAAGGCAGAATACTTCTTTGCAAGTAATTTACTATTGTATCCCCTCATGTCAGTATTTTTAATGTCTTCTGAAAAGTGTTGGTAGCACAGGAGATAAAGAAGCTGAAATTATTAGCTATTGTAACAGCCACTGAAGAAACTGGTGAATAAAGTATGAAGGAATAAATTGTGTTGGGCTAACTTGTTGAATAAATCATCTAAATTATAATACAAAAATTTAAACAGCTTTGTTGTTAATAACTAATCTAGGCAATGCTAGAACTAAAATGAAGAATAGGACAGAACTTTATAACTACAACTTATTTTTTTCCTGCCTGTGTTTATTGACAATTATAATTAGGAAAATAGCTTTATGAAATTCACTTAGTAATTTAATGTCAGAAAAAGTCTTTAGTCTTGACTACTGTACTAAAGCCAGGTTATGGTTATAAGTTATAACAAAGTAAATATGACCTTAATTTTTTATTTTCCACATTCTAGGTCCTGTTCTATTGTGAAATAGGGTTCTACACACCAAAATGGCAGAAGAAGAAATGTAAAATGTACTTTGTGAAATCTTATCAGGCTTTTGCTTCACTTCTGCTTTATTCCATGTGAGATTCACACTAGATTTATTATCACGTGGAGTCACAGCCATTCTGTGGGTTTTTCTGTTTACCAAGAACCAACTCTGACTCTTCCTTTTGCATATAGTTATCTTGAGGCTGGAACTCTGAAGAAAAGTTTTAAGTGGTTACTCATACGCAGTGAGTTAGCATGTACTGAGATGAATAAACTATTCCCTCTTACATAAGCTCAGTCATGACTGAGAGTATTTACTCTGATAATCAAAACTGAGTAGTTGACCACAGGTAGACATCACAAGAAATTAAAAATAAAGCAAAATCAAGACACTGCACTAGAAGCTATTTTTACTGCTGTATAATATTTCAACTTACATTTGCCTGTACCAAAGATTCACTTTGGAATATAAATTACCTTTTTACTTTTATAATTTTAAAATAATTTTCCCCCACTGAAAAATTAAAACAATAAATCCTATTCTGTAATGTCCCATATCCCAACCAGCTTTTTCTTCAAAGACCTTCCTAAAGGAATCCCGTGGGTTAGAGCTCTATAAGGTAGGGGATTTCAAGACAGCAGGTCAATACTCAAACACTTCTTCTTCCAAGATCAAGATTGATGCATCCCTAGGAGTAAGGAATCAAGCAAAGGAGGCAGGAGACTTATATGGATGAGAACGGAGTTTCTGGAAAAAATGGAAGAAAGAAGTCTACAGAATGTGGAAAAAGGGACTGGCAACTTGGAAGGAATATAATAACACCATCAGATGCAGGGATGCATCAAGGAAGGCAAACACTCATTTGGAATTAAATCTGACAAGGGCATCAAGGGCAACAAGCATGGCTTCTTCAAGTGCATCAGCAGGAAAAGGAAGACTAGGGAGAGTACGGGCTCACTGCTGAATGAGGTGAGTGCCCTGGTGACAGAGGATAGAAAGAAGGCGGGGAGTTACTGAATGCCTTCTATGCTTCAGTCTTTACTGCTAAGGCTGACCATCAGGAATCCCAAACCCTGGAGGAAACAGAGAAAGCCTGGAGAAAGGAAGACTGTGCCTTGGTCAAGAACAAACTGGTTAGAGAACATTTAAGCAAACTGGACACCCACGAATACATGGGCCCTGATGAGATGCACCTATGAGTGCTGAGAGGGCTGGCAGGTGTTATTGCTAAGCCATTCTCCATTATCTTTGAAATATCCTGGAGAACAGGAGAGGTGCTTCAGGACTGGAGAAAAGGTAATGCCACTCCAGTCTTCAAAAAGGGCAAGAATGAGGACTCAGGAAGCTACAGGCCAGTCAGCTTCACCACCATCCTTGGAAAGGTGATGGAACAGCTCATTCACTATGCCATCTGCAAGAACCTGGAGGAAAAGAACGTTATTAGGGGTGGTCAACATGGATTCTCCAAAGGGGTATCATATTGACCAATCTGACAGCCCTCTCTGAAGGCATAACTTTCTGAGTAGATGAGGGGAGAGCAGTGACTGCTGTCTGCCTTGACTTCAGCATGACTTTTAACACTGTCTCCCATAAAATTCTCGTAGGTAAGATTAGAAAGTGTGGGTTAGATGAGTGGACAGTGAGATGGATTGATGACTGGTGAGATGACAGAGCTCAGAGGGTTACAATCAGTGGCATAGAGTCTAGTTGGAAGGCTGTAGCTAGTGTTGTTTCCCAGGGGTCAGTACTGGGTCCAGTTTTGTTCAACATATTCATCAACAACCTGGATAAGCGGACAAAGCGTACCCTCAGTAAGTTTGATGACAACACAAAACTGAGAGGAGTGGCTGATTCACCAGAAGGCTGTGCTGCCATTCAGCAAGACCTGAATAGGCTAGAGGGTTGGGCAGAGAGGAACGTCATGAGGTTCAACAAAGGCAAGTTTTGAGTTCATGACCAACTGCATAGACTACCGCAGACTAAGTGCTGCCTTCAACAGCACCTGTATATGACTTGTGTAAAACATAAGTACAGACAGGCAAGTGACCTTCCTCCTCTTCGTCTGATAGAGACTGAACTTCGTGACTGAAAGGACACACATACCATTCTCCAGATTCATCATAAGGGCACGCACAGTTGTGGATCATCCTGAGTACTGGTACAGCATGGTCCCTCTGTCTGTCCAAAACCGCTGCCTGGATCTCAGGCCCTATAAACTGCTTTCTGGGTCTCCCATTCTTTCATAAGTTCAGCTTGATGCTCACCAGCATACAGATACACACACTGACACTTGCCTTACAGGCAGCTCACACTCACAAGTCTCCCTAACAGTCACTGCTGGACCAAGGGCCTGCTACACACTGGCTAGTCCAGCTTGAAGCTTGCTAGCAAACAAGGCATGCAAACCTCAACACATACCATTTTGGGGCAGATACAGACACTTGATCCCCTCCAGCAGCGGGCTCTAGGCACAGGGTCTGTGACTCGTGGTTCTGCTCCAGCTGACGACATTGCACCCCTCACTCACCTCACTCGAACCAGTCCAATCAGTAGCTGGTTTTCAGTACAAACACCATTCCTGCCCCTGTAACTGACAGCAGAGACCTTCACCCGCTGCAACAGCTGGCACTGTAACCACCCATTCTTTCCAGTTTCTGGCACCACAGACCAAAGTTGCCTAAGCCCCAAATCTGATTCCAGTTGGTGGAACCAAATCCACTATTGCCCATTCTCTTGGTAGTTGGTACTCTGGGCATGAAATCTGCAGGACCTATAAAGACCATCTGGAGAGCTATTTTTTGACAATCCTTGTTTGATTTATATATCCTGAAAATAACTTACATTGCTTTCAATGTAGAATATACCTAAATACGGCTTCAATCTTAACATTTTCCCAGCATTTAAATACAGAGACCTGGTTTAGGTTGTTTCCATGCAGTTATCCAATATTCTAGCATCTTGTGGAATTATGGTTGTAGGAGAGAGGTGCTGTGACATTTCCACAGAGCCAAGACCTGATGCATAATTCCTTTGTAACTAATATATCGATTTTGCGATGATTCCTGTCAGAAGATACTTCCATATTTTACACTTAGGGGCCTTGGATTGGGTTGAGAGGTCTGTCTGCAAAACGCAGAGAATGGAAGCTGCCAAAAGCTCAAAGACGCACTAAGATCATTTGGCCACCTCCAAAACTCTGCTTCTCCCTTTCTTATCCCAGTCCATTTTGTGAAGAAGAAAATCATAGCTGAAGTGCTAAGAGCTGTGATAGGAAAATTATATCTCTTAAAACATTTAAATCTTTCCACCCCCTAATCGCAAATTGCCAAACAACAGATTGCAGAGGCAGCTTTGAATACTGTGTTTACAAGTTCCATACCATTTGCCTGTTAAGATCAAGATGGAAAAGTAACTTGAAAGCTGCCAGTATTTTTTGTTTATTTTTTTTTAGATTCATCTGTTTCAAGAAAAATTGAGGTAAGATGAAAAGAATTATAACAAAAAAAAAAAGGAAAAAAAAAAGTGGTTAGCTAAGAGCAAAGAAATTACATATGCATGCTACAGAAACCAGGCACATATCACAGATCCCGTCTTAAATAAAATCATTGCTTCCAGATTGATGGAATATGTGCACTGCAGGGAGTATCATCAGACCACTGGTATCTCAGGTCTGCCTCTCTCAGCTCTGGACTAGCCGTTCAGCTCTGTTTTATTTCTTCTCACGTTTCTTAGCTCTGAACTGAAGAGATTGCTCATGAGATTTCTGTTTGTGCTGCTTCCTTCTTGGATCTCTAAAAAATTTTAAATGAAAATGCCAATTGGAGGAACTTTTCTGATATACATTTTTGGCCCAGGAAGGGCTAATGTTATATATTCTGTTCCAAAATTCTTTCAGTTTTGTATTAGTGAAAACAACAAAGACAAAGTGAACATTTGTAGGTGGAAAAGTGGGAACAAGACACGCATCTTATCTTTGATAATGTGATAATTGACTCAAACGACTGAAGAAAACTTCCTTTCAGTCCCTCTGCAACTGATATAGTGATCAGGGAGGTCTGAAAGTCAGACTTTTTCTCTAAAATCTTCCTCTTGGAGATCATCCTTGCAGAACTAGCAACACAAAGTAAATTGAGATCATATTCCTTACATTTTAAGGCTGTTATTTTGATCAGGATTGTTTTGCCAGCTTGCTGTTTACGTATATTGCCTTCTTGGTCTCTGGAGTCAAGGAAGAAAGAGAAAGTAGTCACAAATTATTAATTAACCCATATTATTAATTAAGTCAGCAACCCTTAAAGTTGAGAAGAAAACTTCTCTCTTTTAAGTTCAGTAACAAATTGAAATAAATACATGCAAAGTAATGCTAATTTCCTTTTAGTATTCTGCTTGAGTGACCATCAGTCGAATGAGTTTGCATTAAGAGTTTTGGTCAAAAATTACGTTAACGAGACAGACAACTGAAGCTGGGCTGAATGACTGACTCAAGTAGGAGTTACCTAAACAAGGAAAAGTAATTCCATAACACTGGGAGTGAAGAGCCCTGTTCTGAATCTAAAACTAGTTAAAAGACAGGAAATAAAGTGATAGATGGCTAAAGAATTTTGGTGGTTCGGTGTAGCTTTTAATCCAGAGCAGGGGTTAGTAGTAAAGCACTGTAATGTTTAGACTATATTAAGTTACGTTGATTTTTTAAAATAAGAGAGGATTACAGAACACATCTTGAAGATCAAATGAAACAAGAGGAAATGAGCTTAGCTGTTATAATTTATTCATCATTATGCTATTCATTACAGGTAGTTTCAAACTAACATATGTACTGAAAAACTGCAAAATCTGATTTCTACTGCAATAATAGATAAGTTGCTTAATACATTGATATTTTATGGCCACGGGATATGTAATGAATTTACTCTAACAGCTGCTAGACACAGTATATAATCTATTTCATATAAAGCATATATTTTAGGGATATACAATACTAACTGAATGAAAATCTTCAAGTATGTTCCTAACTTGCATTTCTAACTTCTCAGTATAATGGCAAATTATGTAAATTTTATTGTCTTTTAAAAATCACAAGTGATAAGACATAGAATCATAGAATCATAGAATTATCTGAGCTGGAAAGGACCCAAAAGGACCATCGAGTCCAGCTCCTATCCTTACACAGGACACTCCCAACATTCACACCATGTGACTGAGGGCATTGTCCAAATGCTTCTTGAGTGCTGACAGACTCATGGCCATGCCTACTTCCTCAGGGAGCTGTTCTGGTGCTCCACCATCTGCTGGGTGAAGAACCTCCTCCTAATATCCAGTCTAAACCTCCCCTGGCACATCTTCCTGCCGTTCCCTCCAGTCCTATAGTAGGTCACAAGAGAGAAGGGATCAGCACCTGTTTCACCTCCCTCCCTTGTGAGAAGGCAGTAAACAGCTATGAGAGCCCTTCTTAGTCTCCTCTTCTCCAGGTTGAACAGACCTAGTGACTTCCCCTCCAGACCCTTCACCAGTCTTGTGGCCTCCTCTGGACACTCTCCAGTAGTTTTACCTCCTTTTTATACTGTGGCGCTCCAAACTGCACACAGTACTAGAGGTGGGGCTGCACCAGTGCAGAGTAGAGCGGGACAATCACTTCCCTCAACCAGCTGAAAAGTATGTTATCATCTTGTATATTCACAAGGTATTTTAGACATGTTTTTATTATCATTTCTATTCATGTTTAAGCAAGAACTTTGTTATGTAGTTCGTTTCCTATCATCAACTTGCAAAATCTATAGTAGTGCCTCCTTTTCCTAAGAGTACATTTAACGTGACCAATTGTATCCAATATCCACAGGAATCCTCTGTCATGTAAGTGAGCTGCTTCTGTGTTCCACTTACTCCCATGCATTATCTTCTGCCAAGCTTTGTCAACTTATTATTGCAAGATCATTAAAACAGCTCAGCATCTTTATTGCCAGAGCCATGTCATAAAAAAGACGAGGTACATAGTGCTATATTTTGAATTTTGCTGAGTAGTGCTTACACAGAGTCAAGGATTTTTCTGTTTGTCATGTTGACCTACCAGTTAGAAGACTAGGTTTGCACAAGAAACGTTTCCTTCCATGAAGGGGACACAGCCAGAACAGCTGACACAAGGTGACCAAAGGGATAAAATCTGTTGATGATAAGTAGCTAATTATTTCCTTATTTACCTATGCTTGCAATTGCAGCTCTTGTTTTACCTACTAAACTGTTTTTATTTCAACTCATGAGTTTTCTCACTTTTAACCCTTTGATTTTCATTCCCCTCTCACCTGGGGAAGAGAAGGAGGTTTTGGTTTGGGTTTTTTATTTCCTTTTTTAGGACTTGGTTAGGACTGTCAGGGGAAGTTTAAACTGGACATTAGGAAGAATTTCTGTACTGAAAGAGTGGTCAGGGATTGGAACAGGCTGCCCAGGAAGGTGGTGGAGTCGCCATCCCTGGAGGTGTTTAAAAGACGGGTGGATGAGTTTCTTAGGGACATGGTTCAGTGGGGAGGCAGGCACGAATTGGACTTGATGATCTCAGAGGTCTCTTCCAACCTTATGATTCTATGATTCTATGATTCTGTGATTCTAAGAGTTAGCAAGCAGATGTGTGGAACTTAGCTGCCTACCAGGGTTAAAACACAAGAAAATGTTGAATACATTACCTCTCATCTATTACATTAGAACACCTAGACAAGCAACAGCATGTCTCTAGCTGAGCAAACATTTCATTATTTCTGTGGACGTTCAGGTAATGTTATGTCACCTTGGCTGCCAGTAAAGATAAACAAACAATACAAAAGTTGGTTGCTAACACAGTGTCTTCAAAAGAGCTTAAAATAGACTCCAAATTACAGGGGGAATTTGGCTATCAAATTTTTCACTACTTTTCACTCCTTGTTATCAGATGACTTCTTAGGCAGGTTACATTTTTTTCTGCTTATTTGTGAAGTCAGTGGAACATAGGAAGGAATATCAAAGGCAGTCGTGGCACAACAGGAACCAAAGCAATGGGTGTCTTAATAGCAAAGATTTCAAGATAGAAAGTTGAACATGTGATATGAAATGTTGACAGTGAAAGAATATGTTTCAGTGTCCTCCTGTAATGGTAACTAATCAAGAAAAAGATTATTAAAATATAATAATATACATAATATAATATAATAAAATAATAAAATAATAAAAATATTAAAAATATAATAATCTACATAATACTACATAATAATTATGTAGTATTTATTCTTAAAATTAATTTGTCTGTAAAGACAATAGTCTTTGAAGTATAAGGGTAGTAGTAATGTAGTAACTTCTACTTCTTACAGGGGATACTACTCAAGAATGAAAGGCTAGATAAGAGCTCCTTAATAATCTACAGTCTCTTCACTGTAGTCAATTTTTGTTATTCAATGTTATTCTTATCTGATTAAATTATTTGTATTTCATGTGAAGTCTCATAGTGTTACACTCACAAAAAAAATCATTCTTTGATAAAATGACATTTGAAGACGTCTCGGAAGCACACATTTGTTTAGACCAATTTATTTTTTTAATGTATGAGTGAGCATAAGAAATCAAAATCTTCCTGGATCATATCTAATACTCCAAACAACCACCACAAAATTATTGCAGAAAAAGACACTATACTGCTAAAACAAGTGTCTTCATCAGTAATCTGATTCTTGGTTACTGGCAAGAAATGAGCAGTAACCTCCAGAAGTTATCTTTTCGCTATTCAAACAATTCATCAATGAAAACAAAAATAAGCAAATACATAACCTCTGAAATAATCCTATTATTTTCTCTGTCCTTCAGTGGTATTCAACATAAAATATTCATGCATTTAACTCAAGCTACATTGTTTAAAATAATTTCACTTAATAGAAAAGAGCTTATTTCAAGCTTATTTCTGATGTCTTTCTTTCAGTTTTTCTCTGAGTTACTTCTTCCAATAAGGATATTAAGAAAATGCAACAAGTGCAAAACCAAACCAAACAACTCACTAAAAAACCCCCCTGAAATACCAACAAAAAACCTCATGAGAAAACCCCAACCTCCTTAAGCAATAATGCTGTATTACCTATTCTCATTACCTCCTTTTGTATAAGTTGTAGCATTCAGAAAGACACAATAGCATAAACTCTCAAGGAATAATTTTTTAAATAATAGGACTTGGCAGGGGGGCTGTTCTGAAAAATTCCTACTAATTAACAACTCAATTCAAACAGGAAAAGAATAAACAAAATTATATATCTCTTGAATGAGTAAATAGAATTACAAAGCAAAGGGGTTTTATACTTGAGTTGTAGCTAACAACTGAAAATTATGTGCAAAGAGGGCAATGAAGTTGGTGAAGAGTCTGGAGCGCAAGTCTTATGAGGAGTGGCTGAGGGAACTGGGGTTGTTTAAACTGGAGAAAACAAGGCTGAGAGGAGACTTTTTTGCTCTCTACAACTACCTGACAGGAGGCTGTAGTGAGGTTGGTGTTGATCTCTCCTCCCAAGTAACAAGTGACAGGACAACAGGAAATGGCCTCAAATTGTGCTAGGGGAGGTTTAAACTAGATATTAGGAAATATTACTTCACAGGAAGGTTGTTAAACATTGGGACAGGTTGCTGAGGGAAATGGTTGAGTTACCATCTCAGGAGGTGTTTAAAAGACATGTAGAAGTGGTTCTTAGGGACATGGTTTACTGGTGGACTTGGCAGTGTTAGATGAAAGGTTGACTTAAAGGTTGGACTTGGTGATCTTAAAGGTCTTTTCCAACCTAAACAGTTCTGTGATTCTGTGACTCTCCTTTTAAGTAGCAACCCATTCTAAACAATAATAGAAGCCCCTGATCAATATACAGTGCTCAAGTCCCTCTAGAGTCCAACCAGCTTCTCCTTTTCCTGTCTTGTCTGCCATTCAGATTACTGCCATTGTTTGAATCTGTTTCAAAATCAACTTTTGTTATTCATCCCCAGTTCGCAGAAACACACATAGAAATAAAAATCTTCCTCCCAGTAAGATCAAATAAATCTCTAGTACTTGGAAGAGAAGCAGGCACATATAAAAGTCTATTGCACCTTATTATCTTGTTTTCTTGCAAGGTAGGGAAAAGGGGGTATTTGCTATTTCATATTCACTTGGAGAACATCTGAACTTTCATTTTTGTGGCACAGTTTGCTTCTGTGCAAAGGGCCAGCTCACTGTGACAACAGGACTTGCATCCCACTAACAAGCCAAAATAGTTTTTTAATTGCAAGAGACTTTCTACACATGGGTAAATTTCACCCTGAACAAATATCATTCTGGTGTATTTCAGCTTCATTTTATTGAGTAAAAAAGAATTAAATACATAACCTTCACGATTTTTTGAAGCTCATAATTTTCTAGTATTAATATGACAATATTCCTTTTTCCAGAATCTTTCTGAACCCTGTTTACAGGTTTAAGTGTCCGTACAAAGAGCTTCACAATAACATCAATGTTTTATTGTGAATATATTCAGATAAAGACCAAAACGATGAAAAAAATGGGTGCAGTAGTTTACCAGAAACCTTAATCTAAGTATAAAATTTCAATTAAAATAGTTGTAAACTGAGAGAAACAAGTGACCATGTTGGCAAACTCTGGATGAGTTGTAAAGTGGTCAGAAGAGCAGACTGAAAAAGTCGGAAACACTAGTGCTACTATATGTCTCGAAAATTTATAGCAAGATTGCATGACTGCCATTACTAAATGCTGCTAAAAGGTCAAGTAGCACTAAAACAGTATAAAGGCCATAATCAGTAATTAGGAAGAAGCCATCAATATCTTTGTCTGAAGACTTCAGAAGCGAATGAGACCTCAGGAAATCAGGCAAGAAAGTATTATATAAAATCCCTTAATAATAGTTAATAAATAAATTATGTAAGGAATATGTATTTGCTTTTTGTCTCCTTTCCCTTCTAAAGTGTCATGAAGAAAGTAATCATGGTTTGACTGCATAATGGAACTGCATCAATAAATAAAATTATTTAAAACATTTTCAGTTATTATCTTTTAATTGATTGGTGGCTTGATTGTTTTTTTCAGTCAGTTTTATCTAAAAAAATAAAGAAAGATGCATTTACTCTATGAACCCTAAATAATCAGGATCATAGAATCATCTGGTTGGAAAAGACCTCTCAGGTCATCAGGTCCAACTGTATCTGTCCCTTTACTAAACCATTTCACTCAGAAACTCATCTTCCTGCCTTTTAGACACCTCCAGGGATGGTGACTCCACCACCTCCCTGGGCAGCTGATCCAATCCCTGAACACCCTTTCAGGGAAGAAATTCTTCCTAATGTCCAGTCTAAACCTCCCCTGGCACAACTTGTGGACATTTCCTCTCATCCTATCACTTGTCACTTGTGAGAAGAGATCATCACCCACCCCGTCACAACCTCCTTTCAGGTAGCTGCAAACACTGATCGTTTTGAGATTTTGGGTTTGAAATTTTGGATCTCTTTTTTGTGTTCTGGTTAATGCAATAACAGATGTTCCAGCAAGACTGTTTATTTAGAAACCTAAGCACACTGCTGGCTCATATTCAGCCAGCTGTCAACCAGCACCCATGGTCCTTCCCTGCCAGGCAGCTCTCCAGCCACTCTTCGCCTAGTTTACAACACTGCATGGGGTTGTTTTATCCCAAATGGAGGACTCTGCACTTGGTCTTGTTGAACCTCATCCCGTTGTTCTCAGCCCATCAGTCCAGTCTGTCCAGATCCCTCTGCGGAGCCTCCCTTCCTTCAAGCACATCCACACTTCCATCCAGCTTGGTGTCATCCGCAAACTTCCTAAGGGTGCACTCGATGCCTTCATCAAGATCATTGATAAAGATGTTAAACAAGACTGAACCCAGCACTGAACCCTGGGGAACACCGCTCGTGACTGTTTTCCAACTGGATTTAACTCCATTTACCACAACCCTTTGGGCTCGGCCATCCAGCCAATTTTTAATCCAGCAAAGGATATGCTTGTCCAGGCCAATGGCAGCCACTTTTGAAACAGAATACTGTGAGAAACTGTGTCAAAGCCTTACCAAAGTCCAAGCACACCACATCCACAGCCTTTCCCTCATCCATTAAGTGGATCTTTGTCATAAAAGGAGATCAGATTGGTCTGGCAGGACCTGCCTTTGGTGAACCCATGTTGACTGGGCCTGATCACCCGATTGTCCCACGTGTGCTGTATGATAGCACTCAAGATGATCTGCTCCATGACCTTCCCCAGTATCGAGGTCAGACGGACAGGCCTGTAGTTCCCCAGATCCTCCCTCCAACCCTTCTTGTAAATGGGTGTAACACTTGCCAGTCTCTAGTCAAGCAGCACTTCCCCATCCAGCCAGGACTGGTGGTAGATGAGGGAAAGGGGTTTGGTGAGGACCTCTGCCGGTTCCCTTAATACTACTGGGTGGATCCCATCTGGCCCCATAGACTTATGTGTGTAATTGGCCAAGCAGATCTCTAATCAAATCCTCTGGAATCGTTGGAGCTTCCTTCCCACTGTCTTCTGGCTCAGGGGCCTGAGTATCCCAAGAACATCTCACCTTACTATTAAAGTCCGAGGCAAAGAAGGCATTAAGTACCTCTGTGTTGTCATTCTCCCTTGTCACTACTGTCCCTCCTGCATCCAGTAAAGGAGAGAGATTCTCCTTGGTCATCCTGTTGTTAATATATTTGAAGAAACCTTTTTTATTGCCTTCCATCTTTCACTACTTGAAGTTCTAATTGGGCTTTTGCCCTTCAAATTTTTTTTTTATTTCTTTTTTTTTTAATAAGCTTGGAATAGACCTCTGAGATCATTGAGTCCAACCGTACCTGTCTCCTCACTAAACCATGTCCCTAAGGAACTTATCTACCCATCTTTTAAACACCTCCAGGGATGGCAACTCCACCACCTCCCTAGGCAGCCTGTTCCAATCCCTGACCACTCTTTCAGTAAAGAAATTCTTCTTAATTTTTAACGTCTAATTTTCAACGTCTAATTTTCTCCATACATAATCTCACCTCACTTTTTTAGTCTTCCTGGAATGCCTACCCTCTCTTATAAAGCACATAAAATTTCCTCTTCTTCCTGAGATCAGTACAAAGCTCTCTATTCAGCCAAGATGATTTTCTTCCCTGTTGACTCGTTTTACTGCACACGGGGATGGCTTGCTCTTGTGCAGCCAGGATTTACTTCTTGAGGAGCATCCAATTCTCTTGTGCTCCTTTGTCCTTTAGAACTGCCTCTCAATGAACTTTATCAAGCAGCCTTCTGAAGAGTTCAGATTCTGCCCTCTGGAAGTACAAGGTGGCAGTTCTGCTGACCCCCCTCCTTACTCCTCCTAGAACTGAGAATTCATGATCACTGTGCCCCAGGTGTCCTCCAACGCTTGCCTCTCCCACAAGGCCTTCTCTGTTCAAAAACAACAGATCCAGCAGGGCACCTTCTCTAGTTGGTTCACTCACCAGCTGTGTTAGGAAGTTGTCTTCCATAGACTTAAAGAACCTCCTAGACTGACTCCTTTCTGCCGTATTATACTTCCAGCAGACATCTGGAAGGTTGAAATCCCCTACAAGAACAAGAGCTAGCGATCGGGAGACTTCTCCCAGTTGCTTGCAAAAGAACTCCTCAGTTTTTTCATCCTGGCTGGGCGGCCGATAACAGACTGTCTCCACTGTCTCTGGCTTCCTATGTGTCCCATAAGCAGTCAACCCTATCATTACTATTATTGAATTTAATGCAAACAAAACATTCTCTAACATAGAGAGCCATCCCACCACCTCTCTATCCTAGCCAATCCCACCTGAAGAGTTTGTAGCCACCCACAGCAGCACTCCAGTCGTGTGAATTATCCCACCACGTTTCTGTGATGGCAATTAGGTCTTAGTTTTCTTGCCTTGCAATGGCTTCTAGCTCCGTGTTTGTTGTCCATGCTGCATGTGCTAGTGTAAATGCACTTCACTTAGGCAGTTTCCACCTCTTCCCTGAGTGAAGTAGCGGTAAGTTCTAAGTGTCTTCTAGCTGTAGTTTGTAACCCATGAATAACCTTTGAATTCTGGCTGCCATCTGGAGTGCTCTCGCCCACTTCCACTGAAGTGTCAGACCAGAGCCCCTCACCAGTAAACTGTCCCTCAGAATCTGAAGTTCCATTCCCATGCTTTATTCTATCAAGGCCAATGTTGTTCCCCTCCTCCTTCTAATTTTCCAATCTAGTTTAAAGCTTTCTCGGTTAGCCCTACCAGCTTCTTGGGAAGTGACTTTCTGCCCTTTGGGGACAAGTGTACCCCATCGTTTGCCAGCAGGTCTGACGTGTAGGCCAACCCATTGTTGAAGAATCCAAGGTTTTGTTCTTTGCATCAGGTTAGGAACCAAATTCCTGGCTCTTCCCATTCCTTCTCTTGGCATTCCCTATGAGAGAAGAGAAAACTACCTGTGCATCTGAACCCTTTACCACCCATCCTAAATCTCTGAAGTTCTTTTTAATCACCCTAAGGTTTCTAGTTAATTTTTCATTATTTCCTACCTGAAAGACAAGTAGTGGATAATAATACATGGATTTAACAAGATTTGGAAGTTTCCTTACCACATCACTGAGTGAGGCCACAGGTAGGCAGCAGACTTCCCGAAGTAATTGTTCTGGTCTGTATATTGGTCCTTTGGTTCCTTTCAGAAGGGAGTCCCCAGTGACTACGACCCTTCTCTTCCTCTTTACAGAAGCCGTTTTAATCGATCACTACGGGTTTATTAATCTGGGAAAAGTTTCCAGGCTGCGAGAATTGTCAATATTGGGGTTCGGCTCCACTTGCAGATTTATATATCTGTTCTTCGAGGAAACCTGCAGGGCCAAGTTAGAAACAGGGGAGACATGCTGGCTGCGACAAGCAGGAACCTGCTGCCATTCTCCTCCATCTCCTAAATTACTCATCTCTCTTGACTGGATAGAGAATGGGGAGTCCTTTGTCGCCCATGGCATGTTGGGGCTGAAATAGGGAGCATAGAGTGTTATTCCAGAAGTCAATCTCTCTCTCACACTCCCTGATAGTCCTTAGCCCTGTCACCTCCTCCCCGAGTTCAGTTAGCAATCAGAGAAGTTCCTCTACCCGACCACAGCCCCCACCGGTCACTTCGCCACTGGCATCCAATACCAGTGCAGGAGGGGGGCACGTCCTGCAGCCTGGTACCCGGGTGGCAGCATGCACCCACTGGGGCTCAGTTTGTGAGGTTGTTTCAGTAGTGGCTGTGCAAAGCTAAGAGATGTCTTATTTTTCTGACAGGTAGCCACCATGGTTTTCTGGTATTTGTGACTGAGGTCCAGTGCCCTCCTTGCTCACCCTGCCTGCTCATCCTGCCTTTGCAAACTGCCAACCCACGTCCTTCTGATGAGCCATGCTCCAGTTTGCCCACTCCTTTTCACAGCGCTCCGGTCACTGGCGCTCTTTAGGAGACGTTTAAAACATCTCCCGCGGTTGCTGCTGGGACCGCCCCCCTGCCACGTCAGCTGCCCGTGTGGGAGCTGCAGCTTCTGGGTTTCAGAAGAATCATCTGCATGGGGGTTCCCTCTTGAACTTTCCTGCCCTGACTTTCCCTCCCTCAGGGGATTACTTGCCCACCTCGATCAAGCACACAGTCACAGAACTTACTGGTTTTGTTGCCGATCCTCACCGAGTTTGGTGCTGATTGTTTAAACCCTATGGTACCATTTACATGAAGTAAAATATATATTACCATGTCAATATTTCAATGAGTCAAACATGTTTTTAAACCTTTCTAGGCAAACTCACCACCATACTATTAACAATATTGTTTACACATGAGTTTGCTATGTCATTAGAACTCGCAGTATGCAATTAGGTTTTACTATTTGCCTGAGAAAGGGGGTATAATTTTCAGCAGTGCTTCAGAAATTACAAGAGGCCCAAATCTCATTTTTAGCAGAGATTTGGGAACATCCTATTGTAGAGAAATACACCAGCTCTCCATGGATCCTGACAGTGGTAGTGTGGTGCTTCAGCACCCCAAAAGTTTTTTGATGTACATGTTAAGAATACTTTTGAAGGAGACTTGATATATCAAGAAGTATATATGATTTATTAAAAAAATAGTATTGCTGAGTACCTGTAGATTACTACTGAAACACTGTCAAATTGCTTCATTTGCTCATGATCAACTTCATAGTCTTTTATTTTCATTTCTACACACTCAGTCTTGAAAGTTATCATAAGCAGTTGAAATTCCTGGCAACATAAAATGATGGACCATAGCTTCCAAAGGTCAATTGATGTTGGTTGCTGAACACAGACACTACATTCCAAACATGTGCTCATTTTCTATTTTGTTGTATTTTGATGAGAACTGTTACACTTCCATGTAGGCAGTCCATCAAGACTCAAAAGTCATCCAGAAAACATTTTTTTTAAACTATATTGCAGATAACACCTCGCTGTCATTATGACATTTTATCATGTCCAGCACATTCTGATTGCAGCCATGGTCTTATTAAGATAAAATTATCAGGGAAAATATACTTTGTTGAGGGCCACACTGAAAGTACTTCAGTGTAATAATGACTCACATTTAGGGCATTGGCATGATATAGAAAAAAGAAGAAGTCAAGTTAATGGTAATTTCCAGAAGCTATATAGTGATTTATCTACCTATTTATTTTCCCATCTGCTTTTTCCTTGTATAATTCCAGTATGATAGTATTTCAGTAAGTTAGAGATAATGAAAATATTTTTGATTCACGATAGGATTTAAAAAGAACATTTTAAATACAAATTAACAAATAAAATGTATTTATTATAATACTTACAGAAAAAAAATGCCAAATCCGTGGTGAACATCTCAGTCTGGGAGCAATACTGCAATATGCTGAAGAGAAATTATTCCGTTTCATGACAAAGTAATTAAAGAGAGCTTCTGCAAGTTTCAGTTAGGTCAACAAAAAGGCCTATGTGCTTGTCTATTGAAAAAAATCAAGCTGACAGAAATTAATTAATTTACAGTTAGAAAAAAATCACAAAGACTTCACAAGCAGTTAAATTAGTAGGTTTTTAAAATATGTTTTGAACTTAATTTTCCTATTTTCCCTTGTGATTTGTTATGAAAGAACATTTTAAAAAAATACAAAATTATTTGTTAGGTGGTTACATAATCTGGCATTTCGTATGCTGGCTGATTGAATTGCATACACACATATACCTTTTTATATCTTTAATTAATATTATACAAAGGGGTTTTTATAGCTTCTGGGATCACTGTTCACCCTTCACTTTGGATTTCGTTTTGAATATCATAAATTTTACTTTATTCCTTAAATGAAAGACTATTTTTTTTTTCAGAAATCAAACATGAAAGCCAAAATGTAGTGAAATTAAATATTCATGGGGAAAATTATCCTCAGTAAGATGTATTTTTAAACAGGGATGAAGTTTTGGGTTTTTTTCATCCAAGCCCTATAAAAATATTTCAAAAATTTTACCGTTGCATTCACTTTTGCCTGGAGCAAGCATTCATGTCTGGATTCAGTAAGCTACTTAGAGGATTTTAATTTAATTGTTTTCCTACTTGAAGTTAAAACCAGTCTTAAATATTTTTTGCTGAGCTTTTACCAAGTTAACCTAGATTGCTCCAACTGAGAAAATGCATTAATATTAGAGACAGAAGCCTAATATATAGTAATATGATGCTCTCTTTGTTGGGAACCACTCAAATGCAAGACAAGTAGCATATTTCCAGTTGTCTTAGATTCATCTTCTACTATTTTATTTTATTTGTACAGTAACTGACATCTGCAATAGCCTATTTTCTACTTCTTTCTGTGTAAGTGGCTTTTTTTTCTTTCTTTTTCTTTTTAATTACTCTGTTCTTTCATTTTCCTATTAACACTTCATTCTCCTAAGGAAAGGATGCACATTCAGAGTCTATGTTTAACTTCTGGGTGAGCCTGAAAAAAAATAAATTGTCTCAAATCTTCATTTTTTTCATATAACAGTCACAATTTAATTCAGTGTTTGGTTGGTACATTTTTCTTTATAACTGACACAGTTGTTACCTGCTATAATGAACACATTTGATCAATAAAAGACAGGAACACCTGCTTGCCAATAGAGTATATCTTGGTGGAATATATTTCCACCTCTGGTTTTAATCCTGAACCTAATGGATATTTTGAAGTGGGGAGCATGTAAACTACAATTCATAGCATCACTGGATATGAAAATTATTATCTCAGAAAAGATAGTGACTTTGTTACATGTTCCGGTTTCTTCCTATCTCATTTCTCAACACCACAAATGTGATATTCCTCTCTCTTTTGGTTCATGGATAGTGTGACGTTATCATCCCCTCTCATCTTACTAACAAGCTGCTGCATTGCCCAAATACAACAGCCTTTTCTCCCTAGCAGCTCAAATGATTCTAAGTCTGTAATTAGCTGATTCTGTTTCAGATCTGAAGAAGGAATTAAATGTTTCAAAACTAATTTTTAAAATCTATATTATTTAATCTATCTATTCAAAAAAAGGATGGACATGCTAACTATGCCTTAGGGACATCCTTAGCTTGTGACACTGGTGCTATTACTGCTTCCTTTTATAAACAGGCATTTTTCATGGTGACTCCTGCATATGAGATAGGTGCGTGAATAATTAGACCGTCTAAGGATAAAATGACAAATATTATTATAATTTTGCTTTATGTCACTCTTTAAGTAATGAAATAAGATGACATATTTATGTCAAAAAATCATTGCATTATCTTAGGTTTTTAGCAGATGTATGTTTGAAAGATCTGTAAGTGATACTGAGGAATCTGAGGCAAAGTTTAATGAGCATCTTTTTGTGAGCAAACACATTATTTGTGTTCCTGCAGAAAAAGGTAAAGGATGCCCCACATGATGGTGCAATTTATGACCTCCTAGAAATAAAACAGGGGTATCAGTGACCATTAGATCTAACGTTCAATATAAACAGTACTAAAAAATGAAAATCAAAGCCTTAGCTTTCTGTTATTTTTTAAAAGCCATTAGATGCGGAGCTCCTTCTGATACAACACAACCAGCGACTCTACATATTATCGGTTAGAACTTACTCTTATGGAGTCATCTGTAGTTTGCCATCTAGAGCCTCAAATTCCTTTCCAATTAAGGTAGAGTTAAAAAGTTAAGTAGTGATTTAAGAAAGATGCTTTTATTCAAAATAGCATGCATGATAGAGAAAGATTTGTCTCTTATGAGAGCAAGTTCTATCTGAATGCTGTCCAAGGATGACCTTCCAAAACATGCAGCTGTTATCTATCTGAAACACGAATCAAATTAAATGTATTCTCTTTTCCTGTCTGTAAAACATGTATGAAGCATTACATCATTGATAGGTAATGAAGAAAAGCTGCCGTCACTGAACATCTGGAACTACACTGATGATGGAATGCAGCTGTTGCCTCTTACGTGAGCTATGTTACACAACTACACAGAGATGTTTACTTCAAAATCCTTTACTTAGGAAATAATATGTGAATAGAACATGCATTACTATTCCATTCCACGTACAGTGTTTATTATCAAAAACACACAAACATATACATACAATATTTCTAAGGCAAGTTTGCAAAGTATGAAGTCTCACCTCTTTTAAGATTCCCTAAGAACAGTTTACCTTAAATTATTATGGATCATTAACAGATTCAATTACAGAATCTTGCGAATCTGGAGTTGAATTCAATGCTGATAAATAATTGGCATGAAATGGATCATATACTTACGGTACATTATTTATACCATTATTAATGCTTTCTGCTGATCTCCAGAGCACCGTTTTTTTAATTCTGTTCTTGTCCAATTTTCTTTCTATGTGACAGAACAGGCTGAAATGTTTGTATTGATTCTTTCTTATGCACAGAATTTAAATTACAATTGAAAAAAAAATAAATCTGTGGACAGAGAGATTGCCTTAGGAAAGCTCAGGTTTTTATTCAGTCTGGTTATCCTGCCAAATGCCAGTTGTGCATAATTTTTATAAAGTCTCTGAATACCAGACAAGTAATCACATCCTAGTCTAATAGAATATGGCCTTATCTAAATAGTTTTCTTTTTCCCTTTTGAGCATATCTTTATCAAGCTTTCAGGGACTTTATTAATATCTACAGTTTATCCCACTATACACTCCTGGCCTTTGGATGATGAATCAATGAAATTCGGTAGTGCTTCCTCAGAGCCCCATCTACACAGTACCTGCTACTTTTCTAAGTACTCTGTATAAAATTGTATGCTTTAAATGAAATATCAAATATCTCCATGCATCTGATTTTTTTTGAAAAGGAACAATAAAAAGTACAAGAGAATGTTTAATTTCCTAACACAGAGAATAGGTTAAAATTCTTGATTAAAAAGTTAAATCACTGTGTACATTCCCTTAATTAAAAAAAGAATAAATTGATCCCCCAAACAAGATGTTACCTCTTGTAGACAGAGCAGTCCAGACAAGGGTCCTACGACTGGACAGAGCAGAACTGCACCATACCATCTCCTCCACACTATTGTCAACATTAATACTTCCTAGGAATTTTTCCCACTTGCTGAGATCTCCCAGGAAGTACAACCTGTGAAGGTGTTATAAATGAAAAGACAGTTTTCACAATTATTTTTTCCCAAAATATGGCATTGATCTTTGAAAATTGTAACAAAGATAACAAAAAGTTATCTCCACAGATATATTAACCAATCTATGGATTTTTTGTTAAGCCTTGGTTTGACACTAATAAGAAAAGAACAAGTTTATGTTCTATAAAGGGATGACCTGGAAGGTGACTGTGTTATAAAATTAATAGCTTCATTTTTCAGTATATGGAATTTTTCCCGTATAAAAAACTTAAAATACTACTAATTTAAATCTTGGCAATTTTACAATAGCTACCTGCCCTTTTTCTGTGAAAATGCATAGACCTGTTTGAAAACTCTGCTGAGGTCACTAGGACAGTATCAATAATCCTTCCCCCCCTTCCTCACCCTCAATTTTCAGAATGATTTGGCATGAGTATAAATGTAAATAGAGTTTTCTCCATCTTTATGACAAAGTGCTATAGCTGTGCATTAATCCTAATACCCTAAGATATTAGTTAAAAACCAATACATTAGCAACTATAAATGGACACGGTTGCAACAATAAACGGATATGGTTACAACAATGGCAAATTATTTTCTGAATTCAGTCAGTATTTCAATATTGTATTTCCTCTAAAAAAACCCTTAAAATCCAGGATTAAATTTTAAGGTACTTAAATTTCATTATAATCTTGGCTTTATTTAGCATTTGCTAAACCAACTACAAAGACAGTACTTAAAAAGAGTCTTTGCTAATGAGTTTCACAGACCAACACTTTCCTTCTTTTCAGTCCCCTCATGAAACAAAAAAAAATTCGTGTCTGGGGAAACTTTTAATGATATTCTGTATTCATTTATAACAAAAGTAATCTTAGAGGTAAGTTTCTCTCATTATTAATATTACTGCAACTAGATTGCCATGATTATTGCATACTCCTGGGTAGAAAATATACAGAGATACATTTTGTCACAGCTTTGCAGTTTGTATTTTGCATATATCCAACTTAATTTTACAAACCTGTGGGACTCCTTTATTTTAATGAGTTTGCTGAAGTAATAAATGAAAGGTTTAGTGTTCACAAAACATAGGTTTGATGTGGACCATACCCAAAACTGATAAACAAGGAACATTATTACCAATAATGATAGTGACAGCAGGTACGCTTCCCACAATTCTTATGGGCATTTTTGCAAGATGGCACATGATAATTTCTCACTGAGCCAGAATGACAACATTTTAATCTGTGGGATGAAGGGAGACAATTTCTGTGTGATAGCTCATATGCGCAGCCAGAGCACCAAGCTTCACTCATTTGAAGCCTCAGGAAATAACATTTGGGAGAAACCACATTATGTTTTCTATAAATATATACAATATATTTTATAATGATGTTAATATTAAATGAAGGGAAATTTGAAACTGAAGCCAAGAATCCGGTCTCGTCGTTTCCACGGTGCTTCAAGATAGTGACACAGATGATGAGACTGTAGAAATATGAGTGTGTTGATAAATGCTGCACAAGATCCAATGGGACAACAATCACTTGTATTAATCTTATGATGTTAGCCTGCATCATATTTCTATGAACACTCAAATACAAAAAAAATGAGAAATTCTCAAAATTAACAAAGAGCTCTTATAAATTAAGCCAAAGGTACATTATTTCTGTTGGACAATGACATCTGCAACATTATTGAATAAAATGCATCTTTTATATGTGCTTCAGGAATTTCATAAGCTCCTAAGAAATTAATAATGAAAATTGAGAAAATCGATTACAAAATATATGTTGAGATATACTTAATTTCAATTAAGTCATTGTACTGATGAAGCAGAAAACAGTAGTTCTGCAGGTAATAGAAACAATAGGTTTTGGATTCATGAGAAAACATACATTATATTTGAATTCTGCTGTGCAACACATTGTAATGGAAACTGAATATTGTGGAAGTAGTAAGATTTTTCTCAGTATGTTCAAGGTGTGCCTTAGAATGTATTAGGAAATTATTAGAGAAATAGGTCCAGCTCCACCTGCAATGTGAAAACATACATATACACAAGATCATGTAAGCCGTTCTTTTCAGTTTTAAACAATATTCAGAAATTCAATTGTTTCTCTTAAAATTTATTATAGCAGGAAATAAGGTTAAAATAAAGTTATCTTTCGCTATGAAAAGCATTCAAGCTTTTGAGCAAATAAAGTTGTATATTTAACAATTTCTGTTTCCTTAAGGAATGCAGCAGTGATTTCTTCCAATTATTTGAGAAATGTAATTGATATTTAATTAATGAATGGTTTAAGAATGGATAGATTAGCTTTCTTATACTTGGTTGTACTTTAGAACACTAAGTCTTTACTCATTCCTCAAAATGGAACAAAACCTCTTCAGGAAACAGGTTTGTCTAAAGAGCTGTTCATTTTTTTAATCTTTTTGACTCGTCCCTGAAAGTGTAGGACATCATTACCTGCCACTTCCTCTGGTCTACACAAACTACACCTATCTAATCATTAAGAGGATGAAGGGGTTTTTTCCCTTCCTCTGTAAAGATTAAAATTCACTGCCTTGTTTTACAAAAATATTTAGATTAGCGTTTTTTACTACGATCTGAATTTTACTAGACTAACATCACACAACAAACATGTTTTCTGAAAGTTCTACAGAGATGAACCCATTACCGAAAATTCTGTAGAAAGTATAATGGAGGTAAAAATCCTACACCGCAAAAATAAGTGACCTAATGATGGAGTAATTCTCCAGCTGTCACTAGTAATTGATTAGCAACAGCTGGAATAAAAGCCTAACAGTAGGGGAATATTAAGTATCTGCTTCTAGATATATTAAAGTTTGTTTTATAAAAAATACTTTGCATTAAGTAGCTAAGATTCTGTGTCCTCATTTCACCCAGAAACTTACTCAGGAGTCCAGTAAAAAGACTGGTGAACAAATGAGGATAAACCTTACTGCTTTCTTATAAGAATGAGCTGATCAAGCTTGATGGTAGGACTTTTGGATTATTACATACAGGAACTAAATTGTCTTCATGTAGTTCTGGAAATAATGATTTTTATTACACTTTAAAATGGATGAAATAATAAACATCTTAAAAAGCTGTAGTAGAAGTGGGATATTAACTGAAGTGCTTACAAATGGCTCTAGGAAGTTTTAATGAAAAAATAGATGCTGATCAATGACCCTAAGAGCAAGATGTGTCTTTACAGAAGCAGAAAGAAAGCAACAATAAAAAGTACAGATAGATGCTGGTGATTCTGCAATTTCAGAAGCAGCAAGATTTCTCAGTGAACAAGATCACCGGCAATAGGAAAAATCAAAACCTCCAACTACTGTTAGTGGTTGTTCAACACTGGTAGCTCGGGGGTGGGGGCACAGTGTCGGCCTGACATGAAGCTCTCATATAGGCAGGGAAGACATGGGTTATTAAAACGACGCCACAGTTCTGGAAGGGAATTTAGTAAATGGGTGATTAGCTGGATCAACACTCCATTCTTTTTTCTTGAAAATCTACAAAGCTCCTGAAAATAAAAGATTGCATTGTCTTGGATGCAGAAAAATAGATTTATTGTTCTGGTTCTAGGGAGAAGTACCAAAAAGATTTCTGAGAAGTGTAAAGACCGTACAGATTAGATTATTCTTGGTCAAGTAAATCATATTTGTGTTTTAGATGCCTTTCAATTATTATTGGGAATTCTGTGCAGCTTTCTTGACTGGAAATGAATCCTGCCTGACCCAATATTCATTTGTAGAATAGAGAACCTTCGACTGAGTGAGGTGATGAAGAACAAATTCCTTCTCATCTCCTAAGACATCAGGAAAAGAAGAGTTTCTTCACTTCCTAGCTTCAGGCAAGTTGCTGTCATTGCTGTAAATGAAAACATGCGTATTGTGGTCATTATTGGATTAATGGTAAAAGTGGAAAGAGTTTGTGCATCACCTATTAAACTTTCAGAACAATTATATAAGTCTGAACTTTCAGATTCAAATAAAATCCATTGATTTTTGGTTTTAACCTAGAAAAATGTAAAACAACTTCAATACTCCTTTCTACGATGCTGGTAGAAACAAAAGAAATGCACATTATATAATAGATGGTAGCAAAGGGCCTTATGCTTTGTAGTTACTTAAAGTTTACCCTTTGTAACTTGTAAGGGTAAAAAAGACAAATTATAGGACAGTAAAAATATACTCTGAAAATATTATTCAAAGTGCACCATAAAAGCATTCATTCAAGATGAAAAACAACCTGTCATCATTAAAATGTCACAAAACTCACAGGGGCCAGTATTTCTTTGTGTTAGAGGCTATGAAAATAACGATTATGCAGTTATAATGCAGGGCTAGCTGCATAAAATATTTTTATTTCACATGACTGTTTTCAGTCTTTCTGTGCTGATTTCAACTTGCTTTCCAAAAGAGCAGTCATACTCATCATTTTGAGGGCAGTCAAATGAACCAAAAGGTCAATCTAATTAAAAAAGAAGAGAACTTCAGCCCACTGGGAAAAGGGTCCAGTAAAATGCCAAAGGACTTTGTATTAGGAAAGTACAAACTAAATAGTCCAAAACAACAACAAAAAATCCACATCGGTGTCAAAAATATATAAAAAAAAGAGTATGTGACCTTTTCCTACATTGTAAATAAATAGTCTTGTCTACCTAACAGAGAAATCAGAGAAATATTTTTTATTAAATATAAGGCATACAACATTCAGGTGGGAAATTTTTCAGTCATTTTCTCAGATCCGGAAAATATTCTATTTTAATAAGCACTGTGAGGGGTGGGGGAATTAAAATGAAATCTTTTTTTGAAGTTGTTTTTCCCCAAAAACACACGCTTAATGAGTTTAATATCAATGCAAGTCATCCATCACTCCAAAAACCTTAAGGAAAAGACACAATTTTAGTGTATAACCGCAGTTCAATCGCACTCACAAAGAGCAGGATATTTAAACCGCTGTGGCCTTTGAAAGTTCTTTAGTCAAACAAGAATTTTCTAATAAAAATCAAATTGCATTCTATTGAGTCTGGCTTACGGATTGGAAAGAAGTAAGAAGTGATTTTCAGACTCTGAGTCTTCTGAAAATGTTCGTAAAACATACAGAAAAGCACACCAGAGAAGCAGCTTACTAACTCATTAGAAAAATATTCATTAGCTGTTTCTCACTACAGTATCTTTGTTCTGCAGCATGACCCCATCCTTCAGCCAGTTTAATTAGTGACAAAAGTTTTGGTGTTGGAAACTCTGCCTCTACCTTTGAACACAAGGTTTCATAAAACACAAGTCTATTGGAGTCCAACTTCTGCACTCAAAGCACATATGTAAACCACAAACACTCGATGCAGAGATGGTGTAATACAACGTGATTGGAGGTGCTTCTCTTCGCTTGATCAGTGATCTTATCCTAAAGTCATGCTACATCAACAGGTGCCACATGGCCTAAGTGAACGCTGGTGGCTGATTCTTTAACAGACATGGTTTGCAAATTAGACTTATTTTTCTCAAGATACAATAGAAACCATAAGTTACAATAACCTTCTTTATGTTTCTCTCTTCTGAATAGCAATCATATGAAAATAGTATTAAGGGACTTCGCTGTCCAATATCTCAGTGCTTTCAAATTGAATTTTCATTAGAAAATGGAACTTACACTCATATGCTATGTATGAACAAAAATAGGTTTGTTATAAATGAACTTTTGAACTTTCTCATTTATCTTGGAGTTTAAAAGTGAATCTTTGTCAAATTTGTTTTCATAGCAATAAAAGAAAGAATTGTCCACATGTGTATGTGTGAAAGGCACTGTGTAATGAATAAGTGTAACAGGAAGAATTTGGGGCTCTGCAGTTAAGGCTTCGTTAATGATTGCATTGATAATATTCACACCTGAATCAAATTTCTTTCATTTTTTTTCCTCTGCAAGTTAAAAGCAGACTAAAAAAATAACTATTATTGAGAAAGGAGATAACATCTGCTGAACAAAAATTATACTGTCTTCATTAGTATTTGGAATAGTAGTTTTCAGACCTGTTTTTCTATGGCATGACTGAAGAATTTCAGAAGAATGTTTTGTTATTAAAATGACTTTTATAAATCAAGTTTTTAGTTGTTATTTTTGGTTGGTTGGTTGTTTTCATTTGGTTTTTAGTAAGTTCCCCATTTTTTCTTCTGTGGCTTTATTGTTTGGAGATAAAATGGACCAATATTCATAATAATATATTTCATTTTAATAAATAGTAATATTTTAGTACAATACAATGCCTTTAATGCTAATTAGAATATTAATAAGTAATATTAATAAGTAATGTCAGTGTGACCTTGGTGCCAAGGAAGGTTATGAAGCAGATCATCTTGACTGCCATCATGCGGCACATGCAGGACAACCAAGCAATCAGACCCAGTCAGTGTGGCTTCAGGAAGGGCAGGTCCTGCCTGACTAACCTGATCTTCTTCTATGACCAGGTGACCTGCCTGGTGGATGAAGTAAAGATTGCGGACATTGTCTGCCTGGACTTTAGTAAGGCCTTTGACACTGTTTCCCACAGCTTTCTCCTAGAGTTGTGGTGAGCGGAGTTAAATCCAGCTGTCGGCCAGTCACAAGTGGTGCTCCCCAAGGCTCAGTACTGGGGCCAGTTCTGTTTAATATCTTTATATAGGACATGGACAAGGCGATTTAGTGCACCCTCAGCAAGTTTGCAGGTAATAGCTCAGGTGGTAGTGTTGATCTGCCTCAGTGTAGACAGGCTCTACAGAGGGACCTGGATCAATGGTCCAAGGACAATTGCATGAGTACCAACGAGGCCAAGTGCCAGGTCCTGCACTTGGGTCACAATAACCCTATGCAATGCTGTGAGCTTGGAGAGGATTAGCTGAAGAGCTGCCTGGAGGAGCAGGACCTGGGGGTATTGACTGATAGTTGGCTGAACATGAGCCAGCAGTGTGCCCAGGTGGCCAAGCAGGCAAACAGCATCCTGTCCTGCATCAGGAATGGTGGGGCCAGCAGGAGTAGGGAATTGATCCTTCCCCTATACTTGGCGCTGGTGAGGCCACACCTCAAATACTGTGTTCAGTTTTGGGTCCCTTGCTACAAGAAGGACATTGAGATGCTGGAGCGTGTCAAGAGAAAGGCAGCAAAGCTGGCAACAAAGGCAACAAAGCCGTATGAGGAGCAGCTGAGGGAGCTGGGGTTGTTTAGTCTGGAGAAAAGGAGACTGAGAGGAGACCTTGTCACTCTCTATAGCTACCTAAAAAGGAAGTTTTAGCGAGGTGGGTGTTGATCTCTTCTCCCTGGTGGCTAGTGACAGGACAAGGGGAAATGGCCTCAACATGCACCAGGGGAGATTTAGGTTGGATATTAAGAGGAGTTTCTTTACTGAAAGGGTTATCAAGCATTGGAATAAACTGCCCAGGGAGATGGTTGAGTCACCATCCCTGGAGGTGTTTAAAAGACTGGTAGATGCTGTACTTGGAGACATGGTCTAGTGGTGGACATAGCGGGGCTGGATTGATGGTTGGACTCGATGACCTTAACGGTCTTTTCCAGCCAAAACCATTCTTTTGATTCTGTGAATAATTCAGTATAAAATAAATATTAGCATAAACTGTATTTTTAAATATTTAAAAATAGTTATTAGCTCTTTGAACAAAGCATAAAAGACAAAGACCTAACTGTTTTTCAAATTCAGCTGTCAGTGAGTATCAGTATATTTGCCATATACTGAAATTCAGGCAGCAAAGCAGAATTATTATATTTTATTAGCCTAACATTTATTCTGAGGTTACTAGTAAATTATAGAGCCTTCTTCATTTTTCATAATAACAGAGGAATACTCTCTGAAACTGTTGGACAGCTGCTATATTGAATCTCAGAGGTAGCTGCATTTCTGTAGTGGTTGAAAGTGCTTCTTATATACCATATGGTATGGAGTATTAGTATTTACTTTCTGGTTAAATGTGTTAAACACTCACTGAATGTAAAAGAATTTATGCTTGCTTCCCTCAGTAGCAGAAGTCAGTGTATGAACAAAGGAAGCACCTCATAAGCCTACAAGGTGAAAATCACTATTATAAACACAGGAAATCCCATTCTAGCTACATGTCATCTGCTGTTGTTCCCTACCCTATTTACACTACATACATAACAGAAAGGAATCTTAAAGACAGAGGTGACTCAGTTGCACTTGTGCATGCACAGCTGTGTTAAGCATGTGTGGAACTGCTTTTTGAAACAAAGCCTTGGAGTGCGAGCTGCAGCAAAACAGAGCAGACACATAAATTTACTTTCATGTAGATTTGAAATGCTGCACACGTAGATTCTTTTCCACAGTTGCTGATTCTCTTAGGATAAAACTCATCTCGCTGCAATATAATAAAGAATTCAGAAACTTCTGGTTTCTCCATAACAATAAGAGTGCTCCTTAATGTTGCTATACTGCGTCAGCTATGCCTTCTTTCTACATCAGTGGAGAGACCCTTAAATCTAATCTAAGGAGGTACCCAATCAGTTATTTTGAATTCTGTATTGCATATGTGTATATATTACTGTAGATTTCCAGCACTTTAAAGTATTTGTGCAATCTATTGCTAAAACACTTGGCAAGTTATCAAAACATGAGGTGAATACTAATGATATTGATCTGATTCTTTCTTGAGTGCGTAAGAGTATAACACTGCTTTTCAGAGTTTCAGAGATTACCAGAAACACACCTTAAATGAGATTTTATATTCAGTAAGGTTTAAAAGTTAGAACATTTTATTAATCTATGAAACAGTGTGAATAAATAATGATCAAATTTTGGAATGCTGAAACATAATATTCAAAGCTTAGTGATTAAAAGCTCCTAGAGTTTCTAATGCTTATTTCAGTAGCTGTGTTATTTCCCAGCCTGAATTGGAGGCAAATATATAGGTTTTGTGCAGAGTATGTCACAAGCTATAACTGAGTTCTCTTCTTGAAAGTCCCCACAGGCTGCAGTATGAGCTTTACATTATACGATGCAAAAATGTGAATCAGTTTTTAATGGTATCCATAGAAAAACATAGTTCAGATATGTCCATACAAGTTTGACAGGTGAAGCTGTCTAGGTATAGCAATATGGAAGAATGCCATATTCTTCGGAGATTCCTGAGCTATGTCCAGACTCTTGCTGAAACTGGAAATAATAGAACCATAGAATTATACTTCAGTTATTTAGTTCTGCTAAGAAATTACATGTCAGCTACTGGAGAAGCACTGCAGTAATTCAGCACATTTCATCCAAGTTCAAAGCAGTACTGCTGTATAGGGCTGTGGTACTACAGGCAGCCACACAGGTACAACTCAAGACATGGTTGCTGTCTGTCAGCTCTCCCGTTCTTTCAGTCACTGTTGACTCCTTAAACACTGTTCCATCTTTCTTATCCCTGTTCATTTTCCAAGAATGTGTACAATGGAGGCAGAGACTTCTCACCCTTCTTCACATTCCTTTGGAGAGGCACATTTCAGGAGCAGGGAGAGAAGAAGGAATATAGTATTAGACAGTATAGAGGATGTGATTTACACAGCAAAGCCCATAGTTGCTTATTGCCAATATACAGTGAATTATACATTCATCTTCATTACAAAATAATTCAGTCACCATCAGTATTATTTGAACATTTCTAAAACAGCATCACAAAGTAAAGGTATTGTCAGTGCATGCTATTTTTAGCACTACGAAACAACCACTTCCCATATATTTTTCAGTATGGTCATCATTTCATACAGGAGAGAAACAAAGGAATACATCTGCTGAAAGCACCTCAGTGATTTCAATAAAGGTTGCCCCATTTTCACCCCGAGCCAGATCAGCCACTGTGCCCTAGTTCTATACCCTTTCATTACACCAATTACTGCTAAACTCCAGCCACTGTCTTGACTTTCTGTCTCCTGCCCCAAGCCATCATTTCCCCTAAAGGCAGTAAGGGGCGGACAGAATCTGCCAGAAACCTGAGAGTAATTTCTTTCTTTTGTAACCTCTTAGTGGTTTAGAGCAAATCTGCTGCACAGACCAGAAGCAAATATTTGTTAGTATGTGATATAGCTGGTTGACTCTAGCAGATTAATAACTCAAGCTATGCATAGCAGTCACAGTTCAGGCATCAAATTTTCCTTGAAAATTAAATGTTTTCTTTTGTGATAGTCTTCTGAATTCCTTCTAAGCAAAGGTAGATTTTGTATTTTAAAAGTCTAATTGCACTTCTTGATTTCTTTCATAGTGAGAAAGTATTTTTTAATATCTAAACTAAATATTTTAATCTGTAAATTAAGGTGATTATGTCTGTCCTCAGTAGGTATAGTGAAAAAAATACATCATTCTCCTCAAGCAAACTATTTTGAATCAGTAAATATTCATTTGTGTTTCATCATAAGTTATAAGTTTTGTGAAAATATTAATTGAAATAGAAGAAGAACAGAAAAAGTCTAAATTACCAACAGGTAGATAAATCAAGCCATATATATTTGACAATTCATATTAAGTCCCCTGCAGTCCCCCCAAAAAAGGAAATTATTCTAGTTCCTTAATTATTTATTATTAGATATTGTTCTTTGTCTTCTTATTATTGCTGTCAATTTTTGTAATATTTCGACTGAACCCACAGGTCCTAAATAAAAATATATCCTATGTTTTACATATTGCAATTCTCTTAATAGGTTCTCCAATAAGTTTTTGACTTTTCTAAGTGTTTTTCAACTGTATTTTATTTTTTCATTTTATGAACTATTATACTCACAGACCTCATAGAATCTTTCTTTCAGCTGTGCTGGTTACCTGTTATTTCCAGTTTTGTATTCATGTGTTCTATTTCTCCTCTTAATTATAGTTTGCTTTAGTATTTAGCATTTCTTATTTGTAAATTTCCTCTGTAAAGCACTTGCAAATCCTTAGATTTTTATGTTGTCCATAAATTTTAATAATTGCTGGTTGTTCTTTCTTCACTGCTGTTTGCTACATCTCAGCTGTACTTCAAGTATGCTTTATTATGTCATTATTCAGGCTCTGTAAATTCGCTATCCTGGAGTCTTGTTTCAAGTTCAAGTCTATATTACCAATCAAGCCTAGAATTAATAATTAAAGCATTTTTGTAAGTTCTAAATATGAAATAAAGTGGGGAAAAGTAGGTAATATATTCAAATTATGTTTTTTCTTTGTCTGACTGTCTTTCAAGGTAAGAGGCAGTCATAAGTGTCATATATGCTTTATAGAGTAAGGCTTTAGAGGTACTTTTACTTAAAGTTCTATGTAAATAAAAGCTAATAAATGAGATCTTCAAAGGCTATAATCACAACTTCAGGAAGAGTGTTTAAATCTATAATTTTTATTTATATCTTCCATTGCAACACTCAATTTGTTGATGGAAATACTGGTTAGTTCTTACTAATGACAGGGCCTAAAAGCTTTAGAGTTTTTTAAACTGGATTCTCCTGAAATCTCAGTGACATATTATACTACTAAAGTATGTATAAGTTCTACTACATATAGAATAGAATGGAATCTTTTCAGTTGGGAGGCACCTACAATGATCATCTAGTACAACTGCCTGACCACTTCAGGACTGACCAAAGCATATTTTTAAGTACATTGTCTAAATGGCTCTTAAACATAGACCTCCTTAGGGCACCAGTCACCTCTCCAAGGAGCTTATTCCAATGTTTGACCATCCTCTCAGTAAACAAATCCTTCCCAAAGTCAAGCCTGAGCCTCCCCTGATGCAGTTCTGAAACATTCTCAGGAACGGTAAACTCCAGGGAGATCAATTAACTCAGGAATTCATTAGCTTTGGATCTAAGAAATCTGTTCTATACCATACCAGTTTATTTGTCCTTGTTGATATCCTAAGAAAATTTCTCCATAAGCTGTTTTGGTGGGTTTTGCCCCTCCCAAGAGGTAAGGTCTGAGGCAAAAAAATGCAGAAATTAAATGGATAAAGTTCAGGCAAAATAATATTCAACCACTTGAAAGTTGGTAATGAATGTGAAATCTTAACTAAAAAGGACTCAGAAAATGTGCTTAGCAATGTATATAAAATCCCGGCTTTAAAGAAAAAATACATTTTTCTCAAAAGAGATCTCTGAGACTGGAAAAGTAGAAGCTGAGGATATTAGCTTATTCTTAATTGTGTCTGCTGTGCAGTACCTTAGAAAAGCTGATGCAGTGAAATCAGAGCAATGAAATTTTATATATTATGACAGACTCAACAACCAGTAAGATGCTCAGCAAAATACTAGAGGATCAATTTTGCTTTTTGACTATTATATTAGGTATAAAAATTACTTTTTAAAACCCGTAACTCTGTGTCTGCTGTGAAACAACATTTTATACATTGATCCTTTGTTGTTCACACCTCATCTGATAAAATAAGATGATGTAAGATGCTCACTGAAGTCCACCACTGAGTCTATATTTTTGGTTCCACAAAATGTAGTGGCCACATACACTGAGCTCTCTCTGCAGTTACTCACATAAATTGTATCAGGTCATTTATTAAAGCATTGATTCTGCAAGAGCATTTTTCAGGTTATTTTGCAGATCCACGTGCCACCACATTGCTTTATGTATATATAGTGGGCCCCTGTTACCCCTTCTGAAATGGTAACAGTCTTTCTAAACAACTTAACGAGCCTCATTTTTTGATAACAAAACCATTAAAACCTTTGGAAGAAGGTGATTTGCTGTGGACCAAAATGTATTTCATTGATCTTTCTGAGTAGGATTACGTTGAAATCACAAAATTACCTTCTTACTGCTTCCAAAAGATTGTGGAAGAAACCAAGTGAATAAGCTTTCTGATCAAACTCATTGGACTACAGTGTTCAAATATTACTGCAGACACACCATCAACAAGAAGTAGAAATGCAATTAACTATGGGTTAATGAGACTTAGACAGCATTCAGCACATGCAGAAAATCCCCACTCCCTGAAATGAAACAAGTAATAAAACAAAACACTATGCATTATAACATGAAAAAATATAGTCTAGTATAAGAACTTTGTAATAACGTCATGTTTTTCAGAATTATTCTGCTTGTTTATTGTGTTATCTGGGGGTTATCTGAGAAGATACATTGTAGTAGTAGTAGTAACTTTAAATCCAGAAAATTCAGGGAACTCAAGTCATTTGCTTTTCCTTTGCTGTCTTCATCTAAGAGTTTCTGCAACAGAACTGACAACTAGAGATTTATTTTAATATGCTGAAAATTGAAAATATTCTAACAGATTTAATTTATTCTGCAGAAGAGCAAAGAGAACCCATGAACTAATACTTTTGCAGAAAATTTATCTTTTTATTTTATCAGCAAGATCCCCCTATTGTACAGTTCTTGACATCTTTTCTGTCATGAATAACCCTACACTCATTTCTATCCTATTTAATTATCCACTCTAACCTAAAACATAATCAGCATTAAACCAGCTGTGAAACCTTGAAAGAACACCATTTCAATAGTGCATGGATAAAAAAAAAGAGCCAGCAAGTTATTAATTTTAATAGGAGCTCTCCCTTCTGACTAGGGCCAGGACACAGTTTCAGGAGCTGTATCCATTTACTGCCAAGCAGTAGCATCCCTGGTGCACACGTTCTAGCAATAGCTTCCATTCATAACCTGGCACTGTGACTAGCTTGACAGCCATCCTGGCCAATAAGGTCACCTTTGAGGCATCAGCTTCCCTGCTAATGTAGTAGAACAACTTGTGGAAACACTAATCAGTAGCAGGGGGAAATGTATGTGGTAAATAGTGAAGAAGCTTGTTATAATTTCAAAATGTTTTGTCAACTAAAAATCTACAACCACTCCATCCCATCAGTTGTGAGTTCTGGGCAGAAATCTTAACTGCTAAATAACTCAGAAATTAATACCAACATGTGTCACCTGATTCCCTAAGCTGCCAGGATATTAAGCTGAAGTATGAATTGAAATACCTGGATTTGGACTTGAATTCTTCTATGCAACTTTAAAAATCTATCTACGAATTCTGGAGCAAACTTCCCCTAGTGAAGCTGCACTAAGCACTAGCAACATTTTCAAAAATTCTAGCATTTTCCTAGTCATTGTATTTGTGCACACTAATACAGACCATTCAGGTGGAGACTTTACCCATCCCACGTTCATGTTCCTTACCAGCATGACCCATCAGGTATGTGCGCGAAGAACTGATATTAGAGGCATCCAGGCCATCAAAACTTCCCTCACTATTGCCTGCAGTTGTACTATTGGTGTCATGAGCAGCATGCTCGTGTGAATTCTCTCAAGCTTAGTAACCTGCCAGGCCTGCTATACATCACCGAAGAGTTTATGCACAGTGGTGATCGCTCTTTACTCTTCACTCTAGTGAGCAGTGAACTTACAGAAGGAAGTGCTGAGAGATTTACAGAATCCATACGTGGTTCATTTTTTATGGTGGAAATACTGAAGTTCTCTTATTTAGGGATAAAGATATTTCATTCTGAATTGTCTGCAGCCATAAATTATACAGCATGCAAACACATGTATTATTACTGTATTATATAAACACTTAGTATGATCTATAGGTTAATGCAGCCATGAAGTGCATTAACTCTTACATGCCAATATAAGCTAAACAGAGAAATTAGCCCAGATGGCAGAAAAATTAATGAAATTCATGTTAACATCATACAGCAACTACATACATCAGCTCAAAAAAACTTTTCTCAGTGAGATGAATTCAAGCAATCTAGGTATCTTAGAGATACATTTTTCATTAATTTGATTATATGTTCTGTGGTAAAATGCCATAGAATCCTTTGAAAGAAAGCTTGAAAATAATGTTCCTGTTGTAGTCTGAACATAACACGGAGAATATGAAAACTGTAAATCTGACGAGACAAAAAATTGATTTGGGCATTTTTGTTAAAATCTACTGGAAAAACAGGGCAAGCTTTACTGGTCCTACAAAAGTTTTGTAATTTTAAGCATATGACAAAGGCTTATTTACAGCTTAGCTAAAATAGACCTTTTCCTCTTGCAGAGGTAACTAAGACAAAAACTGTGACCCTTAAATGTGTCTTTTAAACTGCTGTCTAAATAAGCAGCACTACTTCACTCTGAACTTCTAGGTACCTTGAATTCTGGCTGTATGTATAGCCAGAGGAGCCAGAGAAAAAAGTTCACAATGCTGTGATAAAAACTGAGAGGGATCTATAAACTGAGTTTGAGTACATTAAGGAGCTTGATGCCATAACCGTTCTCTGAAGCAAACTATATGTGAAATGCAATAGCGAACACTTTTTATAAAACCCACAAACATTAAATAGACACTTTTTCCTTCCATTTTGATACTTTTCCTGGCTATTTCCCCACTTCATAAACAATATTTCTCTTCTTAAGGCTTTGTAATTGACCTTAGAGATGGCTTAAATGCAATTCTGATCTTAAAGCATTTTGGAATAACTCATTTTCAAATCCCAGGAGGTACTGTTGGTCTCAGCTAGGCTGATATAGAAATGTAGTCATTTCTTGTTGATGTGATCTGTTCATGAACTGTAAAGGCTAAAAACTGTAAGCAACTAGATCAGTTGTGTTCCTACCAGTACATATTTCTTGATGGACTATACCTTATTTTGTTCCAGTTTTCATAGTAAATTGCTGTGTTACAGGAAATGTGACAAAAAAATACATAAAATTCATTTTTCTAGGCATGCTTTTGGAGAGATGTTCTCCATAGTATCTGTTGTACTGATATACCTCTATCCAACAAATTTTAGAGTCCTACTGTATGGTATCAAAGCATCTCTTTCCTTTTTTCACTTGTACTTAGAGTTAGCTGGAGTACTTGTGGATCTCATCCTTCATTCTTTTGTACTAGACTTACACCAAAATATTTAATATGAAAAAAATTACATCAATTTGAACAGGCCCAAGTTTTTTCTCTAGACCTGAATGAGCCCAGAAGGTAAGCTACAGTAATTTATGTTAACTCAAGATTTGACCTTATTGCCTTTTAACGAAACACCATTTTTAAATGAGGAAAATGTTTTTTGAGCTTCGTATGATGATATGGCATGTGTTTTATTGGGTACCTACACATCGTGGGTGGCTAGAGACACTTCAGTTTGCTGCACATCTGACTATACTCCCAATTGTGCTCATGGCTATAACAGCACTATTTGCTTTTCATGTCTTATTGCTTAAAAGCATTTCAATACATTTATGCCAGCAAAGAGATATATTATACAAACTTAATCATACCTTATTCTCTGTAAATCTGCATTTTTGCATTTTTTAAATATGTTCTAAAGTTTAATAAAACAGCCAAAAATTTAGACATGGACAAAATCTACAGGTTGCTGAGTTTCTTAAAGCCTAATGGAAACTCACATTTGATGGTTGTACTCACACTTACATTCATTTTCTTCTTCCTTTTCTTGTAAAGAGAAAGAGTAGAAAGTAGACAGAGTTCTAGAGAAAAATCTTGTGCTCTATGCTTACAGCATTTTCTGTACTTTTAATACATATCATTGGTTGCTTTATTTCATTCCAGTCATTTTGTGTTCTCTATAAATTGCAACTAAGTTTCTGAAAAAGATTCATTTTTCAACTTGTAGTAAAATAGATTGTGCATGCAGGTGCCTGAACACCAGCACTGCAGAAATATAGCACCTTTATGTCAAACTATGCTTGTTGTCATACATCTACATTACATAATACCATAATATAAATTCAGAGTTTGTTTGGGTTGATAAAATGGTCCTCTTGTCTTAGGTGAACTTCATTACTGCTGGACTTTTCTCAGACATTTCTCAAAATTGCCTGCTTTGGTTTTGTGTCTTGAATGTAAAATGACAACTAAATAAAGTGAAAAACTGCAAGGCACTAGTAAAAATAAACACTGCAAAAACATGGAATTATGATTAAGGATCAAATAGTAGGAAAATTAATTATCTAGGAGCTGTACAATCAGTCCTAAATGTCATCCATTAAAGAAAAATCCCTTAAGTAAAGAAAATTCTAAATGTTGATTTTACTTACAAAATTTTAATAAACACAGACAATAAAAAGGAAAGAGGTTTTAATGGTCCCAACAGAAGTTTTTCACTTCCCACATCAGACTTATTCTAAGAAAAATATGGCAGTTCTAATCGATTTTGCTGTTTCAAAATTAGAAGACAAGCAAATTGCACTACTGGGATAAAATACTTAACATTATAAATAGAAACTGAGGGAAATATTCTAAATTAATTTTATTTATTTTTCTTCCTTGTTTTTCTGATCAGATAAGAATGCATTTCAAAGGGGGATACCACCCAACATATATTTTGATAAATGTAAAATTTATGCTTATGTGATGAGAAATTGTTAATTTACTGTCCATCAAAATTTTAACTGTAGCTCATTAATTCTAATTCTTAGTAAGAAACCCATTTGCTACTTGCTCTATATGGATTTCATCTTTCCATGGGGTATGTATAAAGTTATTCCAGTCATTGATTGTTCATATGCAGCACTGAAAAATGTATAATATTTTTTAAATCGATCTTAAATTTTAAATTTTACTGCTTTTTGATGCAATTTCTATTACACTTTTACCTCCTTGGGGAAGATCAAAAACTATGAGAGATTTCCAATCTTTCTAAGCAGAGATGATTTCATACAGTTTAAAGCAAAATGTCAGTCAGCCACTGTTTGGCCCTAAATAGAAAGCTCTAACATAAGCTACTCCTTTCAATCTGTAATTGCAGAAATTACTATCAGCAAGTTTTCCTTTGCCACCCTTTTACTTTTGCTAAATATCATATCCTTTCATGTTAGTATTTTTCCGGAATAATATCTCCAGTTTTGTCAGCTAATTACTTTGTACAAACTATTCTGTATCAATTAATGAACGAATATTCTCTACAGTACATCCCCTGCTTCAAGATATGTCATGCTGAGGCCAGAAGAAATTATTGTTGTTATTAGTAGCGACACTAATTTCTATTTTAATCTGTAATATTTGCAATATTGTCTTCTTAAGGTCAAATGAGATTTATTGTTCAACTAGATTAGTAGTTGTCAGTACAATTTAACAGGAATTATACACTAAAAGAGATATGTCCTTACTGTCTAAGAAAACTCCTGGTCTAAAATGATATATAGTGTATCACAACCATTGAATGCCAAGATGAACAAAACCAGTGAACAAGAGAGCATGAAAATGCTGATAAAACTTCACTACCAGCAAAAATCCCTTCAAATTCTCAATATTGCAGTGTTGTAGATTTATGATAAATTCTTCTGAATGAGTCATTGGCACGGATGCACTGGAATATTTTAGGTAGTCAACAGTTTCCTCCTTAACAACCCCCCAGAATTCTACAAAAGGTAACATTACATCAAGATGCAGGAAAAATTATTGCTGACAATTAATCTGAATATAGTAGTACTTAAGAGTTTAGCTATGCACGTGTGCCTTACTAACAAGAGAAAATATGTCACCTGTGCTGACTATGCATGTTATCTTCCAATAGGTAACAAGCACTTGCTACTGAAAGCAGTAAATCTATGCCTGTATATAAGGTCTAGTGGCTGAATTTCACTTCTTTTTAAAAGATGAACACACCATCAGTCAAATCAATTGAAATATAACTTAGATGTTTCACACTAGTCTTCCATCAAAACAGTATTTTCAAAGCACCACAGAGGGATGTTTGACCAGCCAAAAGAGACTTATAATACTGCAAAGATTCTGGCTGAAATTCTGGTCCAACTGAAATCTTTGAGAGTTTTCCACTGTATGGCTATTGTTCCAGCATAGTCTGGGATCTCAGGCTTCAGAAAAACACAAATTGGAATAACAAGGCTATAAAAACAAACTTTGTAAAAGAAATAGTAAGTCACCCTTAACTACCTATAATGTACTAAAGGTGACGCTATAATGATAGCACTTTGGTATCTATTCTGTAATGCAACTATTGCAGATAAGGAAAAAGCTAAATATTCAGCACACTTACTACCAGGGACAGAGGACTGAAACATACATTTGATTTTGCCTCATGTCACACCATTCTTATTCCTGCATTCTTTTAGCGAGTACCATGTTTTTAATTGCAGAGTGAAATAGAGGGTGCCTTAATTTTAAATTAGGACTTTATGCATTTGAGAAGTGGCACAAGTATTTTCAGGACAATTCCTGTGTATGTTAGCTATTTTGCTTAGGCAAAGAGAAAGGCCAAACTGAAAATATACTTCTAATGAGCCATGGGTTAATGATGAGGTCTCTGCTGTACACTCAAATGCCACAGAACACATCTGACTTTATAATTAGCCAAACAGTTGTCTCTTCATAATCTCAGTTAGCCTTCTGTTAGGTATCTGTTTCCAAATTTTACAACACTGTAGTGAAGGTTGTATGTTTTCATGGCTAAAATCCAGTTAAAGATGTACTTGTTCTAAAATCTCTCACACTTTATCAAAATTATTGGCAAACAGTTGCCTTCATATCCTTTGCAGTGAAAACGTTTGACCTTACAGAGTCCAAATGGCCTATTGCCTAGTTTTGATCTACTTTGTACACTAATGGGGAAGAGATCAAAACCAGATGACAGACATCAAGGCAAACGGCCAGTGGCAGAATGGTTGGCCTGTAGGCAGAAAACTGAAATAAACCTGCCAAGTATTATTTATCTCAAAGGAAAACTACCTCAAGCTGACCGCTTTTATGATTAACTCCTAAATGGTTACTGAGAACCACCAATAAAATTTATTCTGAAATTTGACAGCTATAACCTTTTTTCCTCTTCTAAAATGGATTTTCTTGCATTGGTTTTAGAATGAAATGCAGAAGAACCATGGTTTGACAGCACATAAAGGCAGACAGATGTTGAGAAAATACAAATATGGGAGTAGGAAGCACATGGTAATAAAAATAAGTAACTTTCCCATATTGTTCTTAGAGCAAAGACAGTGCTAAACAATTTCAGTTTCATCGCACTTTAATCAAGCAGGTTGGTAGTGTGTCTGCTGGATTATTCTCTCTAATATTACTTCATGAAAAAGGTTTAAATTACAGATATAGCAAAGGAAATGTATTCAAAATGAAACTTAATAAAGCTTCTTCTTTTTAATGAATGTTTATCACTTCTACTAGTGAACAAATTTTACCCTCAGAATAACAACTAAAAGAAGGGCTATAAAAAATTAATAGCTTGGTGAACAAACGTTATCATCATAACTAAAAGTCACAATTTGTTCTCCATAAATTACACTTTTTCTTTAAATATGATAGCTTGTATTTCTTAAGAAAGTTCTTATTTCTTTCTTGACATTTCTCTTAAATGTCCCTTTAACATATTCACATTTAGATGTCAAAGAGTAGAGCACAGCAGACTGCAGTAAAAGAAACCTCAACAAACCATTACTGTATTGTATTGTTCTCTTACTCACAGAAACAAGGTGTAAAACGTAGCACACAAAACACAACCACAATACATTGACTCAAACATCACGAAAAAAAGGTTGAATTAATATTGATTGATCAGTATTGATTGTACCAAATATCCTAGCTGGTTTTTCCAACTTTTTATCTGCGTTAATGTATGTAAACCTACAATCACATATTAACTATTATAACAGATCACCACAGGCAAATCGGTAGCTTTCAGTCACAAAAATTCCCAGGTCATTTAGGGATCCTGCAGGGTAAATGTGAAGAGAAGAACTTCACATGGATCCAGAGATCTCAGCCCCTACTCCAGAGTTCAAGGTCCATGAGTCTGTTAGGTGTTGTCCCTAATCAGAGACCACCATCCCCCAAACTGTTCTCACACTTCTTTTTTTTCTTTTTGTGAAGACTGAACCCCGGCAATCCAGCTGCATGTTTTACTAAGTGAAACAAAAGCTCATCATCAGCAAACCTTAACATCTAGAGCATCATTAACATCTAGAACATCTAGAAGAACTGGAGCACAAGTCCTGTGAGGAGTGACTGAAGGAGCTGGGGTTGTTTAGCCTGGAGAAGAGGAGGCTCAGGGGAGACCTCATTACTCTCTACAGCTACCTAAAAGGAGGTTGTAGTCTGCCAGGGGTTGGTCTCTTCTCTCAGGTGATCGGCGACAGAAGAAGAGGACACGGTCTCAAGCTTCACCAGGGGAGGTTTAGGCTTGACATTAGGAAGAAGTTCTTTACTGAGAGGGTGATTTGTCATTGGAATGCGCTGCCTGAGGAGGTGGTGGAGTCACCATCCCTGGAGGTGTTTGAGGAGAGATTGGATGAGGCACTTAGTGACATGGTGTAATTGACAAGTAGAAGTAGGTGTAAGTGTTGGGTCATAGGTTGGACTCAATGATCTCAAAGGTCTTTTCCAACCTTATGATACTGTGATACTATGATCTAATATCAACACTTGTTAACTTATACTCTGTAAAAGTTTGCAGAGATGGAATGGTGGAATGATGTGGGAACAGTCATCTTTAAAATGTGCTTTAGATACCCAGTCCTGTGCAGAAGTCTACTGGAGTTCTTGATATTCCACAGTTTTAATTATGGTTAAAATATTGCTATGGGATTTCACAATAATCTCCCGCATAAGCTACTGATAGTTTTGATTGCCTACTATCCTCAAAGTGTGATAATGTTGTGATGGAATTGCTTTGTACTATAGATTATTCATTAAGTGGAAAAAGAAGATTATCACAGTAAAAATGACACATAATAAGTATTAACGCTTCTTTCTCCATTTGTGTTGGTATATTTTAAGTTTTAGCTGTTGAGGGGAAAAAATATGCAGCATTATTTTCTTCTTAATATCCACAAAGGAGAAATGTGATACGCTTTTAACAAATTTGTTACTGTTAGATGATTTTCTGGCTCCTTCTTCCATATTTTCTTTCCCTTTCAGTTGTCTCAGTTTTGCCCCCACCCTGACCAGGTCAGTAGCTAAACTAATAAGGCTTCGGTCCCAATTCCCTCATCTTTGATGTCAGGAAAAGGAAAAGGGAAACAAGAAGGACAAAGACTTACAGGTTGGAAACTGACACTAAACCAGCCTTAATGCAACAATAATAATAACAGGAAGACAACAGTATTGAAAATACTAAAATATGTACAAGTATATAAAAAGCAATTCAAACTCCTGTGACAACCATATGTCACTGCTGACATTGCAGAGCATGAAGAGGGAGTGTCCCAGACTGGATTCAGCAGCAGGTGGGAGCTGGACTCAGGAACATGTGGATGGGTTCAGGGGCAGACAGACAGATGAGATCCTCCCTGAACATTGGCCATTGAAGAAGGGTTGTGACCGTCATGATCTCTAAGCTTTTATACTGCATATGACATGTATGGCATGGAACACTTCCTTGGCCATGCTGGGTCACCTCTCCTGTCTGCTCCTCCCAACAATCATGACCCACCTTCACCACCAGCTCTGGGATGGCATCCATTTTCATAGGAATAGGTGTGAGCAGTGGCCTCTCTGTACGCTGTTGATGATAACTATTGGGCTGAAAAGTTAGAGAAAAAAATGTTCTGCTTCAGCCTAAACTAGTGTATCATACAACACTTGGAAAAAGTAAAATACATAGTTTAGAAATACTTGAGCTTGTTCTGAATGAGACTAGTGGTACAGTAGCCACAGTGAATTGTTACGCCAACGTTGCTAGCTAGAATTGAATCTTTCATTCAAAACTGTACAGAATTAAATCAGGTATTCTTTAATGATTTTGCATTGTGCTGTTTACAACAGCTCTTGAAGAAAGGTTGTAAATCTATTCAAAGGCCTACTGAGAAAATAGTAGCTAAACTAAGATACATTTATAGGCAGCAAGCTTCTACAAAGCAAAGCTCATGGAAAGATTTTATTTCTGCCTCAAAGTTAATGTTTATTGGAATACATTCTGCTATTTTGCCTTTCTAAAAATGTCTTTCAGTACACCAGTTATACAGATTCTTCTGATACGTAACGATATAAAAATAGAATCATAGAATCATAGAAAGGTTTGTGTTGGAAGGGACCTTAAAGATCATCTAGTTCCAGCCATCCTGCCACGGCCAGGGGCACTTTGACTAAACCAGGCTGCTCAAGACTCCATCCAACCTGACCTCGAACACCTCCAGGGAAGGAGCATACATAACTTCCCTGCGCAACCTGTGCCAGTGTCTCACCACCCTTATTATGAAGAATTTCTTTCTAATGTCTAATCTAAATCTCTACCATTCCAGTTTATAGGCATTCCCCCTCATCCTATCAGTACCAACCCTTGTAAATTGTCCTGTCCAGCTCTTCTGTAGGCCCCCTTCAGGTACTGGAAGGCCACTATGAGATCCCTCTGAAGCCTTCTCTTCTGCAGTCTGAACAACCCCAGCTCTCTCAGTCTGTCCCCATAGCACAGGGGCTCCTTGGATCATCTTCGTAGCCCTCCTCTGGACCCACTTCAATATTTCTGTATCCCTCCTACAATGGGGATTCCAGAACTGAACACAATACTCCAGGTGGGGTCTCACAAGAGCAGAATAGAGGGGGAAAATCACCTCCCTTGACCTGCTGGCAATGCTTATTTTGATGCAGTCCGGGACATGGTTGGCCTTCTGGGCTGCAAGAGTGTGTTGCCAACTCATGTCGAGCTTCTCATCAATCAGCACCCCCAAGTCCTTCTCTGCAGGCTGCTCTCAATCAAATCATTCCCCGTTCTTTGAGATGAGATAATGTAGAGAGAAAATTAGAAGGGCTAAAGCCTAACTAGAACTTCAATTAGTCAATTTGCTGAAAGACAATAAAAAAAGTTTCTTCAAATATATGGACAACAACAGGAGGACCGAGGAGGATCTCCCTCCTTTACTGGATGCAGGAGGAACAGTAATGATAAGGGAGAATGACAACACTGGGGCCAGCCAGGATCCACCCAATAGTATTAAGGGAATTGGCAGAGGTCCTCACCAAACCCTTTTGCTCATCTACCAGTAGTCCTGGCTGGATGGGGAAGTGCCGCTTGACTGGAGACTGGCAAATGGAAGAGTTGGAGGGAGGATCTGGGGAACTGCAGGCCTGTCCGTCTGACCTCCGTACCGCGGAAGGTCATGGAGCAGATCATCTTGAGTGCTATCACACAGCACACGTGGGACAATCGGGTGATCAGGCCCAGTAAACACAAGTTTATGAAAGACAGGTTCTGCCAGACCAACCTGATCTCCTTTTATGACAAAGTTATCCACTTAATGGATGAAGGAAAGGCTGTGGATATGGTGTGCTTGGGCTATGGGTAAAGCCTTTGACACCATTTCTCACAGCATCCTGCTGGAGAAACTGGCTGTTATCGGCGTGGACAGGCACAGACTCTGCTGGACTAAAAACTGGCTGGATGGCCGGGCCCAAAGAGTTGTGGTAAATGGAGTTAAATCCAGTTGGAAACCAGTCATGAGCGGTGTTTCCCAGGGTTCAGTGCTGGGTCCAGTCCTGTTTAACATCTTTATCAATGATTTCAATGAAGACATTGAGTGCACCCTCAGCAAGTTTGCAGATGACACCAAGCTGGGTGGTAGTGTTGCTCTGCTGTAAGGAAGGGAGGCTCTGCAGAGAGAATTGGACAGGCTGGATCGATGGGCTGAAACCAAAGGGATGAGGTTCAACAAAACCAAGTGTTGATTCCTGCATTTGGGATACAACATCCCCATGCAGTGTTATAGACTAGGCGAAGAGTGGCTGGAGAGCTGCCTGGCAGAGAAGGACCTGGGGGTGCTGGTTGACAACTGGCTGAATATGAGCCAGCAGTGTGCTTAGGTTTCTAAATAAACAGTCTTGCTGGAACATCTGTTATTGCATTAACCAGAATACAAAAAAGAGATCCAAAAACTCAAAACCAAAATATTTTGAAGAAATGCATTGTATTCCCATATTTGCACTAAATCCTTTCAACAGAACATGAAAAATACTCATTATTCCATTTATTCTAAATTTTAGGAATGAAGAAAAAGTGTTATCTTACTAGGTACTGAAAAAACATAACTTATACCATTTCTTCATAACACCTTCCACAAGATGCTTCTAGCATTTTTGCATTTTCTGAAACACTCATTTTGAATTTTACTTTCTTCAGTATTCTCCTGCTGTCGAAAGATGCAATATTTCCTCCAAATCTTTTGTGTTTGACTTGTAAGATTTTGTTTGATTCTTTAAAGCGAGGGGAAATGCTAGAATGACAGGAAAGATTACAGATTTGCTGAGTTCTGTAAAGAAGAGACTCATGCCATCAATTCAGCTGGACAGTACAGTCCTGGGTCCATGAAGTTTCTCCTGACCAGCAAAAATTATTTTCTTCAAATTTCATTATTAGCTAGTGGATAATTGTCACTGACACATGGATTTACTTTGATTCTAGGACTAGGGTTTACTTTTCACAGTCTAGTTGTTTGACAGTTTCTGTGACACTCTCTTTGTCTGTATCTTCAGCCCTCCTTGCTCAGTTCCTATGAAACTCTGTGAAAAAATTAAAAAGCATTTCAAATTCAACGTCATTTTCTCATACACTATACATGCCATTCCTCTGCCAGATACACAAAAGACAGAGGGCAAAAGACCAAGCTTTTAAGCAAAGGAATTTAGTAGTGAGTAACAGTCAGCTGGTGACCTGAGCTGAAGTGCCTCGCTGGAAAGGTTAGATCATCTGAATACTACACTTAGCAGTAGCCTCCTATATTGTTCAGCCCTATGTACTCCAGGGCTACCTACACAAGACAGTATGTAGTCATATTCTTGTCATCTTTGACCTTGTAATATCTCTACAGCTAATTAAATGAAAAACTGTTTTCAAGAACATTTTTTGTCCTTTTCCTTTTTTGACTTGGTCATAAATGCCAAAAAACTTTCAAAGCCGATGTCAAATCTGCAAAGCTTCGAGAGTATACCAAGCTTAAAAATTGGAGGTTACTTTGTGGCATTTTAGTGTTAAAAATGTAAACAGAGGATGCCACACAGGCAGTTATAAGTCTGTCACATCCAAACTTATGCAGTAAAGACTGAGAGCTCCTAAGTGCATTCACCTTGAAATATGATATCTAAGAATTATTAGAGAATCTAAGTCTCTATTTCACTCCTTTATTTCTGGTAGTGAATGTCAGCCCATCTCTTTTGGGTTGGTGAAAGAATCTGAAACATCGCCAAGATTATGTTAATATAACAGTAACCTTGGTGAATATTTTTAGGGATAGTAAATAGAATTTCTCCTATTTGTAGGACTTTGACATTGCTTGAAAAAAAGAAAGCTGTCTCTAGAATGAGAAAACAATATCCGAAGTCATCAACTTATATTTTCTGCTTTGTGTGCTGAAGAATGTAACAAAAACTTAGTGTATTGAGACTTACCTTTCAGACCTTGAATAATGGTTGTATTTGTGGTTTTCTTTTGCTTCTAATAATTGTTCTAAATCTATTCAAGTGTTATACAGCTTTTCCTTTTTGACACTTTCATTTTTAAAATGTTGTTCTAGGACTGTTAACTGCATCATATTAAATTATTCGCTCTCATAGATCATCTTTTGCATATGTCTTAATATTGCATCATTACTTCTTTTTGGAATTTAATTCTTGTACTTAAACACATGAGTAAATGTAGGCATCTGAAAAGAGATTTAAATAAAGGAAATTACTGACATTGAGAGCTACACTTACTGAGCTAAACAAAGTATTCAAATATATAATGAACAATATATACGCAAGAACATTGAAAGAGCCTCCTTCTACTGTAAATATTTTATGTTATAATTTAAAGGCATCTTCCTTGTATATTTCTTCTAATGTTTTCATGAGTTATTTTTGTACTGTAATGAAAAAATCAATTTCTAATCAGAACTTGTGAATGTACTTCAGAGTCCTAGGTTTTCATTTATATAGAAATAATGTTCCTGTTGTATATGTCTTAATTTTCAGATATAATCTTGAATAAATGAAAAAAGTTTTTAAAATATATATTAATGTAAATATGACTCCTATAACAATCAAAATACAGTAAGAAGAGAGCCCAGTGTGAAAACATGACTGTACACCGGGAAACTTTTGGTACAAACATATATTTGCATCCGGTAACTACTTTAAATGTTTTAAACTCCTTTAAAAGGTCTTTGAGAAAATACTAGGAATGCCATTAAATTTACTAAGTGGACCATGTGTACCAGCACATTGTTTATGGTCATTAGAAATCCATTGCAAAAAATATGTTTCCTGTTGATCAAGCTAGCAAATGCTTGTGTTATTTATAAAAGTTCCAAAGAAAATGGGATTCCACTGCACCATATCCCCCAAAAAAACTTAAATAAAGGTGATGACAACTAAAACTTTTCAAAATCTCCCACCTCCCAGAATTCTGTGCTAAGAACTTACTTTGTCTCCTTCGTCAAACATCTGTATGACCTACTTTCTTATTATTAGCTACACCTTATTCTGTTACTGGGGATTGGTAGTTATACAGCACAGGAACACTCTGCTCTATTTAAGACAAAAACCTACTGTTGAATTCAATGTCACAGCAGAGTTTTATAACAGTGAGGAATTGCCTTGATAAATGTTCCTGACATTAGCGTTTTCATGACTCTACCTTCAATGTCATTGCATCACGGTGCAGAGTGCTAAAGTAAGGCCACTGTTACCTTCCAATAACATATTAAGTTGAAGCTCACTCTATCTCTGGATCCCATAGGCACAATAAATAGAGAAAATAACACATTTACAAACTGATAAAACTCAGCAAAGCTAATAAAATCAGACATTTTATAGCTTGGTTAATAGTGTCCTTTGAAGGGCATCAAATAACACATCATGTACTGCTCTAGGGAAAATCAAATTAGGCACAGCAATGCTGCCTCTGAACAATGCTTTTGAATAGGCAGGAGATACTAAAGCTAATCAACGCATAATAATAGGAATTTTACAATCAATGCCCTTTTCTTGTTAATGTGGATGTATGCTGTATTGGTAGGAGCAGGGATCACCTGTCAAATTGTTCCATTTTCAATAAGGAAGCTCTTTCAAAGTTTTAGAAATATTTCAGCCATTACACTGTCCTTCCTCGCATTGCGTGTGATAGTCTATTGGAAGGACATCATTATATGTCACCTTGGCAAAGTAGACATTTTGTTATTACCAGGCAACTGTAACAATAACTACATTATTCATTTGTTCTGGCTCAAAAAAATTAATACAAATCCTTTTTGTTTTCCAGTAACACAATCTATGCCATCATAAAGAAACAACATGGATTGCTTTTGTTCTCATGTTGCAGTTTAAAGCAATAATTCAATAATACTTCAGTTCAACTTTTCTTTTAATCTGGATTTCAGTTTAATCTGCTGATCTTAAGCACGAAATATTGGATCTGGTCTTGTTGAGGCTTAGCTACTGGTTCTAGCTCTTTCACTTCCCTCATTTTAACAATGTCTAGTCTGCAAGAGCTTCAAAAACAAACTTGTTAAGTGGTATAGAAATGTGATGCAGGATGCCTTGAAAAGCAATAACACTCCTTTGTGCTCTGATTCTATCAGATCTGACAAGCTAATCAAGGTTAAGCCTGGATTGTAATAATAGAGGAAATTTCCAAGGATGAGCTAGACTAAGAAAGAAATATAGTACTCTTCCATTTTCGTCATTGTATCAAAGATTATGAAGGGAATGTCAGTTTGCTTTAGAGCAGAGAGGTTGGAGAGATTGCTTTCCCTGCAGCCCGCAACCCCCCTCCATTACATAAGGCTGAAAACTGAGACCTGGATACCTGTTTGCTATCATTGCTAAAAAATATCACAGTATATCAAACCTTTAAAACACATAGTATGTGTTCTTGACCCAAGGAACTTATAACCGAATGGCACAGCAGGTATTTCTGTAGCGCACAGTAGATTAGTTTTAAAAAGAAACCCCACAAAACAGAGTTTGTGAATAATGTCATTAAAAATCATAAAGAGTAGGTGGTACCTCACATGGAGATCCCATTGCCTTTTCAAGAGTTCTGGGCTCATATGTTGTCACCGTATTCAAGCCATGTTTGCAGATCTATCTTTTACAGTTTAATCTCATTTAATGAGAAATAGTAGTCACTGTTATGAATTCATGAGCAATTGCTAAAAGATTCCATATTATTCCATCACATACACAATAAAATTACAGTATAGTGAGACCAAACAAATAACTTTCTGGTTTTAAATATTAAGCTTCTTATAAGTAATTGTGTAGGAGAGCAACGAAGATGATGAAGGGGCTGGAGCACAAGCCCTATTAAGAGCGACTGAGGGAGCTGGGGTTCTTCAGCCTGGAGAAGAGGAGGCTCAGGGGAGACCTTTTTGCTCTCTACAGCTACCTAAAGGGAGGTTGTAGTCAGCCAGGGGTTGGTCTCTTCTCTCAGGTGACCGGTGACAGAACTAGAGGACACGGTCTCAAGCTTCTCCAGGGGAGGTTCAGGCTCGACATTAGGAAGAAGTTCTTTACTGAAAGGGTGATTGGCCATTGGAATGGGCTGCCTGGGGAGGTGGTGGAGTCACCGTCCCTGGAGGTGTTTAAGGAGAGATTGGATGAGGCACTTAGTGACATGGTGTAACTGACAAGTAGGAGTAGGTGTAGGTGTTGGATCATAGGTTGGACTCGATGATCTCAAAGGTCTTTTCCAACCTTATGATACTGTGATACTGTGTGTATTAATATTATTAGGTAAAGTCTGGTCTAATTCCTGATTAGCTGTAGTGAAATTGCTGTTTGTTGTCATTTAGCAATTACATTCCATTTACTATATATCTCAGTTATATCAAATTATCTTAATTTGATATATTTATAAGAAAGCTACTATGTATATATATATAAGCTGACAGAATCAAAGACCTTTTAAGAACATGGAAACATGCCCTATGGTAGGTTATTCATGTAGCTTCCTGCAGTGCCAAAGAAGTTTTTGGACAGAACTGACCAAATTACAGTATTGGTAGTCATTGTTGAGTTGACTCAGTGATAAGTCAGATAAAATCTTATGACAACACTAAAAAGCTATCGTTAGGAGTTATGAAAGGATTTATCTGAGTTGCCATATTCCCCATAGTTATACTGGAATGTTTAAACAAACATTTCTTCGCTAATATGAGCTCTTCTGAGAATCAAAACAGCCTTGCAAAAATGCTTTAAAAAAAGAAAAAAAAAAAAGAAAAAATATGATAAACTTTCTTAATCATGAAGTCTTTTCACCTTTTTTCACCTTTTGAACTCTTAAGAATTCTTGCTATATATGGGACAACAGTACATTCCTCATAAGTAAAAAGTTGAATTTATCACTTGAATTATATTGTTCTAGCATGCTTTTGAGAGAACACAGCATGTCTTGTTTTACCAGAAAGATTGCTGTGTTCTCTACAGTTTCATACTTCCTGGGTTGATGTAATTCTTATACAGTTGATCAGAGACTGACTAACATGCCTTGGAAGTTAAGAATGAGCATTTCAGGAAATGTTATTTATCCCATCTAAGGACATGCCCGTTACAGTCTCAGTCATTCTAATTAAATATTCATGTATGTTGTATTAATGTCTGATACTAATGCAATGTAATCAGTCATTCATATGCGCAGTGGTGTCCTTTAATTAAGGACAGAAAATAAGCTTGTGCAAAATAGAAGCTAAGGACTGAAATTTCTATTCTCTACTGTGGCAACTGACCATTGAAAACTTTTGTGAATTTGACTCTTAATACACCAATGTCTACTAAAAATATTAGGTACAATGAAAAACCAGGAAAGCTAGGCCTAATCTCAATTCTACAACAAGAGAAAACTCTTAAGGAATAGATTTATTAACCTAATAAATTAACTTATTAATTTCAACTTCATTTTCCCAGCCTGTGAAATGATGAAAATAGCCATATTTTCTCAGAAGTTTGTGCTGTAGCTCTTAGTTGACAGTTATAGCATACCTTAATATTTAAACTATGAAATTGTATATAAGAACGTATATCACCCTCATCTGTCCTTTCCGCAACAGCCATTCTTCCACTCCTTTTTAAATCTTCTTTTTGTTCTGTGGGCATCTGCTACCTTTCTGAGATGATCTGAATAATGCATGTCTTTTTATATAGATGTGTTAGATAAACAGACAATTAATAAACACATAATACGTGCCCAAACATTCACAGATACAATCAATATTAAAATCCTCATGATAGCTAGCTGAATAATTATTTCAAACTTGTGTATAACTGTTTTGCATCAATAAACACTTGAATATCTGAAGGCATTAATGCAACTTCTATTAAGCAAAGTTCTTATGCTATCAGAGCTCCAACAATATGATGGCTAATTAAATACTAAGCATATAGGACACTTCTTTCCTAAGTACTCAGCAGTGCTTCCTACACTTAAGATTAAATAAATCAATTTTCCATTAATCCCTATTTTTGCATAACCTCTTTTGAGCAGTATGTTCAAAATTTTACCTCATAGAATATTTCATGTACTGTATGGGGGCAGTCAGTGTGAGAAGACCATAACTTAATCTTTCAGAAAAGTGAAGGAGATTAATTTCCTAGAATCTTCTTTAAATTCTTCTCTTTTGTGGTGTTCTGACTTCTTTCAGGTTGTGTGCTTGCTAAGTGTATTTAAACTATAGTTAGGATTGTAACTTTGGTGCAGTATTTGTGACTTGCTGCAGACAGACGTTATTTTCTACGGTTCCTGCTGTTGAGAATGGCCTTTTTTTAATCAAGTGAATGGGTCTTATTGGGCCTCATGGCTCTTCAAGTATTTCAATATTATAACTTCAGTGTCATTTCTAATGTGTCCTGATTGTTTCTTTGCATATTTCTACAACAAAAGAGTTAATAATTAAGGCTTTTTCAATGACATTCCTAATCTGGAATGTGTTTGAGTGTGCCAATTACCACTTGGCAGCTGATTTTAGTTCCACCTGTCCTGTGTCTGTTCTCATCTGACCTGTCTTTCAATGCATCTTCAATGCCTCTTTTCTGGCTTTGTGTGCCAGTTTTGCATTGAACACAGACCTCCTCACCTGTTGCAAGTGGACTGTAATCCTCTGTTGTTACAGTCTCCTGCCTAACACATTCCATACACTTCTCCTTTTTCCAGGCAGCAGAAGGTAATTGTTCTTGGGAAAAATGTGTTAGTAAGTACAAATTTACTGAGTCAGATGAGAAGGCTTCATTTCCCCTCAACTCTAATTTTTAGGAATTTGAAGTCAACTGAAGACACTGACAACAGAATGTTAGAGGTGACATAGAGGGAAACCAGGCAGTCTCTGTTTCTCTTCATCCAAAGTCCTGCAATGCAGGGACACAAGTCACTTCACTCACACCCATCTCCTCATCATGTAACAAGATATTATGAGGACAGACTTACCTCTCTCCTGATCATGTTGGCATCAGGCTTTCATCTGCTTCTATTCCACTCCGTTAGCTATGGTGAAATGTTTACAGATCAACAGTCTCGTCTACTTTATGATCGTTATCACTCCTTCAGTGGTTAATGTTATCAAATAACTCTTTGTATGTCTTTGTGGATAGGCAGGGGAAGATCTACTGTTCAGATTCCCACTTGGCTATGACTTTTTAAATTCCTCAATAGTATGCAGAATAAAGTGGAAAAAATGTTCAGTGTCTGTTAAGAGCATGTTTTCTATGACAACGTTTTAAAATTGCCTTTGTCTTTAAAGTTCCTGCCTGAATGTCCTCCAGCAATTCTAACTTCCAAAAATCATTAAGTATTAACGTGGGGGTTTTTGTAATATTTTCTGGTTTTGATCCCTTACTGTTGATAATTATATGTGTTTACATTCCCATCTTATATTCTGCTACGAAGATTTTTTTTATTGAGCATAGATATCTGTACAGATAGACTTTACTCTTAGTGCATCTCCAACACAATTTTGTCTTGAAGTTTGAAAAGTATCTTTCTTTTATTTAGTACAACAGAATTACTGTCCTGTCACTGTGTAAAGACTGACTTCTTTAGTTGTATTTGTTGTGTCTTAAACATTGTCTGAGTGCAGGCCTGTGTGAGCCTAAGGGACTTTTCTGTGTCTCGTGGTTAACAATGAGAGGGGAAGATGCAGAGGCAGGCACTGCTTCCCCCCTCCCATTCCCCATTGTGGTTGAGCTAACTGTCCCACCACCTGCACTTGGCTGAGCACATGTACCCAAAAGGTTCATACCGAAGTTATTCTGGCCAGGGTCTGTTAAACTGCCAGTGATCTTGGAGCTCCCAGCCCCAATTCCAGAATCTTCCCAGAGGAACTTCTGCTTATGTCCAGATTTGAGAACTTTCACAGCAAGACCACCCATCACATGGCAATAGGGCATGGACTTGCCCTAAAAATAGTGCCTTGCCAAGAAGGCATAAATCACTGCTTTATGGAACTGACATGAAGATGTGCTGCTACTCAGCTAACCTGAAGAACCACTGGACCATATTTTCCTGAAGAATTTCTGCCAGAGGAATTTCTGCTGAACAGACCACCTTTTCCTGAGGAACCACTGTCCCCCACTGGAGTGGTGATGATATTTCTTTTATTCCCTACTATTTCTTTCTCTCTTACTCTGACTTATATTACTGTACCTTCCTTTTCCTTGGCACTATTGTGTGCCAGACTGAATTTAAGTTTTGTTATTTGTTTAGCAACCTTGACTGTGTTCAAAGTATCAGACTGTGATCTGAACAGATTGGAGTCTGTTTTTGCAACTCTGAGTAGTTGCGACTCAGAGTGCACCCGAGTATCTGTTACCAAGTGGTAAGCCAACATTGGCACACTCAAAATAAATCCTGCATTTGAATTTACCCTGGAAGATTTGTCAGTCTCCAATTTGCTGCACAGATATCAAAAGAACCTTTTTTACCGCCCTTTTTAAACTGTGCAGGTTGCAGTGGGCCCTAACAGTGCTGGTGTCAGGAGCAGGGTGTAACACACTGCAATCTGGTTAATACATCATCTATCATCAGGAATAAGTGATTAATATAATTAAAACTTCTCCTTTACTTGAGATTAACTTCCGACCCTGATTGTTTTCTTGTGTTCAGGTTGTCTTTGTTCAGTGCTTACTCAGACTGAGTTGTTCGTTACTTTAGAAATATATGTGTTACATTCTATTTTGAATTGCTTTTAGTAAAATTAGTACTTTTTGGTAGAAAAATATATATAATTTAAGGATTTGGGCTTTCATGTCATTATTAGAGTATATTTGGCTACCATCTCCTTCTTACAAGTATCCAAGCTTCTATTCATCCCTATAAATGCAAAAGAGAATAAATAAACAAACACACAAACAAATAAATAAATAATTCTGCAGCACAAAGATTACATCCATTTATTACTCTATTAGCAGTAATGTTACGAGAGTCATACGTAACAAATGGTACTTTTTCACTACAAATGATTTTGCATTCTAATCATCTTCACACTAGACAGTTAACCTGTACAGTGATTTATTCTCATGTTAATTTTATATCAGCTGAGCAAGATAGTATCGATTTCCACACATACTCCCCAAGATACTGAAAACGCACATCTATGGGGTGATTTAATCTAGACTGGTTGCCAGATCCCCATCCAGCAATCTTCTCACTCCCTGTCCTCAGCAGAGGAAAAATGAAATGAAAGAGTTTATGTGTTGAGATTAATACAGGGAGATAACTTACCAATTACTATCACGAGCAAAATGACTTGATGAATATTAATTTAATTTATTGGCAATTAAAAGTAGAGTAGAATAGTCAGAAACAAAGACAAAAGTAAAAACACCTTCTTCCGACCCCCCACTTCTTCCCAAGCTCAACTTCAGTCCTTTATTCTCAACGCTTCAACCTCCTCTTCACCTTGAGTGGAGGTGGGGGATGCGGAATGGAGGTTCCAGTCAGTTTATAACACGACATTTCTGCTGTTCCTTCCTTCTCACACTTTTCCCCTGCTCCAGCGTGAGGCTTCTCTCTCACAGGATACAGTCCTTCATGGACCACTCCAATGAGAATTCTTCCCATGGGCTGCAGTTCTTTAAGAATAGCTCCATCATGAGTCCTTTCCGTGGTGCAGCCTTTCATGAATAGACTGCTACAGCATGGATCCCCAGTGGGCCACAGCTCCTTACAGAAAACATGGTCCTGAACGGCTTCTCTTCATTGGCTGCAGGTTCTGCCAAGAGTCTGTTTCAGACTGGGCTCGCCATGGTCCGCAGCTTCCTTCAGGGCATATTCACCTGCTGCAGCGTGGTGTCCTCCATGGGTTGCAATGTGGATATCTGCTCTGATGTGATGCTCTATGGGCTACCATCAATCTGCTTCACCATGGTGATCTCCACAGGCTGCAGGGGAACCCCTGCTACAGTGCCTGAAGGACTTCCTCCTCTTCCTTAATCAATGGTTTTGCTGTCTATGAGGTTATTTCTCTCATCTTTTCTCAGCCCTCTCTCTCACAGCTGCTACAAAGTGGTTTTTACCGTTTCTCAAATACATTTTCAAAGAAGCACTACCAGCTTCATTGATTGGCTCAGTTTTCTGGCCAGTAGTGGGTCCAGTTTGTAGCCAGATGGAACATCAATTTGTCCAATAAAAGCTTTCTTCTCATACCGGCCACCACTACAGCCCTTCCTGCTACTGAACCCTTGCCACATAACCCCAATACAACCAGTTTCCAAAAAAGAAACAAGTTAAGGAGCTTCTTTTACCAAGAAGATATTGCTGAAGTTTATCTTAATAATATATCTTTACTTAATTAATCAAGAAAATATTAATTTCTTCTTCAGGATGAGGTTTTATTTTCTGAGCATAACACAAATCCAGCTCTTGAGTGGTCACTAAATGCAATCTAATATTTCAGTGAATGGGGTGAAAGAAAAATAGAAATCAAGGCTTTTATGGTATTGTTCTGTAGTTACGCAGTTACTCATAGTGTCACATGGTTTCATCAGGCAGTGACCTTTGATATATTAGGACCAAAGTACTGTAAGGGATGAAATTCTTCTCCTAAAGTTAACTTATAATTTTTACTACTACAGGCTTTGAGAACACTCCACCTTTAACCAAATCTATTTACACTTTCCTTTCTGCTCTCAAAATGGGATGTCATGAACATTTTCCTTGACAAGACTGTTTTATTCTTCTTGCATTCTTTTAGATTTCTTTTAGTTTTCTTAGCATTATGCTTCCAACTTATAACTCACAAATGTGACTTATTTATGTTCCTGTTTTTTTCTCAGCTCTGAATGTGAAAAGGTCTTGATGTAGATGTAAATGGCATTTAAGCACATACCAAAATCACTGTAATAACAGTCAAAGGAATCTGGTATAAAAACTGGTCTCTGCCATAGACCCAGATTTAAGTTCCTTATGTATACTTCTAGTTTAATAAAGAAAAATATTTGCTACTATTTCATCACTTCTCTTTCTTTCTTCACTGTCCTATGTTGAGGCTTGACTTGCTTTATTAGTAGTTCTTAAAAATACCCAGTTATTGCTGGACAGTTTCTAATCATCTAACCTCTGGCAGCTGCTCAAAAGGTTATGGGATTATATTTGCACAAATGTTTTGATGTTACCAGTGGGGATCCAAAGAGCTCTGTTTTTCAAATAATGCACATATCTACTTCTATCTTCCTCTGAAAAATGACAATAAGGCATCACTTGCAATTCTCTGTTGGTTGTAATAGAGGAGAGTATAACTAATCCATCTTCATTAGAGTGACAGCTTTCATGAGATATTTTGTGTGTTAGAACATAGCAGCAAGGGAAGCAGTGATGAGGCTTGGAGCACATCCTAGATCTGTAAGGAGCACATATATTTCACTACTTGTGCGGCTGGCAATAGCCTGTGTGAAGATGTTTGTGTATTCATTTTATATTATAAGTTTATGCTAAATGAAACAGTACCTAGTTAAATTCTTAAGAAATTTATTCTAAAGTTATTCTGGGCTCTTGTGGACAACTACCTAATCCATAAAACTAGCATCATCTTTTTGTCTAAAGTCTCATATTTTCTGGGACCAATAACTGAAATATACCTTGCAATAAGGACTTTGAATCCTGTCTTTGAAGATCCTTCGATGTCTCAGTTCCAATACTACAAAGTAACCTTGTCTTTGGGGTAAATTGAGGCATTAGTGAATTATTGACTTTGTCAATTTTTTTTGACAGACTCAAAGGAAAAGCTGGAACCAGATATGTGAAAAGCGATGCATTCCTTTGCTTCTGGTCTCTTCAGTCTAGCACGTTAATAGAATGAAGACAATTTGGAAAACCTTAGGCTCACACTGACTGCATTTTTCTTGGTTGTTAAAGTTTTTTTGAGTGAGTATGATGTAAAATTGACTTTAACTTTTAATTCCTAACCATTATGAACCAACAATAAATTGTGACTTCATTCCTAATTCCATTTCCTTAAATTCTAGTCTGCACTTTCTGATCACATGTAAAATAAAATAAGACATAATTTTCATTCTATGTCAATTAAAAAATGTATCAGGCATAGCTACTGACTTATCCTTCAATGCTATGTGAAGTTTAGCTGCATGACATGTTCTTGCAAAAAGTAAAAAAATCATTAAAGGCTGGCCAAGGTGCCCTCAAGTTGGCTTGCAGCTTGAATGTTCATACTGCTAAACAGTGTGATAAAGTTTATGTTCCATCAATGTGTGAATGAACTCTTCAGAAGTGTTTTTGCTTCATGCCTGAAAAACCAGCAATAAAGAGGCAGAGCATGTGAAGCCAATCCCATCCAGATGCACCCTGATGTCCTTTCTCTGCACTGTGTCAGATAATAGATGGGATTGTTACTGATGATCATCAACTTTAGGTTTTTGTCTAGTAGAAATGAAATTAAAAGATCAGAAAGACTTAATTCTACCTTCCCTTATTATAGACACATTTTTCTTCTCCCTTCCCTTCCCTTCCCTTCCCTTCCCTTCCCTTCCCTTCCCTTCCCTTCCCTTCCCTTCCCTTCCCTTCCCTTCCCTTCCCTTCCCTTCCCTTCCCTTCCCTTCCCTTCCCTTCCCTTCCCTTCCCTTCCCTTCCCTTCCCTTCCCTTCCCTTCCCTTCCCTTCCCTTCCCTTCCCTTCCATCCCCTCCCCTCCCCTTCCACTTTCACTTCCCTTTCCCCTTCCGCTTCCCCTTCTCCTTCCCTTTCCCCTTCCCCTTTTTTTTAGAAGAAGAAACTAGTAGGCAGACACTCTCCAGGCAGAACTTCACTGTCGAGTAGCACCACATAACATGACATAAAACATAAAGTGACTAAGCATGAGATTTGCTTAGTGAAAATTCACAGATTATTTGAATACTGAACGCCTACCAAAGCATCTTCAAAACTGTCAGGATATGATTTTAATGTTTAAATATTAAGTTCAAATGTTTGACAAAATGATACACTAAACTCTTGACTTCTTGGATCCATACATGCTCCCCCAGGCATTCATTAATCAGAGCAATTAAAAATGGTTTAATTTCCCTCCACTTACTTCACAAGCAATACTTGTTTCTCTGATCACAAGCCCTTGCTGAATGCACTTAGAGGCAGAGAAAGTGGCTGTTCAACAAGCTTACCTCGCTTGCGGCTGCTCAGTGTAAATCTCTGGCTGGTATTTCTGTTCACATCACATAACATAGAATGTTACTTTTTCCCTCCCAGCCTCCCCCCAGTAGTGGATAAATCATTTAGGATTTTTTGAATGCAATACAGTGTGGCCTTTGTCAGACCATAAGGCCGGATCATGACATTGAGGTATTCTGTTGTTGAGAAAAGACCTTTCTGGCTGAGACACATGTGATAACATAGTAGTCCTGATATAATTATTCTGTTTTTTTTCTCTGTGAAAAGCTATGCCCAGGATTTCCTTCTGTAATAGCTAATTCTCCCTTCCCTTAACTCGAAGTAAAGATTTGAGGGATGAGTCTCACAAGGATGTTGCTGTCTTAACTGAATATTTTTGTCCTCTTTCTCAGAATGTCTCTCCTGGAATAGAATCTACGATAGCTTCTTGATTTTGGACAATTTGCCCCTACTGATTCTGCTAAATATATATATTAGCCCTTTTGTCTCACTTTTAAAAGCACTTAACTATTTGGCTGTATTCATGACAAAGATATTTTATGTAGAGATTTGTGAGCTAGTCCAGAAAAGGCAACATTCACATCTTTCCTCCTAGCTGACTATTTAGTTTTGAAGTAATCCTTTCTCAGTATCTGAGAATCTTTTGATTGTTTTCCTGGCCATTTTTATGAAGCCTGGGAAAGGAAGTCCTGGAGAGTTTGTCGCATTGCAAACTTTATTTGTAGCCTAGAAGTGTTAGAGTAGTTCAGGTAGTTTGAGTAAGTGCACATCTGTGAGTGTAACCTAACAACCCCGGTGTTCTAAGCCTTCAGAGGTTACAAAGGATTTATTTCAACCTTGCTTGCCAGAAAAATTGGTTATATATTTAGAAAAATCAAATCCACACTATTTACACTTATAAGTGTTAATTCAGTCTCCAGTTGTAGAACTATGGACTACTTGAACTTCTTGAAGGCAGGAAAGAGATCTTGGTCTCAAGAGTGAGTTCAGACACTGTCATTCATCTCATTATAACAAGTCTTTTTTTTTTTTTTTTAACAGAAAGCCAATACCTGATTAAACATCATGAACATATGGGAATAGAAGGGTAAGCAATATAAATTAGAAGTTCAATTTAATCTTGTACACAGATCAAATACAACATGGGTGAGGCAAACAAACTAAAAACAGTGATGAAAGTTTTTAAGGACCCAAGATTCTCCCATCTATATTTGCACAGATCACAGATGCCTTCACTGATTACATAGGAGCTGAAGCAAGCAGTTGCTTTCAAGTATAAAGACATCTGTCTCCAGATAAAGTTCCTAAGGGTGTTTTCATGGAATCATAGAATGTTTGGGGTTGGAAGAAACCTTAAAGATAATTCCATGATGATATGATTCCAACCTCCCCGCCATGGACATGTCCCACTAAACCAGGGCTCAAAGCCCTATCCAACCTGACCTTGAACACTTCCAATGAGCGAGTATCCACAGCTTCCCTGGATAACCTGTTCAAGTGTCTCACCACCGTCACCATGCAGAATTTCTTCCTAATCTCTAATCTAAATCTTCTCCCTTCCACTTTAAAGCCATTCCCCCTTGTCCTATCATTTTCCAAGCCCTAATTCAGAAAAGAGTTAAGGTAACAGCTTCATATATGTAATCATAGAATCATCTAGTTGGAAAAGACCTCTGAGATCATTGAGTCCAACCGTACCCCTCCACTTACTAAACCATGTCCCTAAGAAACTCATCTACTCATCTTTTAAACACCTCCATGGATGGTGACTCAGTCACTCCCCTTTATCTCTTTTATTATAAATCACAGTAGCAGGGAGGTATGGACAGGAGAAAATAGGAAGGAAGGGGGAGAGAAAAAGGTCAATGTACAAACTGTGAAGCTAATTATGTTGATTCCAATTAGTGTTTTGATCTTCAGTTAAAATTGGTAAGTAAAATTAGCTGGTTTATGCAAACGTCCAACTGAGTTTTCATAGTATAAAGATTTTTTGCGGGTGTCATGATCTAGGAGGTGATCCTAAGAAAGACAGTTTGAAGAAAGTTTAGGCCTTGAATATTTAAAAATAACAGTAAAGAAGCAAGTATAGCAGCTTTGCATAAACAACAATTAAGAAAAAGTTCTGAGGATGAAGGAATTTTTACAGGTGACATTCTGCATCCTCTTGGTCTGCTGATTTTTCTTCTCACTCAACCATAGTGTCTTAAAAAAAACATCCATCCTTAACCAGAGTAATATGTAGATTCCTTTTTTTAACAACTGTTACTCATATTCATAAAGGTCAATTGTTTTGAGGATCATGGTTTCTGCTAGAACCCAATCGCTCTGCACATTTCGCTCTCACAATTACAGTATCACATATCCTTAATTGACATAATGACATTGTGCTGTTTTTTCCACCTCTTGCTACCATCAAAGTTGGCTTATTGCCTATTTCACATAATCTAAGCTTGTCAAAAGGAGGTAAAAGTGGCTTTCTGAAAAATTAATTTGTTAAGTGCCTGTCTGGCAGATTCTAGTTCCTGAAGTCATGTACAACACAAAGGACAGAGCATAGCTTCCTAACTTTTTGTTCCAACTCTGTAAATGCACTGAGACTGGATTAAAACAGCCATTTGCACAAATTCTCCTTGAAAAAGTGAGAGCATTTTCACCTAGGAAATTATGTGGAATGGCAGTGTAAAACAGCAGTTTTTTAGAACGCTGACTTTTTAAGGATTTTTTTTTTCTGTAAAGTTAGCTTTCAAGGATATTTGAACCTGTTCCAGGGAAATCACAGTGTCGTACATGCCATTCCCAGTTCTGTCAATCTTCAACTAAAGGTAAACGTTAGAATAGTTTAAATAAGAGGCTGTAGCAGCCCCACAGTTTCGAATAGGAATTTGAAATGTATCATAACAGACACTCTCACTGGTAGGGTTATGGCCTATACTTTTTCTAATGACTGGAGATGTATATACCTCGTAGAAACCTATTAGAGTTTAGCAGGCAAATTCATTTAAGACTTCATTTCTACTGAGCATGCTCTGATACCAGAGTACTTTTTAGTGTTCTGTTACATCTCGTAGAATGGAGAATAATGCTGTCTGACACAAAATGACAAGGTTTTGATGCACAGCTAAAGCTAGTGGAGAGGGTAAGTTTGAAAAGACATGCATGAAAAGTGAAAATAAATGATGTTTTGTCATTTGGGGAGACTAACCTGCAGGAAAAAATCCTCTGGCAACCCTGATGACTGCTGTCACTGGGAAAGCGTGGCACTTCCCCACTTCATTCACTTCTGGAACAACCTTAGCAAAACTAAATAATTACAGCCCTCTACACAAATGAACACACCTCACCAATTTTAAAATGAAATTTTCAAAATTATATCCTTTAATTATATTTAACCTATACCTTTAAGCAATTATTTATTTTAATTATTACATAAAGCACTTAAATGTGAGATATAGGCACCTAATATGTGATAAATCTTACATAAGATGTGAGAAATTTAGTAAAAATACTCCTCTAATTAGAATACTTCTGTCTACAAAAATCTTTACGAACTCAAGTGGATTCTTTGCAGTGAGTTGTTATTCTCATGCTTTGCTCCTTCACCATTGAGATTAGATACATTGTTTTTGCAATAAAGATTACTAACTATACCTAAATAGACACCATTCCTCACATATGTCTAGAAAAGTTTTGACATTTTAATAGATAACTTTTTGGTTCTATGCTGAATACAGAGAAATGCTATCTTTTCCTGTATTAATTCTTTTATTCATCGTCTTTTCCTCATTGTACCAAGTGAGACAATGAGCTTATATTGTACAGCAAACGAAAGGGGAAACAAAAGTCTCGGGTGTAATTCACCACGTTGACAACTAACAATTGCTTACTTCAACTTACTTCAGCTGATGAGATGGAGTTCATTTAATTTGGATGCTGTTTGTTCTGCGCTTTCTTTTTCAGTTTGTTGGGCTTGTTCATTTTGGCTTCACTTATTTACCATTCATTTCTCTGTTGCAGGTGCAACAAAGTTATGAAAAGTTCCCTCATATTTCCTTTTCGCATTTCCTGTGTCAGTATTGCTGATGGAATTCATTGATCTTCACAGAGAGGAGGACTTGACTGGGAGCTGTACAACTGGAATTTTTCATCTGACTGGTAGTTTAGTAAGTCATCATATCTTTGCCACTCATACTGCCTTAGCTACCTATCTTTAAAGGTTTTCTGTAGAATGTCCCGTAATGTGTCATATAGCCCTGTGTATATTCCATGAGTTAAAAAAGCAAAAGAGACTGTTCACATTCAAGTTAGTTATGGAAAGGAAAATGACATGAAAAATCTTTTATTCCCATGAGACCCTTCAGAGAACAAGAAAACAAAACATGGAAGTTTCCTTTTAGGTGAGTCAAAGTTGAGAAAATAATTCAGATGACATTGTTGACTAACCAAAAATCTTGTTTCATTTCAACCAGTGCATATATTAACATTTCAAATATTTTTTCATAAAATCAAATAAAACTTACATTATTTAAACATTTTCATTAAAAGCCTTTCCATTTCCATTAAAATTAGTGATGTAAACAAAATATGCAGGAAAAGATTCTGCTCCTTAGATATCAAAAAAACAATTTGGGAAAATGGCAAAAGACACAGTGATATGTAATTGTGATAATGAAAAATATTAGAAAATTTATTTTCATGAGCTGCAATAATTCTATTGAATAGCTTTTGGACCAATGCAATGTACACAAGAAGAAAAAGCAGAAAACACATGCTCACAAATTAACCTTAAAATGTGCTTCATTCTGAATTCTTACTCTATGTTTCAGATATATTTAAATTTTTATATTCTTTTACAAGAAGCAAATTAATTGTGGATAATGCAATTTTAAATGTTTTTCCCTCAAAACAAATTTCTCATTCACAAATTCAACTAAAGATGTTTGACAGATTGTGTATTCTAGTTCAGTAACATCGATTTTCTGTTGAACTGGTCTTCTGCAATTTGAAAGACAGTAGCAGCACAGAGGCACAATATAAAAACTGACTTCATAAGGTTTGCATTTCTTTTCAGCTTTTATTATTTTATTGCAAATTTAATATTGTTCTAAAAAAAAGAAAAGATTTTGTTCTTTTCATTCTTTGCAGCCCTACCTTTATTGGGACCTATTTGAAATAATGGTATTTAAAATTAAACGCAGGGTTGTTCTAATTTCTTAAAGAAAAATCTTTTAATCTTTGGCAGATACAGTTTTAAAAGCTCCTTGGGAGCTAAGACTAAAAACTTATTCTTTTCTGTCTGAATGGTCTTTAACATCTACTGCATATGTAAAACCTTATAGAATAATCCATGAATTTTTAAAGAGGTCAGTTACACAATAATAGAAGTATTTTTTCCCATGAGAACAACATTCTTAACAGCCTCCTGAAAAGAGGCCTTAGAATAGGCAAAATATAACTTTTTTTTTGAATTTTAATTTTCACTGCTGTAGCCTGGATGTGTATTGCAGAAAGAAGAAAATTAAGGCAGTGATGATAAAATGGAAGAAAAAACCAATCTCAATTCATAACAGAAATTGAACGATGCATATTAAATATAGGGTTAGATTCTAAATTAAAAAAAAAGGTTTTAAGAGGTCCATTAAATATAACTATATCTAGAAATATATTATTAAAATTCTGAGAAGGATGTCTGTTGTAGAGAAAGGACAATTTTATACTGCTTAATTCAGATTTATTCCCTGGGAACACCATGTGAGCCCCACTGAGTTCATTTAAGCACAATTGATGTCATTAGCAATAATAGAGGCAGAAGTATCTTCACCTATACTGAAGTTGACATAAACATGTTAATGGTTGTCTTACTTTACAACCTCTGGCATCTTCTCACCTACTATGACACAAACCTCAAAATCTTAACTAAGACCCAACCTTACTGAAAATGTTCTCCACTGAAACTGCTCTGCACCTTCCTCATCTTCTCACAGCACGCTTTCATCACCTAAATGGGTGATCTTAATGCCCAGATCCCATATCATGGTTTCCTTCCGCTTCCATGCATTACGTTATGTCTCCTCAAGCTACAGCCTTGTCTTTGGGGCTTCAGCTGTATGTTCTCTCCTGCTGCAACACCAGTTCCCTCATATCAGAACCAGAATACATTCCTCTCATTTGTAGATAAGTGGTCTCAGTAAGCTTTTCTTCCCTTTCCAGATCTAGGGTTATTCGGAGCATTGGTTGGACTCAGCCTTTTCTGTAGATCACTTATTAGGAGCTTCATTAGGAGAATCACTTATTAGGAACTTCATAAATGTTTTGCTGGATGACACGTTATAAATTAGATTAGTGAAACCATCTAGATGAAAGAACAAAATCAAGCAATGGAATTGTATGCAAAAATATCTTTCCATAAATCAAATTTTCCTCTCCATAAACTTTTTGCCTTGCTCTTCTTTAGGTTGCCTACAGCTAATATAGTTTCTTCTGTCATTAAGGTACCTGAAGGCTGACACAATTATTTAAATTGTGAAAGCATAAAAAGGTTTATTTTAAAAAAATTATCTGGTTTATACCCAACTAGTTTTTCACATCATAGATGTCTGACTGCTATATTATGCAGCTAGACAGTATCGTAGTTACTTTCACTTGGAATCATTTCATGTATAGTTAAAAAGTTAAAAGAATAGTTTTACATATCTTAAAGTATTTCTTCAAGTACCTTATTTCACCATTAATCTATTAATTCCATTTTTTCTTGTGTATTATGTAGCACATGGAAAATTTCCATGCTGTGGGCGTACATAGGTCTAAAGTATCTCCTCTGTGCAAAAATAAATTGGACGGGTCCTAAAGTAGTTTCATAGAAGATGTTGCACAAACAGTCGTTCCCTATTTAAAATTAGTTGTTAAAATTATTCCATACAAATCCCATGTTTTTTCTGGTGCTTCATTTTGTTGTAGACACATAAATCTGGCTCAGGAAGGTTTATGACAATGTAATTTTCTGTCTGCAAAGCAGACTTTGGGTAATTACAGACACAAACTGTGATTGTGATAATTAGGATGTCAATTAAGAGCCCAACCTTTCTACAGTTCATGCACCAAAGACAGTTCTCATCTGAGACTAAAAGAAAATCGCAGAGTTCGTTGGCTCTTGAGGTGTACTTTCAGTACATCCTCACAGGAAATCTTGTGATATTTCCTTGCTTTGGTTCTCATTGCAGGGCATCATATTACAAAAATTAGGCTTCTTTAGTCCAGTTTGGTTACTAGAACTAAACCAGAAGTTACGTTTCAGAAGTACACATAATCTACTTGGCAATGTTTATTTAGTCCATAGGATAATACTGTAGATAGTCCAAAGCAAATTTTCCATACCCGATATATTGTGTGTTGTGTCTTCCATCCCAACCTTTTTGTTCTAACATCCCATTGCTACTGCATCATCCTGTTTGCTAACGTATAGTCTTAAATAAATGCAAGGTAATTGACATGGGGCAACTTTACAACTGCTGGTATGCCTATGCCAGCAAGCAAGGTAGGAAAAGTCTGACTGACCCGGTTCGTTAATTCTTACTGGATATTAAATTTTTGGGTCAGATTTTATTGATCTTGAGTCAGATTTAGTGGCTTAAAGTGAAAAATAGGTTCATGCCACTACTGCTCCCCATGTGTTGGAGGAAAAGAGTGTCAAAATGATGAAGTGCTTTTGGAATTTCAGCAATATACAGTACGGCTCAATTAGAGCATGGCAGCAGTAAAACCTGGGTTGTCACCCATTGACATTTTGTTCAAGATAAAACTGAAATTAAAGAGTGTCAGCCCTCTTAGATGATGATGCATCTATGTCTAAAAAGGTAAATACAGTGTAAGAATGTACAAATATATATGTTCTCAAAAATTCCATCACCTTCAGAAGAAGCTGGGTATTAACATTATTCTATGGAGACTAATTTCAGTAAATTCTTTTGGTAGTCAGTGGATCTGAATTATTATCCCCCCTTCTCAGGGGGATAATTAGAACATTGAAGTTGGATGTTTTTGTGTGGCAGTTTAACAGAATTGTTTTTTAGATTAACTTGCTTTTTTCTTTTTACCATGAACCAAGGAAGATCATTATCTGTAAGCAGGAATATTTTGTATTTCTGTCACAGGAAAAGCACCGTTGTAATGTAAGAGTACATATAGTTACATACTTGAAGGGAATAAACACTGATTGGATGGTGACACAGTGAACTGTTTGGAGTGCTCAGAGAGTAGGTTATTGGAACCCTTAAAGTCTTTACACAGAAAGAATTTGTGTACTTTTTCTTTTCTTAAAAATATAAGTAGTAAAAACAAGCATGTAGATCAAAAACATTCACTCCCTGATGAATGTGAGCCCATCTGATGAATTTCACTGTGCCCAGCAGAAGCTGGGAGCTTATCACCTGTCAGTTTTGTAATGGATTAGGTGTTAAATGAGTATCAAAAACTTGAAGATTTATGTACAATACTTAAAACTGAACCTTCCATGGGTAATGCTTCTGCTGCAAGAGTTCTATTTTCATAAGTAACGGACTGAATGGGGGATATCAGTAACAGACTTCCTTGTTTGAGAATTGGAAATTGTGATTAATGACATTTCAGAACAGTGTGTAGAAGAGATTTAGATGCCGTTCTACAGCATGCTACATGATATAAGGACGTTTTTCTGGGAACAGTAATTTGCACTTATTTCAAGAGGTGGAAGAATTTATTTTATAGGTAGAACATATTGCTATTCTTGTGGGTCTGAAAGATTTGTTTCCTTCAAAGGATGGGTAGTTTGTGTTCGGTAGGCAGAAAAGGAACAACCATGAAAAAGAAATTTGAACTCTGAACCAACAACTTAACCGTAGGAAGAACTGTTGCAGAGAAATACCCTCTGGTGCTCACAGTAACAGAATTTAATTTCATCTCTATTATCTGGGAATTATATTGAGGAGGGGTTTATGTGGACAGCAAATTAAGACTGTTTCACACTTGCACCACCCAACTACTGATGGATGTTGTCACACAGGGCAGATTCCTAGTACCTTTCATGAGTATGAATTTCAGTTCATGGTTTAGTAAATTGACTATGTCTTTATTCATACTAGTGTCCATTTTCTAATCTCAAGACATACCAGGTTACACAAAATAATTCCTTATTAATTGAAAAGTTTAAAGCATTTCAGTGGATTTTCTCTGGAGCATGTATTTCATTCAATTTAAGCAAAACCAATATATTAAAATGATTTGACTTTTTTTTAAGAGAAAACCTTTGCTGTAAAGTATAGGCTATCTGAAATTGCTACTAAACAGCAAAGCCAAGAGAATCTAAGCATTAGGATCCTCATTTTGAACCTATTTTGAGTTTCCACCTATTATGAGATTTATCACCTATTACAAAGTTTCCATACAGTTAAGTTTATGATTTTAAATTATGATTTCACAGGAGCACTGTATGGATATTTTGAAGGCATCTAAAAAAAAAGGAAGACAATAATAATAAATTGAAAATTTGAGGGTTGCTTTTTTGATTTCTTTACACAGAATTATGCCTTAGTCCATAGTGTCCTTTTCTTATGATTAAATTATTAAAAAGTGGATAATGAGTAATAATATTTTGTTTTATATGAAATACTGAAAAATATACAACCTAAGTAATATCAGAGTTTAATCTTGTATCATAATTTTCATAGGATCACCCTCACAGCCTGATTTTTAAAAGTGCTGGAAACCTTAGCTAATTAGGAGAGCATAGAACACTTCACAATACATTACGTTAGAAGAAAGATACTTCACAATATAGACTTTGTTTTTAATTTATGTCCCGTTCCATTATACTATACTTAAAATCTTGACTACAGTTTAATAGAATTAAAATTATTATCTTGGGCAACAAACCTTATTTTCACTGTTGTATCTGTACTCCCTTTTCTTCTTTTCTGATATTTCTCTTCTCTCTCAGCTATACTTTAGAGGACCAAGTATTCACTTCCCTTAATTTATATGCATAGAACTTTACTCATGCAGTGAAATAAAAGGATTTGTACACAAAATTTTTATTCCTCTTTGTTCTAGTTACAGAATATTTTGACCCACAGGAAAGTGCTACTGTTTAAAATTTATGCTTTTTGTTTCTGCAACTTTTAGTTTTTGTTTGCATTGTCTATAGTATTATAATCATTTATTTTTATATTTCATAATATTGGATCTGCTTCTTAATTTTTCTTTAAAGCTTTTATTACATTTAGAAAACAAGAAAGACTAGTACAAGGCTCACGGACATTAAATCACGTTCAGAGAATCTGAGGAATATTAAATAGGTGTAAAATGTTCCACTACAGATCATGTACAATGCTGTAGTTATCCATAGTTAGCTGATTTTATAATTATTTTTAAACATAATTTATGCACAGTGGATTTTATTTAACAAGTTGGCCTCAAAGTTAGAAAAGACATTAAATTTTCATACAAAAATATTATTCTGCAAAAAAGGTGGAAAAACCTCTTCCTTAACATTGCTTAAATGTGAATGGTTTTATCGATAGCAAGCAATTACTGGTTTTTCTTACAAACAGACCACTATGGTAGCACTTACATCAAATATTTATCTCAAAAAGAAATTCAAAGTTTACAAGCTTAAAAAATAATAGTAACTCATGATAAGTATAATAATCTGAATTAAAGTAATTTGTTTCTCACTTTGATGTACAGAGATTATTCTTTTTCAGTTTAGCCATGATATTAAAATTACTCATTTTGTCCAGATTAAATATAGGACAATCTCTATCTTGCAACCTAAATAAACCTGGTCTATGAAATCCTTCTTGATTTGCACTTTGTGTTGCAGCAATCTTTTTACTATCCACAATTTTTTTCATGAGTGACTTTCTACTTACCTATAGATCACTGCTGGAAATCTGAAAGAATATTGAGGGACTAGTGAGTACCTCCAGATCTTCATGGACAACTTCCTTGCCCCTTTCATTGGTGGTTTCTAACTGAAAATTACCCCTTTGAGATCCATCAGACAGGTTTTATTTGCTCCTACTTGCAATTTAATGTCATGAAAATTATTTTTATGCTGTTTGCCAAGAACCCCTAAAAACTGGCTACAATTATGTGAAGGCTTTGTATAATCATCTTTTAATTAAAACAATTTCTTGCAAACTTGATATACATCATCTTCAAATTACTATTTCTTACATTCTAGCTCTCTTCTCCGCTTGTTCTTATTTTGCCCAAGACTGATGTGAGGATTATGTGACACAATAAATTTGCACTGAGATTAGCCCAGGTGACCTCACCAGTCAATTATGAACAAGAGAAAGAATTACCATCATATTTGACCCACACTGACACCTAAAAGCAGGGGTAGAATGCAGTAAGATTTACAGAGTATAATTCCTGTTAACTGCGTCCAGAGATAGTGGGACATCTTAAAGAGATGGGACATCTTAAAATTTGTGATCAGCAAATGCAAAAGTATGTAAAAATATAAAGATGCTGAAGAGGAAAGTTCAAACTGCATGACAGGGAGGTATGAGAGAATGGCAGGTGGCAGGTGTGCCATCCAGGAAGTCTGCAACCCTAGGTTTGGGAGACTGTAGTCCTGGGCAGTTACTGGGATGGTGTGAGTTGACCTTGCCATCCAAGCCGCTTTTTCATTCCCTCTCTTCAGCAGGACAGGAGAAAAAATAAGACAGAATTTCATGCATCAAGATAAAGAAAGGGAGATCACTTCCCAGTTAGTATAGCAGGCAAACCGGACTTGACTTGGGGAAAATTGCTGTAATTTATTGCCAATTAAAACCACAGTAGGATGGTGAGAAAAGAAAAAAAACAACCACCTTTCCCACACAGCAACCCTCTTCCCAGGCTCGACTTCACTCTTCTGTTCCCAAGTCTTCTCTTCCTCTATACTTGTAGGAGGGGAGTTCCAGCCCTTGGATCATTTTCTTGACTCTCCTCTTGACTCGCTCTAACATCTCCATGTGCTTCATGTGCTGAGGGCTCCAGAAGTGAATGCAGTACCGCAGGGGAGGTCTCACTAGAGCTGAGTAGAGCGGCAGAATCACCTCCCTCAACCAACCGGTCACGCTTTTTCTAACGCACCACAGGATACAGTTGGCCTTCTGGGCTGCAAGTACACATTATTGGCTCATGTCCAGCTCTTTGTCCATCAGCATTCTGATTCTCAGTAGGGCTGCTTTCAATCACATCATCCCCCAGCCTGTATTGAAACTGAGGATTGCTCTGACCCAAGTGGAGGACCTTGTACCTGAACTTGTTTAACCTCATGAGGTTCACAGAGGCCCACTTCTTCAGCTTGCCTATGTCACACATGACATCCTGGCCTTCTGGTGTGACAGCTGCACTGTTCAGTATTGTGTCATCTGCAAACCTGCTGAGGGTGCATTTAATATCACTGTCTATATCATTGATGAAAATATTAAATAGCACTGGTCCCAGTATGGATCACTCATCATGGATTTCCATCCAGACATAGAGCCGTTGACCATTACTCTCTGAATGCGATTGTCCACCAAAGAGTCCACCCATCAAATCCATTTCCCTGCAGTTTAGAGAGAAGGATGTTTTGGGGGATCGTGTCAAAAGCTTTTCAGAAGTCCAGATATGTGACACCCATTACTTTTCCTGTGTCCACTGGTGTGGTCAGCCCATCACAAAAACTAGAAAGCCACTAGGTTGGTCAGGCAGGACTTGCCCTTGGAGAAGCCATGCTTGCTGTCTCAAGTCACCTCCCTGTCCTCCATGTGCCTTAGCAGAGCTTCTAGGAGGACCTGTCCCATGATCTTCCCAGGCACAGAGGGGAGGCTGACAGGTTGGTAGTTCCTAGGGTCACCTTTTTTTACCCTATTTAAAAATGGGCACAATGTCGGCCTTCTTCCAGTCAGCAAGGGCTTTCCCTGACTGCCATGACTTTTCAAATAACATGTAGAGTGGCTTGGCAACCATATCAGTGAATACCCTCAGGACTCCCAGATGTTCAGACTCCTCAGGTAGTCACAAACCTGATCGTCCTTTACAGTGGCAAGGGCTTTGTGCCCCTGGTCCCCATCTTATTGCCCACTGACTTGGGAGGGGTGAGGAGAGTGGTTACCAGTGAAGACTGAGGCAAAAAAGTTGTTGAATCTCCTTATCTGTTGGTACTAGGTCCCCATTCTTGTTCATCGGGGACCATCATCTTGTTCATCTTTCTTTAACCTTCCTTTTCTGGTTGGCACACCTATAGAAATTCTTTGCTTCCCTTGCCAAGTTCAGCTCTAGCCGTGCCTTGGCCTTCCTGACCCCATCCGTACACAACCAGGTTAACTGTCCCTATTTCCACTGCCTGTGTAGTTCTCTCCTGCTCTTTAGTTTGACCAGAATGTCTCGACTTAGTCATGTTGGTCTCCTCCTTTCTTTGCCTGATTTCCTACATACCGGGACTGAGACCTCTTCCACTCTGTGGAAAGTATTCTTAAAGATCATCTCAGTCACCAATTGCCCGTATTTTATTTTTATGCATTATATATACATTATTCTAATATACAGAAATAAAACAACATTCACTGAATTTACCTAATTTGTGACATTATTAAAAACGTTATTCCCATTTTGGAACAAGTGCATTTAAATTTTAGGATTTATTTTCTTCTCAATGTAATTTAAAAATTAAAACAACAAAATATACCTGCTTCTTGTCTTTATTCCCAAGCCACTTCCTACCAGTGCTACCCCCCACTTCATCTGCCCTGTCTGTCTCTCCTGTAACTATCCATCATGGCACACCAGTTGCAGGACTTGACTCAGAATTGAAGCACAGGATTAAATTTAGGTCTGAAGAATATTCAACATTTTTCTATACAATTTATTAATAAAGATAGACCTACTCTTTATGCTTTGTGTAACTGAGACATATGTCAATGTTAGTATCATGAGGAACATTTTATATATACGTTTAACAAAATACAAAACTCATTTCCTATTAAAGTTTGCAGTGCTATTCTGAATTATAGCACTCATATTTTTAAAACTGTGCCTTAAAATATTTACCAAATGCTCAGGCAGCATCTGTTGAGTGTCAGAAATTGTTAAAATTCATTGTGTATATCCATGGCAATTCCTATTTCTGTTTAACAGCACATTAATTTTTTCACTACACGTTTTCTAATCCATCAGTGCTTGGATATTCTCTATTGTTCTCTGCACAACAAATCAACCTGTACGGCTCCAGTAACTACCCTACCCTGTGTTAAAGCACATAAACAAAAATCTGGTCATAGTTCTGTGATGACTTACACTAACCTTCATCTCCTTAGTGCATTACCCTTCTCATATCCTTCAAAATAAATGTTGTATTTGACTTCTTCTAGAAATTAATGGTGGAATAGGAAAAATCTCTTTCTTATTCTCTCTTTATGTAAGTCCTAATCACACAAAAAGGTGAAAGACAGACAAATATTCATAGATGGAACAACTTAATTTTTATAATTGCAAAGAGAGAAAAATAATAAGCAGTTTTAAAATTGTCTTGAAATCTCTCAGTATGTATTTTTCACTTCTTATTTTGTTGAAATATATGTTGTCACAAAGGGCAAACTAAATAGTAAAATTTTGCCTAGAGTTTAAGATTTCATAGAATCATGGAATCATAGAATGACCTGAGTTGTAAGGGACCAAAAGGACCATCAAGTCCAACTCCTATCCCCGCACAGGACAATCCCAACATTCACACCGTGTGTCTGAGGTCATTGTCCAAATGCTTCTTGAAAGTTGTCAGGCTTGACGCCGTGACTGCTTCCCTTGGAAGCTGTTCCAGTGCTCCACCACCATCTGAGTGAAGAACATTTTCCTAATAACTATTCAAAATCTCCCCTGGCGCATCTTCCTGCCATTCCCTTCAGTCCTGTCATTGGTCACCAGAGAAAAGAGATGAGTGTCTGCTCCTCCTTGTGAGGAAACAGTAAACAGCTATGAGGACCCCCTCAGTCTCCTCTTCTCCAAGCTGAAAAGACCAAATGACTTCAGCCTTTCCTCATGCGATTTCCCCTGTAGACCCTTTACCAGCTTTGTGGCCTCCTCTGGACACTCCCCAATAGTTTGGTGTCCTTTTTATACTGTGGTGCCCAAAACTGAATACAATATTTGAGGTGGGGTCTCGCCAATGCAGAGCAGAGTGGGACAATCACCTCCTTCAACCGGCTGGCAATGCTGTGCTTGATGTACCCCAGGACATGGTCGACCCTCTTGTCTGCTAGGGCACACTGCTGGCTTGTGTTCAACTTGCTGTTGACCAGAACTCCCAGGTCCCTTTCTACAGGGCTGTTCTCCAGCCTCTCGCTCCCTGGTGTGTACCTATATCCAGGGTTGCCGTGTCCCAGGCACAAAACCCCTGAGTCCTGCTTCCAGGTCATTTATGAAGATATTAAGTAGTACTGGCCCCAAGATGTATCCTTGCGGAACCCCGCTAGTGATTGCCAGCCTGATGTAACCACATTCACTGTGACCCTTTGAAACCAACCCATCAGCCAATTGCTCACCCACTGCATTATGTGTTTATCCAGCTGTATACTGGACAGTTTGTTTAGAAGTACACTTTGAGAGACAGTATCAAGGGCCTTGCTGAAGTCCAGAAAGATTACATCAACTTTTTTTCCTTGGTCATCTAGGTGGGTGACCCTGTCATAGAAGGATATTAAGTTTGTCAGGCAGAACCTTCCCTTTATAAACCTGTGTTGGCTGGGATCAATGACTGTGTTATCTTTCAGGTGTTTTTCATTAGCTCCGAGAATAATCTTCTCCATAATCTTACCAGACACTGAAGTGAGACTGACAGGCCTCTAGTTACTGGGATCATTCATCCCTGCTACCCTTCTTGAAGACTGGGACAATATCTGCCAGCTTCCAGTCAGCTGATACCTCTCTAGATTCCAAAGAGTGCTGAAAAATCATTGAGAGAGGTCTCACTATGACATCATCCAACTCTTTAGGTACCCCTGGATGAATCCTATTGGGCCCCATCAACTTGTTGGGGTCCAGCTGGAACAGCAGATCCTGCATGAATTCAGGGTTGATTGGAAGTTTATCATTAGCAGTCTTGGTCCTCTGCCCATGGGCTCTGGGGGGGGCTGAGCCCATCATCATTATTGAAGACAGAAGTAAAAAAAAGCATTCAATCTCTCTGTCTTGTCTATATCTCTGCTTATGAGGAGTCCATGCTTATCAAGTAATGGACCAATGTTATTTCTGGCCTGCTTTTTGTTATTAACATATTTGGAAAACTCCTTTTTATTATCCTTTACAGTGTTTGCCAGCTTCAGCTCTAATTGAGCCTTGCCTGCACAAGGTACTGGCAAACAGCATCCCTGTAGTCCTCCCATGTCACCTGTCCTTATTTCCACTGTTCATAAACCATCCTTTTCTGCCTCAGTTTTAGTAGAAGATCCCTACTTAGCCAGGCTGACCTTCTGCCTTGCCTGTTTGACTTCTGGCTTTTTGAAATTGCCTGGTCCTGTGCTCTTAGGAGGTGACAAAAAGTCGCTAGCACTGATTGACCCCAGCACCTTCAAAAACTTTTTCGCAGGGGACCTTACTAAGCAGTTCTCTGAGCAACCTGAAGTCTGCTTTCCTCATATCCAGAATTGAGGTCTTGTCTACAGTGTCCCTCCTGTTTCCATAGGTGTTAAACTTGACTGCTTCATGGTCACTGTGACCAAGGCAGTACCTTCAGTTGCCACTTCATTGACAAGACCTTGTCTGTTAACTAGCAACAAGTCAAGGAGGGCACCTTTCTTAGTCAGTTTCCTCAGCACCTGTGCCATGAAGTTATCATCCAGAAAGTTTAGGAATCATCTGCACCTGTTTGTTTCAGCTGTCTGGTACTCCCAGTTGATATCTGGCAAATTGAAGTCCCCCATGAGGACAAAGGCAGAGGACTTAAGAGGCATCCCTTAGTTCCTTAAATAAAAACTCACCAGTGGCATCATCCTGGCTGTGTGCCCTGTAGCAAACTGCCACAATGACATCCATTTTAATTTTCTGGTCCTTGATCCTTACCCAGAGGTTCTCAACTGTGCCATCGCCAACTGCAAACTCCATGCATCCCAGCCCTTCTGCTACATACAGTGCTACCCCCCACCTCATCTGCCCTGTCTGTCTCTCCTGTAACTATCCATCATGGCACACCAGTTGCAGGACTTGTCCCACCAGGTTTCGCTAATGCTAATGCCAATAACGTCATATCTTTGGGACCGGGACAAGGCTTCCAGCTCCTCCTAATTATTCCTCATGCTGCACGCATTTGTATAAAATCACTTCAGGTTCATTGTGCCCATCCCCTCGTGGAGCAGTCTGAACCTCACAAGGTTGCAACTCCTCAGGCTTCGGCATGCCTTCCCATTGCTCACCCCAGACTAGCCTGCGATTGCCCCCCTCCTCCCTCAAGTCTAGGTTAGCCCCTACTTCTAGCTGTAGTTTCTAACCCACCAACTTCCTTTGCATTTTGGCTGTCACTTGGAGTGCTATCCCCAACTTTCACTGAGGGAGCCTCACTAGCACACCATCCCTCTGACAGTGGAGTGCCATTCCCAAGCTTTATTCCATTAAGCCTGTTATTGTCCCCACCCCCCTTCTAGTTTAAAGCCCTGTTGATTAGCCCTACCAACTTGCTGGTAAGTGTTATTTTGCCCATCAAGGACAAGTGTTCCCCATCATTTGCCAGCAGGTCTGATGTGTAGGCCATTCCATTGTCCAAAAACCCAAAGTTTTGTTCTTCACACTAGATTTGGAGCCAGGTATTTATTTCCTTCCTTCCTCATTCCCTGTAAAAGTGACAGAAAAGAACACTACCTGGGCACCTGAACCCTTCAGCATTCTTCCCAAGGTCCTAAAGTTCCTTTTAATCACCCTAAGTTTTTTTGGTTTTCATTATTGTCTCCTTAAAAGATTAGTAATGGATAATAATCTATGGGCTTGACCCGAGTTGGAAGTTTCGTTACCTCAAACTACACACCAAGGTTTGGTATCATCCCCAGTGTTAGAACTGCAGCACAGAATGGGAGGTACTACATAGAGCTCCTTTAGCCTGGTAAATTTTACCTCTATGATAGGTAATACTTGTCTGAACGGCGAGAATATTATTTATAATGAAGTTCTCAGTTGAATTCCATTTGAATTATGTATATCTGGACCAAAAACTTGAATACCAGAGGAACACTGAAGTTGAAATAGATTTTAAAAGATTTAGTGTTAATAAGTGCATGGAGGGCAATCTATTGAACTGTTCAGATGTTAGATATTTTTCTCTCTAACAAATAGGAAGTTTACCTTCAAATTCACCAACTCCTCCGGAGATGCCAGGATAATTGATTTCAGAAGGGCTGGTAAGCCCTCAGTCTCTTTCCATGACAGTGCTGCAGATGGTAAAGCAAATAAAAAAATAAGTAGTGGAACCTTACAAAATTGTTGAGAAAATAAGTGGGGAGAGTTTTGGTTTTTTGTATTATACAAATAAGTTTTTTACTTATCTTGGTAGTCATAACTGATAATTACCAGCTGCGTACAACATAAGTTGTAAAAAAGTAATGAGTAGTGAATGTTTCAAAAAGAAAACATATAACAGGACATTCATGTAGTATAAATGTATTTCAAAGCAAAATGAAGCTTTTGGCGCATACCCACCTCTCCCTGCCACTTCCTGGGAATGCAAGAAGTTGAAAAGATGAAAGTTTCTTGTGTCATTTCCATACTCAACAGTTTTATGGGATTGGGAAAATTATTTTTTTCTGGTCTTTAATAATAAGTATATAAGAAAAATTGCAGGAAAAAAATGGGCAGTATAATTGCCCAGAGAGGAAATAAAAGTCTTTTATGTTCTCAGGAGACTTCACTTAGGCATGGACAAGATGTATCTACAAGATGTATCCATACTACCAAAGCACAGGGAGGCTATTTGAAAGATAATCCCCTTCATTGCTGACTCTGTAACCTTCATTCTATGTCAGGTTTGCCACTTTGATAAAACATTCCTCCTAATGAAATAAATGCCTCAGTTAAGACCTGCACAGCCTTATGTCGTCTCTTACTTCCATTCCCCATGATCATAAAATGAGCTTGAAGAGAGTGCTATGAATTAAAAATGCCAAGACTGTGGCATGCTATAAAAATTTTGAATAGTTATCTAAATCATGCCTATTTTTACATATTCTCAACATTTTTCAATATTTTCTTCTGGGTTTTTTTCTTCTTAGCTTTACTGAAAGATAAAATCATAAACCACTTTTTTTTTCTCAGTTCTATATATTACTGTGTCAATATTTGCAAGCACTCCTTGCAGTTCCATAGTTAGGAATGATCTAATTTTTGTATGCAAAATAAACATCAAATGACATTATTTTGTAACAAAGCTATATTTTTCAGCTTTTTTTTTTTGAAAATTTCATGGATGAATTTTAAAAACTGATCATAAGTTATGCGGGCTTGACATATATTGCTTCTTTGTCTTCAGTTATCTTCAGAATGAAATAATTATAAGGGTTGTCTATGTCCTTTCCTTAAAACTTGTGGGAATCTTTGATATAGGCAGTATGTCATACATGACAAAAAGATTTTTCCTCTCATAGTCTCATTCCTGAAGCTGGTTCTTCCTCAGAGGCTGATGAATACTGTTCTACTGAAAACAAATCCATATAGTGCTGTCTTCTTTCAAAGCTCGCCAACTTTTAGGTGATTATTCTGAGATGGTTATCTGCCCCCTATTGTTTTCAATTTGTTCTTAAATAAGACGTCTGCTGGCTTTTCTCTCTGGAAACAATCAGAATTTTTAAATAGCACAGCACCTTAACTGAATCTCACTAAGAATAATAGGAGATGGTAACCACTTTGAAAGAAAGTGATGAATGAACTACTTTGAAGATTTTACTTCTTGCAAAATAATTGTAAAAATAGGTATTTAACTGAAGCTTTTTCAAAAGTTTGTTTGAAAAAAAGCCCAACTCCTTTTTCTTTTCCTAAAGTTGGGTTGAATAGCCTCTCTCTGATATGTTTATTTAATTTGTTTTCATTTACAACCAAGAACAGAGATCTCACAATGTTTCTCACGAGCCAGTTCATATACGTAACTGTCCTTACAGTAAGAAAACCTTTCTTAATATCTAACATCTAAATCTTCCTCTCTGTAAACTAAGAGCAATATTTCTTACCCTATCAAATGGCGTAAAGAACACGGTTGTCTTTATAAAATCTTTTTGTTTAGTACTTAAGAACTTAATATCTGAATTATTTTCTAACCTGAAAAATCACTTCTTTCAACCTTTCTGTCAGTCATATGTAATATATACCTTGCCCTCCTAATTACCATCCTCAGGACTGACCCCAGTTTGTCTCTACTTGAAAGTATTGTTCCCAAAACTGGTCAAAATACTCTGAGACCTTATCAATGTCAAATGCAGCAGAGGAGTGATTTGTATGGATCAAATTCACTGCACACAGTGATAGAGCCTCTTTTAATATGTTACACAAGGAGTTTGTCTTTCCAGAATTAATTCCCATTTCCAGCTTCTTATTTCCTATCTTGCACCCATACATCTGTTTTCACTTTTCTAAGAGTACGACTATGTTCTTGTCTAACTCAATTCTATCTTCTTAATCTTACATTAGTTCTCTGGGCTAACAAGACTACTTTGAATTCCAGTCCTCTTTGTAGTAGTGTGTCAGCAGTCCCAGCTTGGGTGTCTGCAGTTCATGTGAGCTTATGTTTTATTTCATCATTCAAGCTAATGATGAAAGCACTGACCAGAACAGGATTCAGGACAGGCTTTCTAGTCAGACAATGAACCAGTTAGTGGTGACTAATCTCTAAGCATGACTTTTAACTTGTTTTCTACCCATGTGGTGATTTCATCAAATGATTTGCTTGCAGAAGCATCAAAATATACTACATCTATTGCCTTCTGTCTTATCTACTAGGGCAGTCGCCCTGCCAGCAAAGGAAATTTGACTGGCTTGACATGATTTGTTCTTGACGAATCCATGTTGGCTATTTCTCATTGTCTTTTACCTTCTAGGTTTTTATAAATTGATTGTTTAGTAATATGTTCTGGTATCTTTTTGAGTATCCAAGTTAGACTGTCTAGTACTATTCATTTTATTCTTTTAAATTACCATAATCAAACATTGAAATATTGTCAGTTTGCTGGTATAAATTATTTTTAACTATCCGACTTTGTTATTTTAAATTGATGAAGAACAGCATATCTTATGGACATAGTTTTTACAGGAAATTGCTTTCTACATCAACCTTTTCCTAGATATATATCAGACAGAGACTGAAAGAGAAAGAAGGGGATTGGGCCAAAGCTTACTGGAAGCACTGGAAATCCTCCCAGCTGGGCTTCAGACTTTGGATAAGGCTCTTAGTATGTGTCTAGCACTTGCATCAGTCTGGCACCTGCATTAGTTTGACAGACAGATCAATTTTTCAGCCTGGCTATGCAAACTGAAATGTCTTTAAAAAGGCTGTGCTGCTGTACAAAATGGGAAGCAATGACACACTGACCATAATTTCATTGATAAATGTAGCACTGCATACTTTGTGGGAGTCACCACTGTGCTAGTGTTTTCTGTGTCAGTAACTCGAGTTTTAATAAGAAGAATAGAGCTGCAGTGTCTTTATTACAGTGGGGAAAGGAAAAGTGAAGAACTTAAGGAATTCACTGCTCTAGTAAAACCTCCAGTCAGTTAAAACATCTGGAGACAATATAAGCCATCCAAGAGATACATTTCATTTTAAAAGAACAAAACAAAACAAAACAAAACGCCCCACTAAATATAAAACAGGAAAAACCCAAGCAACATTAAATTCGGTTTGTGTTTTATTTATGAAATTGTAAGGTCGCCATCTGGTGGTTTTTCTAACATCAAAAATGTGAGGTTGATTTTGAACAGCTGTTGATTTGTGATTGTGAAGTTTGAATTTAAGCCAGAAAAAAAAGAACATAAGTTCAAATGCTATCATGCCCAGTTTTTTTCCAAAATATTTGCTAAATGGAATATAGGATGACCAAAAAGATCAACATCTGAGTAAAGACTGTTCTAACAAAATGGAGGGAAAGGAGGTTACTATAATGACTTTACCCAGAATGTTCTATGGATGTAAGTGGAGAAATGTGTTTCAGTACTTACATAAAAGTTCATATTTAGGAAAATAAATTTAATCAATAAAAACACTGGTGAAGAATATATTTTCAGTTCCAAAATCTTAACCAACTTCAATACTTGAAAAATTAAGCCAGCTAGTTGTCTGGGATACTCCTATTGTGAGTGAAGAAACAAAGAACCTTTAAATAGCAATTTATCTTCATCTAATAAAGACTTGCAAGTTAGAGACGATGAAAAACCCTCTGGAAGGACTCATCTCTCTTTTTAGTTGAATAGTGCCCAAACTTTAGACAATAAAGTTAAGAAAGATAAAACTGAGCCTCAGGTCAAATGTTGGTCATTCTCTGCCACCCAGAAATCTTCCCTTCTGTCTCTTATGCAACAAACAAATTCGCTGATTGTGGGTTGTTGAGGCCAGATGGATTCTAACAGGGTAGGAATTGAACTTGGCCTGTTATCCAACCACATTTAATAGGCACATATCCATGCAGTATATCAAGGCGTTACAAGATGTAACTATGATGTCACTAATTTTTTTATTTAACAAAAGTCATTGCTTCTGATTTCTGTTTGTTTTTCCACTAGGAGAGAAGAATAAGTGAGTCAGCTTAATGCAAAACAAGCAGCCTCTCAGTTGGTGCAAGGTAACTGCACCTTGGCTGCAAAATGCAGGACACCTTTGTTTCAACCTGTTATATTCCATAATTTTTCCCTACACACATATGCATATAATTACATAATCTGTTTTTAGAGGACATTTTTAATTGGCAGAGTAATACTTCAAAAATGTGCCGCAATAGTGTCTCAGCCACTCCAGGCAATAGCAAGCTTGAGCCTTGAAATATCATTTTCCACTAAAAAATTTGATGTAATCTTTACTTGACACATTGGCTAACTACTGGAACACCTCCTTGGAAGGTTATATGAGAATGCTGCAAGTTTGACAAGATTTTCCTTTTCCAGTGCAGAAAATCAAAATAATGTTTAATTGTAAAGGTTACTGTGATGTATTACTTTGTAGTATGATTGAAAAAGAAGATCTTTCTGGTTAACAGTTAAGGAACCAAAGCTCACAAAATATAACATTCTAAATATTTTGTTAATGGTATCAGTACCTCATTGTTACCTCAAACTCTTGGTATAAATATGCACCATTTTATACCAACACATGAATACAAGCAACACAGTTGTCAACCTGGCTTATATGCTAGTTTTTCTTGGTCATAAAATTGGATTTTACACCATACTGTAAGCAATGAATATTTTATGAATTGTACTTCAGTGCCAGTTGCAGCTCCAAGGCATTGATGATGGGCAGTGACTCCCATTTGTGAGACTATCCTCAGTGGGCACTGAGTTCAAGCAATGCATGTCATGTAATCAGGTTATGGAGACTTGGTCAATGAGCTTGTCACAGAGACCCAAAAAACTTTATTTTGTTGTTACTGTCGCTAATAAAATTATCTAAGCATAACCAAGCTAAACATGGAATTTGCTTTATGGTCTGGAATTTGAAACAGTGAAGAAGAGATTTAGCTAAGTATTCTATTTACATAAGTTCAGGATCACTCTTGACAATGAGCAATGATATTTCAGATTTAAGCCAATACAACTTTGCACTTCAAAGAGCACACGCATGAAGTATTAGACAACTCTAGAATTAGACACTTCCTTGATGCTGCTGAATCATATATGAAAGCTTATGTTGTGAAATATGTGTGTTGGCAAAAGTACTAAAATTAATTAGGAAAAAAGAACTTCACCTGAAAAGAAGGAAAGAAAGGATATTCACTTTTAAGGAGGACATATCATATCCACCTTGTTTATTTTAACATCACACCTTCACTGTTGCCTCAAACCTTGGATTTCTTGCATTGAGCAAATGGTGGTCATTAAAAAATGCATAGCACAAAGGAAGTAAATGATTATTCTCAAATCAAAGGAAGAAGAAATCTGAGGCCCTTTGATAGCAAGTGGTTCAAATCATATATGTTTTTGATCCAGTAGCTCAATCCAGGATCATCAAACAATATAAGAAAGAGAAAAATCTACCATGATTTTATGGCATATTGATCATGTTTCTTTTCCCCTGAAATGTACTTATTCAGATAATTTACATCTTTATTATAGTAATGGGTTGGACTCTATGATCTCAAAGGTCTTTTCCAACCTTACGATACTGTGATACTGTGATACTGTAATCAAATCTAGGTAAAATTCAGAAAAATAATTAGTGAACTCAGAATTATTTTTTTAATCTTAAAATAAATTATGGGAATAGGTAAATTCGGAGGGTAAATATTCTCATATTTAGTGACATCTTTAGACGCACTTAATTGCAGTTTAGAGAATGAAGACTTTTCAGATGGAATGAAACTCAGAAATTAATTTGGTGTTTAGGCTAAGACTCTCCAATTTTAGTTGTGACTAACTCAATAAAGTGGTTTGTTAATGACATGTTTGCAATAAGTGTTTATTGTGTAAAAGCTTTAAGATCATTGTGCCATACCGATATCAAGTATGGCACCAAAATCGTGGAGCAGGAAAAGACAAGAAAGCCTCTATGTTTCTTCAGAAAAATAAACATCTTGCTAATTTACTTACTAGAAATGTATAAATAGGACAATCACTACTTCAGCCAATTCAATTGTTAGACTTTATATTTGAGCAGTATTTTCCTTATTTCTTTATGAACTTGAATTCACTTGCTGAAATTCTGTGCTTTAGACAGACTGAACTGCTTACATTTCAAAGTTATCAAACTATTTCCTTTATAGATTATAAAAACTTTTCTTTTAGAAAGATATTTTGTTGAATATTTCCTCTTAGAAAAGAAGTTAGGCAAACAGAGCAGAGATAAAAAAAAATAAACAGAGAATTAAATAAAACATTTCATCTCATGCTGATCAACATCCTTCTCTTTTTTTGTTTATTTGTTTGTATGACCAAAATGAATAATAAAATATTAAACACTAAAAGAAATATTTAAATATTAAAAATGTTTTTCAAACTAACCTGAGCAGAACTTTTTCCTTATTTTCCATTAAACCAGAAGTTCTTCTAGTTGAGGCTTTTGGAACTCTTGTCAATGTTTGTACCATGTGAAATTTATGCTTGTGTCAACACACAGAATAAAATTATACAAGAAGATTTGTATATATATTATTTAATTAATCTATAGAAACAGAATGTAGGATTCAAAGACTCCTCTCACAACAGAGGACCAAGACATAAAAAGAGATAATACTGTAATTTGAAATGCTCCCAGACAGATTTCTTCAAAATCTCTGTAGGTAATATCACAGAGGAATCTTTTTTCAGCTTATTTCCTTTTGAGAACATTTCAAGTCTTCCATAAAAAGATGAAGGCAATGGTTATTATGTGAATCAACTTATAAGTTAAAGACATTATATCATTAAATAACAGATGAAAAGTATTTTCTCTGGACTGTTTCTTTTATTTTCCTGTGGCAGTTAGCTTCAATATTTTTAAACATTTCATGTATACTGCGCAGTCTCTGCTCTCAGTATTATTAGGAATTAAAAACGATTAGCGGTTTTCTTCTGTAAAGAGGATATCGTCTTATCCAATATCTTATTGAAAATTTGTGGCAGGAGAACTTAGCATTCAACTTTACTTCCAAAATCTCTTACCTAAAACTTATTTTGGAAGAATGACTTAAATATTGTGAGATTTCAGGAAACCTAATTCTCTATTATTCTGTTGCTCATGAATTCTGTTACCAGAAAATCATGTCACAGTTCTGAAGTTTCTCTGAAATGCTGCTTATAATGTGAGATGTGTTTTCACCAGTACAGAAGAATTATTAATTTTCCATCATGAAAATATTGCATTTTATGTTGATAGAAAAAAAAAATTCACGTCACTGACAGATTCCAAGTAACATAATATGTTTTAAGTACATTGTTTTGGTACATTAAAACATCTATATATAAATAGTCATATATAAATATGAATAGTACATGTGAATTGTCACATTCTTTGAGATCACATTTTTAAGCATCAGTACCTATTTTTATTCTGTGATATGTTAGTTTACACATGCACTTAAATATTATTTTATATATTATATATTCTACAGTATTGTTATATCTCTCAGAAATATGTTTATAATGTCCATTTTAAAATGTATATTTTTCATAGTCTTTTCTCATAGTATTAGCTTATTGTTTATGTTGGATTGTACCACTCATTTTGTACCTCTGCTGGTTTTGCAAAAGAGAACAAATTTGAATTACACACATACATATCATACTTCCTTCTACTGTAAATCTCTATCAGAGCAAACCAACATTGTTTACATAGGAATAAAGTGCAATATAGTAAAAGATTATGAAAATGAATTGTGTACAAATAAACCACAAATAATGTAAGTGCCATCTAAAAGTATAATGAACTGTTGATTAATAATGTATTAGAAGTTAACGCTGAAATCAAATTAGTAATCTCAGGAAGTTTGTATACAGGGAGTTTTTTCCGTATCACTGGTGGTAGGGTAATAGTTTTTAAAGCAAGTGTCTTTCTATGATGAGTTCATTTAGTATTCAGTATAATAGCACTGATAATAATGAGCTCATTTGGCTTCCATTATATAAGCATTAGATAATGGATACCTATATTAAAGTGTTCCTGTTATGGCGGTGCTTTTTTTTCTCCATTTGGTACACAGTGCTAAATCTTTAAAGTAAAGCTTTTATGCAAATTGTTGATGTTTTTATCTTTGAATCGTGACTAATTTTATCGATTCTGGAATCTCATTATTGTGAAAGCTGCTTTTGATATGAGACTCTGTAATTTGGCTTGTTTTATTATCATTAGTTGTATCCCAGCGTTTTGCTTTCATCTTTTCTCCCTTTGTCAGCTCTTTACATACTGCCACTTGTAGGATCATCGAACTAAAATATACAGACACACTTCTGGCAATGCTTTTCTAATCTTAACACTGTTAAGGTGTCATAACCCAGTACACTGGCTTGTTTGCCAGTGAATGACCTGTTTGCTTGCTGGGTACTAGAATCCCCTCTGACAATTCTTGATGCTGCACTTCTCTGTTTATAGTGGGAAGATATTTATGTTACAGATTAAGAGATTTAAGAGTAGCAAAGCACGGACTGGAGCTTTATTTTATTTAAAGCTTATCATACTTCACAATCCTTTCAAGTAGATAATGTTGAACGATTTATTCACAGCCATTTAAATACAAAGCCATTCTAAGATTCCAAAATGCAGAATGTTATCAGACCACATTTTTTTCTATTGTCCACAAGTGTTACAGAAACAAATAGCAGTTACAGTTCTATTTGGCTCTGCTTCCTGTATGCATTCTGAATTATTTTTTGCATCTACACTGCTTGGTAGGTAGTTGTTCCTATGGTAGGCCAAAGCAATGACTGCTTTCTCACCTGTGCCCACCCACCTTACCTTAGTCCTAGGGCAGCACATCCATACTTTTTTCAATAGATAAAACTCAGTCAGGTCATGCTGTTGTTCTGTCTTATGCGCAACATCAAGATTTTCTAGGAAAGATCTCAGCCCTGACTTCCCTGGCTGTGTCAGCCCCATGAAACTACAGTGAAACATGATTGATAGCCGCAAGCCAAGTGTGTCCATCCTGTCCACAATGCACCTAGCCACACCAGTTTTGAGTTGGTGTCCAGTCTGTCCTTGCTGCACTCAAACCATGCTCAAACCATTTTGCATACACGCAATCAGGACTGTACAAGTTTAGGTTTTATGTCAGGTTTCAGTCTGAGGTTACATAGAATCACAGAATACTTTGGGTTGGAAGGCACCTTAAAGATCATATGGTTCCAACCTCCCTGTCGTGGGCAGGGACACCTTCTAATAGATCAGGCTGCTCAAGGCATCATTCAACCTGAACTTGAACACTTTCACGGATTGAGCACCCAAAAAATTCCCTGGGCAACCTGTTCCAGTGTCGCACCATCCTCATTGCAAAGAATTTCTTCCTAATCTCTAATCTACATTTTCCCCTTCCAACGTAAAGCCATTCCCCCTCACCCTATCACTACAAGCCCTTGTAAAATGTCTCTCCCCAGCTTTCTTGCAGGCCCCCTTCAGGTACTGGAAGGCCCCTGTAAGATCTCCCAGGAGCCTTCTCATGTCCAGGCTGAACAAGCCCAACTCTCTCACCCTGTCCTCATAGCAGAGGGGCTCCAGCCCTTTGATCATCTTCATAGCCTTCCTCTGGACCTGATCCAGCAGTTCCATATCCCTCTTATGTTGGGGATTCCAGAACTGGACACAGTGCTCCAGGTGAGGTCTCACAAGAGCGCAGTAGAAGAAGAATCACTTCCCTTGACCTGCTGGCCACGCCTCTTTTGACGTAGCCCAGGATACAATTGGCCTTCTGGGCTGCAAGCACAAGTTGCCGGCTCATTTTGAGCTTCTCATCAACCACAACTCCCAAGTCTTTCTCCACAGGGCTGCTTTCAATCATGTCATCCTTCAACCTCTACAGAAACTTGCCCACTTGTCTACCTTGTCCATGTCTCTCTGGATGACATCCAGTCTTTCTGGTGTGACAACTGGAGCACTCATCATGGTGTCATCTGCAAACTTGCTGAGGATGTATTCAAGCTCACTGTCTATATCATCAGTGAAAATTAATATTAAATGACACTGGTCCCAGTATGGACCCTTGAGGGAAACCACTTGACATGGATCTCCTTTTGGACATTGAGCCACTGAACACTACTCTCTGGATCGACCATCCAATCAGTTCCTTGTTCACTGAGCAGTCCACCCATCAAATCCATATCTCTCCAGTTTAGAGAGAAAGATGTGGTGGGGGACCATGTCAAAGGCTTTACAGAAGCCCAGATAGATGATACCCATTGCTTTTTCCATGTTCACTGATGTGATCACCCCATCATAAAAAGCCACTCTGCTGGTCAGGCAGGACTTGCCATTGATGAAGTCGTGTTGTCTGTCTCAAATCACCTCCCTGTCCTCCATATGTTTTAGCATAGTTTCTAGGAGGATCTGTTCCTCTTATAAGATGTGTCAGGGGAGGTTTTGGTTAGATGTTAGGAAGAGGTTCTTCACCGAGAGGCTGGTGGAGGACTGGAATAGACTCCCCAGGGAAGCAGTTATGGTGTCAAGCCTGATAATATTCAAGAAGCATTTGGACAATGCCCTCAGACACACGGTGTGAATGTTGGGATTGTCCTATGCAGAGACAGGAGTTGGACTCGATGGTCCTTGTGGCTGCCTTCCATCTCAGGTCATTCTATGATTCTGTGATATGATCTTTCCAGGCACAGAGGTGACCTGACAGGTTGCTGGTTCCCTGGGCCATCCTTTCCACCCTTTTTAAAAATAAGCACAATGTTACCCTTCTTCCAGTCACCAGGGACTTCCCTTGACTGCCATGACTTTTAAAATGTCATGGAGAGGGGCTGGGAAAATACATAGGCCAATTCCCTCAGGACCTCATCAGGTCCCATAGGCTGATATAAGTTCAGGTTCCTCAGGTGGTCACAAACCTGATCTTCCTTTACAGTGGAAGGGGCTTTGTCCCCCTGGTCCCCATCTTGTTGTCAGTAACATCACATCTAAGACTGTCTCACTAAACCGGGACTAGAGATAGCGTCCAATAAGAAGAGGACTGAGAGATTAAAACACTGACAAATGTAAGATTATGCATCTACATCAGTATCAAATACACCTGGTAAATCCAATAATGACTGCCTATTGATTTATAGTTTATGAGACTAAGGAAGAAACTGTTCTTAACAAAAAAAAGTCTGAGAAATAATTACGACAATCTGCTATATTAGGTCAGCTAGCAGGCTACATTGTCCAGCCAGTTACCACCCGTTTTTCTGGGTAGTTTTTTTTTTTTTTTTAAAGCAACTCCAGTACAATCTTCTGATCCGGCATCTGTGTCAGCCAAACTATTTAGAGTATATCTCTGACACATCATTGAGCCCTGAAGACATTGCATCAACATGTTTTTTTAATTCCATAAATCAGAGGAGCATGCTCTTTGATGACAACTGTACTGTTCCTCTGTAAAGGCAGGTTGTAAATATAAAGGGTAATCCAGTATGTTTGCATACAAGTCATATGACCACAGTTTTGATAGTTACATCACCAACATGGAATATTCTGCTCTTCCGTTACATGATATATTCCAGTATTTTGCCATACTTGCCATTCATGTTATAGAAGAATACTCAGGGCTGCAATTTTCTAGTATCTCTATGAGAAGTCAAGGCCTCAAACCAAAAAAGACTCATTTACATAGGTGGAGGGAGAAAAATCATATATGCATGAGTACACACTTTCCTATAGGTATTTTGTAGTTCTTTGTGTGTTGGGTTTTTTTAAGGGACTATTTTGAGAAATCCTTTCTAATCTTGAATCTTAACAAGAAATGAGAAGGTATGTCAAAGTGATATCTAGGGATTAGGTTGTGGATGTATTAATCTTGCAGTTTGTATCTAATATATGGACAGGGATTACTAGATTGGAGACTTTAGAAAATAGACCAGTATTACAACAAAATGACACTTCCAACAATGAATAACGAACTGAAAGCCTAGTACCAGTGAGATTTGGCTTATTTAGGAGCTTAAAAGTACATTGATTCAGGACATAGTTCCAAGAAATAGAAACTTGGTCTGTCACAGAAGAGTTAATAACTTACAATACTTTTATATCAGATACAGAAGATGATAACTTTCCATGCATGCAACTACAGCAACAGCTTTGAAGTCACAGCACAGCATCAGGGTTTCCTAGGATCAAACAGCATAGCGAATCATGCAGTGGTGGTGGGAGTTCAAGTTATCACAGTGGTGGCTCAAGTAATAATGACACTAGTGACAGCTGTACCAAGAAGCTGTTCAGAAATGATGGCAGGATATAGAGCCAAGGTACTTCCAACTGCTTTAAGTAGTTTGCAGAGCCTCTGGAACAGACAACCTTGTGTCCCATCACATCTGTCAATGCTAGCTGCAAAGCAGTATTTTTCATGTGTACAGTTTAGTGCTGCAGTTTGTGCTAGGGTAATCTATTAAATGCAAATCTATTTGCAAATGGAAAGTTTCTAACCTACCAAATCATTGTTCTTCTTCATGTAAACATGAATTTGGAGAGAAAGGTTCTTAAACATGAGGTACTTCTCACCAAAGCATGTTCCCTGTAAAAAAAAATGTGAACTTATCATTACTTCAAAGCATATCGAACAAACTGTTTTCCTGCTGCTTGCTGGAATGCATAATGACTAAAAGCAGAGTGTAAATGAATTCATTAACAGATGATGTCAGTTCTGTCCAGCCTTTGGTAGATACGTAGATATGGATCAGTGGAAGGAATATCCTACCTTTTCTACCTCCCCTCTCTCTGGATGGTATGGAAATTCTAGATCTAATCTGTTGTATTCACAATAACATTTTAATCTATTTGGGTTTGGTTTGTCTTTTTATCCTCATCATCTTTTGCCAACTGAAGTGTGTAGTACAGAATTTCTTTAAGACCATACAGATTTTGTGGTTGACATGTCAGTAGATCAGGCAAAGTTATGCTGTATGTATGATAAATGAGTGTTTTCGACTGCTTCTCTCTTTAGAGCAATAAGTGCTATGGAACAAGGTTCTTTAAATAGTGAGGGGAGTTAGAACTTGGTACGATAGATAGCGTATTAAATTCATGTACCTCACAATCACAATCCCATTTCCTAAGGTGAATCAAAATCATTTCATAGAATCATAGAATCACAGAATGGTTTGGATTGGAAGGGACCATGAAGGTCATCTTGTCCAACCCCCCGTGCAGTAAGCATGGGTACCTTCAACATCATCAGGTTGCTCAGAGCCCCATCCAACCAGACCTTGAATGTTTCCAGGGATAGGGTAACCACCATCTCTCTGGGTAACCTATTCCAGTGCTTCACGACCCTCAGCGAAAAAAATTTCTTCTAGTCTAAACTTCTCCTCTTTTAGTTTAAAACCATTACCTCTTGTCCTATTCCTCCAGACCCCACTGAAAAGTTTTTCCCTATCATTCTTATAAGCCCCCTTTAAGTATTGGAAGGCCAGAATAAGATCTCCTTGCAGTCTTTTCTCCTCAAACCTGAACAACCACAACTCTCTCAGCCTCTTTTCATAGGGAAGGTGTTCCGTGCCTTTGATCATTTTAGTGGCCCTCCTCTGGACCCACTCCAACAGGTCCATGTCTTTCCTGTGCTGAGGACTCCAGAGCTGGATGCAGTATTCCACACCAGCAGAATTTACCTGTTTGACAGCAACTAGTTTACATGCAGTAATAGTAAAGATTATTTTGGATAGATGGGGAGATGATGATAAACTGGTCTTACAATTTCAATTAGCAATCAGTTCAAGCATTCTCCACCACTATGCACTAGTTCACATGACAAGATTAAGAGGACTGGACAATATACATTAGTGATCTCACTGAAGAGAATGTTGCAGGTCTAGCTTTGTGTTTTGTTTAGACACAAACTAGCTTTACATTTTGTGCTTTTCTGCAACTGTTTTTTCTTTTTTTGCAAAATCTGTTAGCCCTTTTTGCAAGTCCTTTGGTGCTATGTTAGCTTTAGTGAGCTATCAAAAGCTACATATATCTGCTACAGCAAACGCCTAGAGCTATACTGTGAAATCAAAGAAAACAAACTCTGTTGACATGATTGGTAGCACATATCCTGTACATCATAGTAGGTTTCAAAAGTTGTCTTTGTAAAGCTAAAAAAGAAATTTCTTTTATTCAGTAGTTATCTAAAAGTTCTTATATTAAAAAAAGTAGTGTCTGAAATTAGGTAAAAACGAGTATGACATTCAAAACAGATTCTCAGACAGTATAACATGTCATAATTTCCTAGTGTAATTGTGGCGGTTTATATTAGCTGAGACTCAGTTGCCCAATGATTATACCAAAGTACCTAATATTAAGATCAAAATAATGTGTTTGCTTCTGCTACTGAAGGAAGTAATCATACTTCCTTATTTGTGTATGAGTTTGATGCTGTCAAACAGCTGTAAATTCTCTTATTGTGGATGAGCTGGGTTGAGAACTGGCTGGATGGCAGAGCTCAGACGTTGTCATTGGTGACGTGTAGTCTAGTTGGAAGCCTGTGGCCAGCGGTGTTCCCCAGGGGCTGGTACTCAACTCAGTCGTGTTCAACATATTCATCAAAGACTTGGATGAGGGGACAGCGTACCTTCAGCAAATTTGTTGATGATACAAAACTGAGAGGAGTGGCTGACCTATCGGAAGGCTGCTGCCATTCAGCAAGACCTAGACAGACAACCTCATGAAGTTCAACAGAGGCAAATGTAGGGTTCTGCACCTCATGAGGAAAAATTCCCTGCACCCGTATAGGTTAGGCATTGATTGGCTGGAAAGCAGCTCTGCAGAGAATGACCTGAGAGTCTTGGTAGATGATGAGCTAGCAATGTGTCCTCACAGCCAAAGAAGGCCAATGGTATCTTGGGGTATATCAAGAAGAATGTGGCAAGCTAGTCAAGGGAGGTTATCCTCCCCATCGACGCAGCCTTAGTGAGGACAAATCTTGAGTATTGTGTACAGTTCTGGGCTCCCCAGCCCAAGAAAGACAAGGAACTGCTGGAGAGAGTTCAGAAGATGGCCACAAAGATAATCAGGAGACTGGAGCACCTCTCTTTAGAAGACAAGCTTGGTGTGTTTACCCTGAAGAAGAGAAGACTGAGAAGGGACCTTATCAATGCTCATAAATATCTATGCGGCAGGTGTCAAGAGGAAGGGGTCAAACTCTTTTCAATGGAGTCCAGTGACTGAAGAAAGGACAAGGGGTGCAAACTAGAACATAAGAAGTTCCACTTCAACATCAGGAAAAACTTATTTACTCTGAGTGTGACGCAGCACTGGAACAGGCTGCCCAGGGAGGTTGTGGAGCCTCCTTCTCTGGAGATGTTCAAAACCAGCCTGGACATGTCCCTGTGCAATCTGCTGTAGGTGAATCGGTTTTAGCAGGGAGGGTTGGACTAGATGATCTCTAGAGGTCTCTTCCAACCCTTACCATTATGTGATCCCATGATTCTGTGAAAATTAGCTTGATCCATTTTTTTTTTTAAATGGATTACCATTGATTGTTACATTTTAAGGAATTTGGATTTGATGAGCTGTCTATTTTACCATGCACTGAATCCCTCTACTATTTAAAGACCTTAGAGTCACTGTACCTACTGACGGCTGTAAAGAGAGAAATAAATGCAAAGAACACATTTGTCACAGTTATGAGATAACCTAGTGTGATCATTAACGTGTTAAATACAATTTTTTTGGTTATGCAGATGAACAAATCAAAATGTATCTTTTTTTTAATCTCATTTGGTCCAGAAATAAGGAACTCTGCAGGAAGAGAAATTTCTTGAGATGGCAGCTTTGCAGCCACATGACCTACTATGAGCATGTGAATTGCCAAAAGTAGAACTCAGATAAAACAGATCATGAATTTCTGAAAAAAAAAATCTATTTATAAGACAGTATCTTTCATAAAATCATAAAAATCCACCTCATTTGGACTAGCAATAGAAATCTGCAAGAAAATAAATTCCTTGAGAAGGCAGCTTCAGTCACCTCTACTTCTGTCTCAGTTTAAAGGAAAACTAAGATGCGTATCTGAACTAGGCAAAGGGCCTCTTTGCAAAAAAAACACCACAACCTTTGAAATTAAGGGACTTTAATCAGGAAAAAAAAGTATAGAAAAGTATAGCTGTTCTTAATTAGAAATATATACATATATATATAACTAAAACCAGAACAGGACACCCAACACCACCATAACCAACACCTTTAAACAAATTAAGTTCTATCCGTGCTCCTTTCAGTGCACTTATGTTTACAGACAGCGGGACATGATGTCACAATCCAGGAGGCAGCAGGGCACTCTCTCTTCATCCTTTTGTTCAAAAACATTTTTGGGGGGTGGGGGGTAGGGTAGCAACTCCTCTGCAGATGCCGTTGGGCCCCGAGGAGTCTGCAGCAATTCCAGGCAGTGGTGACCACTCTCTCTCTACAAAGGACAGCACAAGTCATGTGAGCTGGGGGCTTCGGCAAAAGAGTTCCCTCCAAGATGCTTCCACCAGCCCAGAAAAAAGGTGGCTCCCACTCACAGCAGCCACAGGGCAGAAAAGTGGTGTCAACCAGAAGAAACCTCTCTCCCCCCTCCTCCCTCACGTCCCTCCAGCCATCAAACTGGAACTCAGAACAGTCAAACCACACCTCTGCCACCAGTCCTGGCTCCCAAAACCCTATGTGTAGGCAAGGGAGAGAAAAAGTCACCAGAAATAGTTTGAAACTATAACAATTTCTATGAGATGAACTCGGATAAAAACTTTGTAAAAAAAGTATCTTTAGTAAAATAATAAAATGCATTGGAATGTCTCATATTTCCTCAAATCTGTATCCATATTAAAAGGAAATAAAATAGAATTTCTGATTATTTATCTCAAATAAATTTTCACTGTAAATGGTATAAAAAAATTTAATTTCTTTCCTGAGTTTTCCTGGTGTCTTATTGTTTCTTATTGTACTTCTTATTGTCTGTATTTTTGCATATGCGGATCAAGACATAGGTCATTTCTAAGCCTCTAAACATGCTATATTGTTTACAACCTCATGAGAAGTTTTACCTACAGCTGGGGAAAAAATCTAGGACTCCTGTGTCACAGAAGGTCATTTCTACCAAATAAAATATCCTTCCTTTTTGGTGAATTTGTAGCAAAGACAGCTCAAACTTCTAAGTACTGTAAGCAAAATTGAATTTTATCACCCCAAGGACAATAATAAAATTAATTCAGTCTTGTGGAAGAGCCAGAAGTATTCCACCAGGTACCATTTCCCTTCCTGGCTCAAATTAGTGAAATTGAACACATCCTTGATACAAATAATGTATAGCTGCAACCCAGTTTCCTGCACACGTGTACTTGTTCTCTAACATCCATTGTTGTAATGTACATGACTTTCAGAAACTACCTGCATTACTGAAAAACAGGATGATGAGGGAAAACAATCCTAGCCCTTTCCCTTTCCCTTCCCTTCCCTTCCCTTCCCTTCCCTTCCCTTCCCTTCCCTTCCCTTCCCTTCCCTTCCCTTCCCTTCCCTTCCCTTCCCTTCCCTTCCCTTCCCTTCCCTTCCCTTCCCTTCCCTTCCCTTCCCTTCCCTTCCCTTCTGTCCCCATACACAGTGAGATATACACAATCATCTACTGCTACAACCTTTTTTTTCAGGGAGGACTACAGCCACCCTTCATCCCCACCGCCATTTGAGTTAAAATGCTGTCATTGGGCTCCATGGAACAGAGCCACAAACACAGGCTGTGGAACACTGATCAGGCTTTACTAAGCTAGGTATTTCACTTTTATTTAGTGGACAGCTTCCTACTTATCTTGATTAACCTACACTGAGATATATCACTTGACTACAGCAATATAGACAGGAAAAGTTTCGAATTCCCTTAATTTTTCATTAGCTGAGCTTTATGAACACATTTATAAAGCTGAGAAATTACTCTTTGAACTCCTTACTAAATATTTGTTTAAAGAATTACACACAATTGCATTTTTCCCTAGAGATTCACAGACAAAAGAGAAACTGTTCTTACCATCAATTAAAAAATAACAGATATCCACTCAGAAGCTGGGACAGGGTACAATAGATGATTGGGTTGTTGGGGGATTAATTATTCTCTAAGGAAAAAAGGGTAGAGATTAAAAGATATTTTACTGTTAATCTTTTTTTGCATTGTATATTTCTACCACATCTCTTGCCAGAAATCGACTTGGTCTTAGCAAAGTATGTCTCTTTTGATCATGGATACGAATAACTTAATGTACTGTACTTCACTAGGTTAATGTTTATAAAAATTAGGAATCACTTTTAAACTGTGACTTCAATGCTTTTCCATGCATCTCAAGAAGAAATGTAAATGTCAGTGCCAGTGCTGAGGCAAAGCAACTACATTAATATAAGAGGTTAAAGTGAAACAGCTGTTATCCACTAAACACGTAAACGACAATTCAAACCTGGTTTTGAAAACTGCATTTTTTAGGACAGAAATAGTAGGAAGTATTAACAAACGTCTGAATGAAGAACCAACTTGGAACTTTCCCAGCACATTTGTGCATTTTATTTCATGTTCAACATATTTTAAGAAAGGAGGCTGGCTTTTCAGAAGTGCAAAATAATAGGTTCATAGATAATTTAGAATGTGCTTATACACAGAGTGCAGAGTTCAACAGAGGCTTACATTAGGATTATAAAACACCTGAAAAAGACTTCAGAATATAAAGATGTTATAAAGCTTTCCTATTTTTTCTTATTTTAATAGTAAAACCAAGACAGTGGGTTACAAACTCTGTAAAAAAGTAATGCATTTCTTTATTGTTTAGAATATAATAAATACAAAAGCACTAATACATGGAAGGAAAACAAAATAATTTTCTTCTACTACTGGCATAAGTATTTAATAAGTCGTTACTTTTCTTCTTCTTCCTTTATTGTTTGGTTTTCCCCATAGAAGAGATGAACTAAGAGCATTGATGAGAAAATAACACACAAATATGGCTGCTTAGTAAGTCTGGGTATGGGAATAACCCAAACAAGTCTAATCTTAATAACTAACCAAAGGAAGAATCTTCTTTTTTTCTCAGATTTTTCTTTCCTTTATCACAGATGTGATTTTTCAGAGCTTCTGGTTTCAATTCTGAGAAGGTAAAAATGTTCACTGCACTAAATAATTAATTCTTAGTTTGATTAATGTTCTCATTTAGGAATGACTATTTTGTCCTACAATTCTTTGCCTTCTTGGTTTACTACTTCTTTATATAAATTCCCTTGGCTAATGCCTTTCAAATGCTTCTTAACTTACGAATTGAGCTTCAGGATACAGTAGCATTTGAATGGATAAGAACTCAGACAGGATATCATTTTAGCATGATGCAATGCAGAGCAGTACAAATTGAAGATGATCAGATCATAACACCTGCATAACACCTTCCACAACTCAGGAAAAAGTATCTAGACTTTTTCTTTCTTTTTCCAAATGTCTATCAGCTGATAAAAGACGAGTTTGATATATTTACACCACTTATTTTCCTCTGTGAGGGAAAGAAGCAATTTTCTGAGAATTTGATTAAATTAAGATAATAAAAATCTGTGGATTCAAATGTGGTATTATAAAAGTTTAGAGGTTTTGTTCTGGAGTTTTGATGTAAATCACTTTCTTGTTAAATTCTGCATTTGGTGATATACTATATTATTTGGGGGCAAAATTCAGTATGCTAAATCTGATTTTTAAAAGACCTAATTGTTTTAAAATAGCCAGCCCTATCTATGATTTGTTCTGGAGTGCACGTACTCTTTGAGTCCAGATTCTTAGAGGCAAGTTGTTTTCTCTTCATGGGAGCTTAAATTTTATATTGACTCTAAGTTTATTCCAGCTTAAAAATTCTGAAGTATCTACACAAAACTTTGATAATTTTTTTAATGATTTTGACTTTTTATTTCCTGTTTTTAAACTTTTTAGAGTTTAGGAAAAAAAAAAAAAAACAGGCTTGAACTGTTGAGTTCAGAATGCCTTTTACTCCAAAACTCAGGTCACCAGTAAGAAAAATACCAGCTCATGTTTGTATACAAACATGACAACCCTGGACTACAAAATCAAAGAAAACTTCAAAAAGAATAATGCTGTCACATGACAGAGTTTTGTTGTGTTTCTTTACACCTACACAAGCTACCGTTTGATAAAGACACGATGAAGCCATGGTGTCTCACTTTCTTCAAATACAGTTGGGAACAGTGTGACATTTTAGCTAACTGATCACTTGCAAGAGATCGTTTCAGGATGGTAGCAAACACAGTTACATACTCTACTGTCAGTCACGCTCACAGCATCTTGTGACCTTTTATGGCATATGATAGGAAACTGAGGACTATTTGTGTGACTGTTGGGTAGTTTAAATCAAAATCAACATAGAAAAGATACAAGGATAAACTTAACAGTTCCAAACTCTCTTTTTTCATAGTTCATTCCTTCCCAAGACTCACCTAGGAATAATGTAGCAGGAGAAGATTTCCTGCGCTCGGGCTCTGGATGCAGATTTTGTACTGTTACTTATTCAATGTGAACTAAATCACTCTTAGCCAAAAAGGAACTGAACTTTTGATTTCGAGTTGGTCGTGTTCTTTTCAGATCAATGTAATTACACTGGTATTCTCCACTTTGGCATAGGCTCAGTAACTAAAACACAGACCTGAAAATCTAATATTACCTATTTTAACACAGTTTGATTTTAAAAATACATTTTAAAGATTGGTATTTTTTCCAGCATGGATTGAAAACATGTTTGGGAGCCTCAGTGTTGAATTTCAGAGGAGGATTTAAATCCCTTCTGTCAGCTTCATTTTCATGTCTATTTAGGCTTGCAAAGGTCCCAGAGTGTCTGAGATTTGCAAGGTTCCTTGGGGTCTCCTATCGTGTATGTGTGGGCAATGAAAAATTGGAGGACATTGCGGAAGAAATCACCCAGAAGCTAAGAACATAAAGTTAACATGGAAGCTTGAATATATCCTTCTACAGGGGAACTTTCAACCTTAAATGCAATTGCTTAATAGTTCTGCTGCCATTTGAAAGGAAAAGCAGTGATGCTTTTAGCAATTGTGAAACTAGAAAATCAGTGAAGTGTGAATTTTTTCCATTCTTTTTTGACATCAGCTTCATAAGTCTACACTTTGGTGTGTTGAGCCATGCCAGCTTCTGTATGTTATTTATTTTGTATTATTTTGTCAAAATTATTGCACAACTGAGTAAAGGCACAAAGGGTGGGTGGTTGGACAATAAATTGAAAATTGGGCCCCGAAATTCCCAAGACTCTCTCAAAAATATCAGGCCTAGGAGATAATGAAAGAGAGAAAAAGGGATATCTCCTGCCAAAGCTAAAGGACAAAACAGAGAGTTACAGCTAATCTCTCTACTGCATCTCTGATCATGCGAGCAAATCACAGAAAGCCCAGGGTCTTGATATTATTACTTTGCTATAAACAGCTTTCAGCACTCTTTTCCCCACATTTTTTTTTAATTTATTTTTAGAAGCCAGTGTAGAAGTTATACTCCTTAAATTTTGTACTGTGTGCCTTGTCATTGTCTGAAAATTTATGTAGTTGTTGCTATGGCTGCAGCTCCATCCACTGCATATTCTCAGTTCTTTATAGCTGAAGTGCTTTGTGGAGTACAAATTTCCACTGCAGCGGTGCAAGGGAAACAGCATAAGGTAGTCTGCTTTTTTCTACGCACTTCCATGTGTAGAATGTTACATGTATTTTGAAAATCTGTCAGTCACCAAAAAGCTGTTTCTTTTTCTGCTAATGTTACAGAAATTATTTACTGTCTCCTTTCTCCTCGGAATATTGTAGAGGGTAATGGAGTCACATATATTTAAAGAGTCTAACTGGCTTTAGCAAACACAGTATTGTTTTGCTTCCTTTTCATTCGGCTCACAGAGCCTTCTGTTTTTTCCAGTTTGAGCACAATTGTTCTAAACATTTTTTCAGCACTGTTAAGAGGTAAGTGCCAGGATTTAGCATGTATAACATTGTCTGAGGCATTTGTTCAGCTGTCTGTTGAATCCCCTGAAACTAATGCTCAGTCTCTATTAATGTCTCAGTCCCTGGAAACCAAAGCCCATTCTCTCCTATAATTAATCTTGCAGGTACTGCCTTGACATTATTGGTTCACCAGCAGAGCAGAACTGCCTTAGCCATCAATAATAATTCGACACATTAGGATGAGGCCTACACACCCAGCCCACAGATGCAGCTCAAATGTGTGTAGACTCCAGCACTCCTTGCTGACTGGGGAAAGCAGAAAGAAACAAAAAAATCCTCTGCAATCAAAACTGTTTTGATCGCTGGATAATTTTGCAATACAAAGGCCATGGTGTTACTCAGGCTTTTGCTCTATGTTTTTTCTCCAAATGTAGGCATTGTTTGCCACAATGCTTGTGATTGTCTGTTTACTGAATCTTAATACTAAAGCTGTTACAAATTGTCTTTCACAGATGGTAGGAGCTTCTCAGATCAGGAGAGGCAGGGAATTTATTACTCAATATTTTTGTATTACTGATTGGGACGTGAGAAGCATAAGCAATCTGTCCTACTGCAGGGTTTGAGCTCTCCCTCCTTCCTCCCCCAACCCAAAAATTATGGCTAGCTGGAGAAGGGCTTTTTTTTCTCATTTTGTGTAGATAGCAGCTGTGCAATTGCAAGCAGAATGCTTGCTTTGATCCTCCTTTCTTTAATTGAAATCCACAATTATGAGATTTGTTTCTTTTATGTTTGCTAGTTTATTGGTTTAATCTACAAAATGTGCTGTCTTGCTGTCTTGCACAGTTAAAGGCAACAGCACAGTTGGGATTTAAATGGCAAACTTGGAGGGGAGTTGCAGTCTCTCAGGTATTGGGGGGATAAAACTTCTTTCATCTGATTTCAGATCATTATATGTATAGGGTAGCAACAAGAACACAAACAACGTGTCAACTAATTGTAAAGAATATCCCTAGGTAGCCACTTTATGTAAACTAGCCACATGAAAGGAAATTCTAATATGGAGGCAAAAAATCCTGCTCTGATAGCTTATTTCAGGATTTCCTCTATTTAGAAGTCCTTGTAGTAACAGTTTTCATTACACATTTTACTGGCCTCTCCAGCTCCTACTTACATGAGTTTAGCAGAACGTTTTAGAACAGCCAGGGTATTCACATTTTGAAGAGGCATTGCAAAACTGGCAGATGCAGAACACGAGATTATATGACAGAGTAATCACCTATGAACCAGAGGAACTGAGAGAGCAGCTGGACTCAGATTTACAAATAATTTTACCTTGTTAGATCTAATTGGGGCAAAAAAATTGCAAGACTTAGGTCCACCCTTGGATTTCTTTCTGTTTGTTTTTTTTTGGTTGTTACAAATGTCAGCAAATCTCTTCTAAAAAATCCTCAGGAAGAAAAAAATATATTTCACTTAGTGTCTTTGCTAAGAATTTCTTTGACAAGAATTTTGGCCAGAAAAAAGGACTATTAAATAAATCTTAAAAAACATTTTGTGTTACAAAGTGTGTGCATTTGTGATAACTTCCTTTGCTTGTGAGACAGATATATAGATGCCTCAGAATACAATTTCTAGCTCTTTAACTACTAACATGGACAACATGGATTGCATATCAGATTATCCATCGGTATTGTATAACATTTAGATTTCTTCTAGAAATATTCCCAAATTAGTATAGATTGCTAAAAATTCTTAAAAATTTGTTCTCAAATGTATGAAAAAACCAAAATGAAGTCATTATTAAAACTTTATTGATAGTCATGGATCCATTTTGGAGCTTTCCGAGTTTACCTAGATAGTAAATATTCCTCAATTTAAAAGAAGCCCTTTGCTCATCTATAGAGTTTTTTTCCTTATGACACCAAATAAGAAAATTTACATAATTAATGTTGAATAGAGCTACATCAAACCCAGATCTGACTGACACCCTGTCCTAAAGGCTTAGGACAGACCTCACTGAATTCAATCAAAAAAGACTCACAGCAGCTTTAGATCAATTTACATTAAGATGTAAAGACCCAAGTCTACGAATTGAGGAGGCTAAATGATATGAACTTAACCACTCTATTGGCTTGCAGCTTTGATAATGAGTAGGATTGCCGAGACAGGTTTTCCTTCAGTTATAAAAAGCCCACAAGGCTTTGCAAGAATCACTGATAATAATGAAGAGCAGTGTCCTCTTGCTAAAATAAATAAATAATCCAATGTATTTATTCTTGTAGTGATGATGAAGGTGCAGAATTTTCTCTGGCAGGAGGGTGGATGGAGACTGAGTGAAATATTTTTATTATTATATTAATTATTAAGTACTGATTATTTAAATTTTCATTTGTGTAGCCCTGTAGCCCCACACTACAGTTTTGCCATTACTAACAGCAGTCTAGAGGCTCTGCATTGACTTTACAAGGCCTCAGCTCTCGGGATTGTTAGGCTTACTGTTTCTGAGCACGTATTGATCTGCCTGTTGCCTTATGTGGATTTAGTTTAGCTGTAAGAACAATTTTTTCTTGTGTTTCGCTTCTCTTTGCTTATGGGACAACCAGTCTTACACAGATAGTTGTAGCAAGTAGCTCAGGAAATAATGGACGGATTAGTTTAACGACTGTGTAGCTGCTGCAACAGTTTTGTGCACAGAAGGTAAACTGCAAAATTTGTGACACCGAGAAGAGTAAGATGATGGGCCTCCTATGGACTAAAGAAGAATCCGTAATGACATAATGTCTGTCCTCCCATGTCTGACCACAAAGAATTCTTACACACCACATCTACACATCTCTCAACCTTCTCCAGAGATGGTGACTCAACCACGTCTCTGGGCAGCCCATTCTGATGCTCCACAAACCTTTCGGTTAAGAATCAGGATTTCCTCTGAAGCTCTTCCGTGTAATGTGCTGTTCTGTTGGTTTGTGTTATTTTTCTTAGGGGCTGAAGCAGCAACTGTGTCACTCCATCATATAGATTCTGATAAGAGACCGCTTGCTCCAGTCATTTGTGACACCAGTAACAATAGTTCAGGTTAGCTGTTGCTTTAGGACACTAAACTGCAGTAAAACATACTCCTTTTGAGTATGTTTACTTTTATTAGACTCCTACAGTTATGCTATCCTGAAAATAGTGTTCAAAAAGTTGTAATGTGAATCAGAGAGAAAATAAATAGCTGATACTAAGAAGCACTTACTATTTTATAACCCTCTAGAGAAGCTTTTCCTGAAATGATATAATGCAATTTTATGATATGAGAAGGTAATGTATGCAGATACTGAAGGTGTATGTATTGAGTTCTAGCTCAACAGTAAATTAAATTCTCTCTAACGTGTAAGAAAAAGAAATATTTCCATTGCAAAATGTAACAGCACCTGTGCATTTTTTTTGTTTATTTTGTTAAAGAAAGGACTTCAGGCCTAATTTGCAAGCAAATTTTGACTCAGAATAAAGTAGTTACTATGTTAGGTTCACCACTTGAGAAATGAGTAACATACAACCTTTTTAACCTTGCAAAGTATTCTGTGTTGAAATTTGTAAAAAACATTTCACACGAGGGCAAATGTTAAAGTCAATGCGAGTGTAATATAAAATTATCACTGGTAACGTAAACTTTAATTATCCTTCAAAGACATATAGATAATTCTCCTAGCAGTACTGTGGATATTTGAGAAATCATGGAGGGAAACAGATAAAAAGCAGTATGCATGACGAGGACAAATAGGTTTGGGAAAACATCATTAGCAGTATAAAAATTTATCTTTTCACACTAAGAGAAATGATCACATTATCTGTTTCTACCTTGAAATTTACTATTACTTTGTCAGACCTAGAGAAAAGGCAATTTATCTAAAAGTTTTGCTGCTTTTTCTAACTGTATTACCTGCTTTATTAAAAATGTGACCTCTTCGCAGATGTCACATCTCTTCTAACCACATTTGTACACCGGGGCATCTACTTCATTACAAACTTGCTTACAGTGTTTAAATAGCAAACAATAAATATAAGTCATTGTGTTAGCCAGCTTATGTAACAGAAAAAAGTGCAACTCCAAAGATATTCTCTTAGTATCAGAGAAGCAGTACACCTAGTAGTGACGTGTGATGGGACAAGAAATACTATTCTGATATCATTCAGTGTTTGTTTACAAGCAGCTAAATAGAGCATTAAGGCATTCAGATAGGCAGGATTCAGAAGGGATAGAAAGGTTCCTGCACAGAATTCCTTTCTAATGATATTCCTCTAAGTAGTTGAGAATTGTGAAGAAAGGTGAAGGAGATATTTCATGGAAGACTGGAAAAGCAGTAAATAAGACTGTAGGTCTACGCAGTAAAAAAATGCTTTTAAAAAACAAAGACAAATATTGAGAATAAGAATGCCTCACAATAATTCATTGCTGTGTATATGATTTATAATTCTGACTTCACTGATATGAATATATTTTTTGGTTATTCATTGATATTGAGAGCATCCTAATCTCCCTCAAATTTAGCACCAGGGAGATATTTGAATATTCCTTAGTTTTTGGTGACTTTGAGCTAATCCTTCTTGCTTTGATCCCATGGGTAGAGTCCAGAAAGGTAAGACATCCATATATTTGAAGACTAGCATATTAGGATGGAAATAAGCAAAGTCAAGATAGTAAAGCATAAGAAGCTGAACTATTCTGTTCCTCTCCAGTCTTTTATAAATACATAGTACAAATCTTAAAGACCAGAAAGGGGAACAGATTAGTTTTGAAGGAGACAAAGGTTGCTTTTAACCACTGAAGAAAAGCAGATTTTCACAGTGAGAGGAAAGAGATACCTCTTGTAGAAACTAGCAGTTTGACATAAAATTTTTAATACAAAATATATATTTGCTGTGTATTTTAAAAGAAACAAGCATTAAAAAGTGCATACATTAGTTTCAGGAAAAAGCAAAAGCATGAAAGGGCACAAGTTTGAGTGAGACCTGAATTTACTTAGCATTTTCACAATCTCTGGCATGCATAAAATTGGGGAGAAATATCAAACGGACAAAGATATTTATTTTTGACATAAAATTCCATCTTCATTTTACTGGCCATTTCTGCTACAAAAGCATTTTTGTTCTCATAATGTAGCTAAAATAAAATAGAACAAATACCATTCTTTGATCAAGTAAATAAGAAATGCAACCAGAGTACTCAAATTTATCGTCTCCTTACTGATGGATAATGAAGACCAACTTCCATCAACAAGAACACCAAAACCAGAAAAGACAAAAGAATCTATTAACTGAGAAAATATTTTCCCTTTTTATCTGCTTAGAATCTGTCCTGCTCTGTTCTCCTACTATCCCACAGTGCTGTGACAACAATCTCATTAAATTTAATTTAAATTGTGACTGAGTTGAAATGATAGGACAAGAACTTCATAACAGCAGACTGTTGACTGCATTATTGCCCCTCTCTTATATTTGTTAACATTCATTCACAGTCTAAACACACACACTAAAGAAATGTCACAGACAACAGTGTTTCTGCCTAAAAAAAGCAACTGATGAAGCCATGAAGGCATTGCTATAAAGGTTCATGGAAACACAATAACCTGTAAATCATACACCACAGATAGAATGAGTTCTTTTCCCTGTATTTCATATTAAAAATATTTGGTCATTCATTTGTATACCTATGAATATATATATATCTGTCTTTGTGTTGGTAAATCTCTATATCCAATGAAATTATCTTGAGGTGGCTGATAGTTGAATAAGCCTTATGGCTAAGCAGCTTGTACAGATGCCTGACAATCTATATATTCCTGGAATTCAAATTCCTAGCTGTAAAATAGGCATAACAGTGCTTGGAAATTTGTGACAAAAATATTTTTTATGGACTTATTTTCTATGTTTATGATATATATATAGAGAGATATACATAGATAGATATATATACCTCTTTTCAGTATTAATATCCTTCAACTGTAATTCAAAATTAAAGCATTTTGCACCTGAATACAGCTCAGTCCTTTAGTCATGATAGACGTAGGTTTGCAGAACACGACATAGGTGACTTAAAAGTTCTCATAAAGATCAGGAACAAACCTGCAAAATAATTTTAAAACAATCCATAGTCTAATATTAACTAATACAAGTTAATTTCAAGCATCATGAAGGCCTACTGATCTACACTTTTGATCATCATAATCTTTGATTATATTTAAAGCAAATATTTACTTTATTTATTGTGTGTTCCCACAAAATAAAATTGTGATAATTAGTCAAATATGATTGATAAACTCATTCAGGAAATATCTCAGGCATTTTGCTTCCTTTTAAAATTACTCTTTCCTATTTTTTTTTGAAAGCAAAATCAGATGTAATTTCAATCCTGTAGTAAAATTAATGCGCTTGGCATCAGTCATATTACCAGCAAACCTGAACTGAACATTTCAGATGTCACTGAGAAGAATCTTTAATTACTGTAAAAATTCCTCAAAACTACTAAGAAAGGAATAAAGGAAACATTATGCCACTGCATACATCCTTCACAGCCACTTCTAAAATTCTGTGTACAGTTAAGCTCTCTCAGTCTCCAAAGAAATGACAGAATAGGAAAAGTATAGAGAAGATGGATAAGGATTAAGGTTTCTCTGTAAGCGATATCAAAACAAGAATTGCCACTACAGAAAAAATATGATGAGGAGTAAAGAATATGGTAGAGTTTTATAGAGTGATAAGTGTCATAGAGACACTGGATGTAGATTTACATTTTGTTGCGTCCTCCCAGTATGAGGACATGGGGAAATGCACACAATTAATGTTGAAACGGCAGTTCCAAACCAGTCATTGCACAGGAATAAAGAAGCTGTAGAATACCTTAATGCAGTTTGTTATCCCTGGATTTAGAAAGTGACTGGACAAATCTGTGAAAGAAGAATACTTCTCTGAATGCTATGTACACACTCTGTAATTCTCCTTTTATCACCTTCATGACATCAATTTTTCAGTTAAGCTTTCTAAAATGTAACAGGATCATAAATATTGTAAATTGATAATGGTCTGGAAGACCAACAGTTTAGAACCTTAAAACAATATTCGTTATAATTCTCTAATGTTTCCATTATTATAGTCCCTAATATCTGCCAAGAATGGTCCAGCGTATTTCCCTTGAATTCTGACTACCAAGATGGAAAGCAGTGGCAAATGCCAAAATGGTTTAATGTTCTATTAAGGACAATGCTGCAGTAAATGCATACAAGGTGGGATGCTGCTGTAGTTAATTAAAAACACTAAACAGCCTGCAGTAGACAAAAACTATAAATCATTTTATGCCCCTAAACAGAATAAAATATACTGTTTATAATTATGCTGAAGTATACAGTATCAGTTTTTAGTTGTTCTATGAAGACTTCAGCATAATTATATGTGATCATCATGTACTTCATGCTCACTGCAGTATGGTCCAAATTTATTTCTTGAAGAGTCTTTCAAACAAAATTTAATTTAAAATTATATACCAAATGACAACAACAGAATCTACAAAAGAAGAAAAGGTGAGTCAAATCCCTGATTTTTAGATTTATTGCATCACTAATTAGGATAGAGCCAAAAATACAAGAAAAGGAACAAACCAATTACACTTTTAATTCCTCAGACAGTCATATGGATTTAGCCATTAAAAACTGCTGGTTTACTAGACAAATATAAAAGTAAACAGGATAACATTACCTGGATGGAACTCAACAATCATTCCTATAAAAGCTCTTTTCCTTGCTGACGAAAGAACGCCATGAATATGTAACACAGAATACACAGTTCTGGAAGATTTACAGCTAGAATTTTCAAATAATGATATTGCTAAAAATAAAAATAATTTTATTATCAGTTTTGGGTTTCAGAATTCTTATGGAATGTACATATTAGAGTTAAAACTACAATTATTTTTCCACTCTGTTATTCACACTACAAAAGAATGCTTATTATTTGTCAACATCATTAAAGTATAAAGTGACTTTTCTTGGTTTTTTTCTTCTTCTGTTTTGTGTGGGTTGTGACTATTTGATTATGCTCTATTCCTCTTACACTAAGTGATAATAGAACCTTTTTTTACATGACTTTCATGAATGCTGGTTGCACTTTGTTAATTCTGGGATCCTAGCAACAGCCCACTTTGCAATGTGCGATATCTATTTTAAAGCAAAAAGCTTTAATTGTGGAAAATCATGTAGAAATGCATGTCATTGTTGATTAGAAATCAAACATTTACTGACCCAGATAAATATTTTTTATTTTGCATTTACTTGGTACTCTTTTCTTCTGAACATCTACAGTCATGCTACCTAGAGTGTGGGTTCATCTTGTCCCTCTTGATTTGCAAGGGAGGCAAATATTTCAAAATGATATGCAAAGTATTTTTCAGTCTGAAGTATTAGAAATTTTTGTTACTGAAGTAGTTGATACAACATACATAGCATACTCCCTATTTGCTGGAGAATTTACATCAGCATTAAAACAGCTCATTGTGTGGAAGTGTCTTAAACTCAGGAAGCAGTTAAGTATAGAGAAACATGCACATTAGTTAGGCAACAAACCAAAGAACAAAATTTCCGTTGTGTCCTGAGGTGAATTTTTGACATTCATGTTGGGCATAAGATTCAATAAAGATGCAAAAATTATTTCCTTTTTAAAAATCTAGTGAAATTTTCCTTTGGTTTCACTGAATTTTGGGGTGATACTTTTTATATTTTTCATGCACCTCTTGCATGAGAGTTAGGATTCTTTGCATGCTTATATTTTAGGGTTTTATTTAGTTACACATTATAGTTAAATTTAAGAAATTCTTAGAAGACCAATCTTTGGCTGACCTGACAAGGCCACAAATATCAGGTGATAACATATTTACTCCACATGTGTTAACTCAGATTTTGGAATGCAGGGTTTTTTTCACTTCTGTATGGTTTAAGATATTATAGAGGTTTTTTAATGTTACATTTGTGGATATGCACTTATATGTCTGTCTGCGTTCTTCTTAAAATATTTAATAAGACTCTTTAATTTGAAATCTTGAACTTAAAGTCAAGAAACAATGGTCAGAAGGCAAGAAAATGAAGAAAGCAAGACCAAAGGAAAACAGTCCTCCAGTTCAAGATATGAGCTTTAGATAGGTATCATTTATTACTTAGAAAAAAACCCCATGGCTTTAAAAAAAGGACTTGATTCCATGTCTTCTGTGTTTCCAAACGAAGGCATTGCTACATGTTTTGTTAAACTTCCGTGAAATCCTTTGGTGTACTCACTGTACTTTGTTTCACAAGTATACATTTACATACATATTTTTATACATATACACATACATAAAACCATGAAAGTCATATCCCTGATCCATGAGAGAAGCTAACAAGATTGATCAAGAATGTGGACAATCTGAGGTAATATCTTTTATTAGAATCTGGTAGATGAATGCAAGTACATTACACAGTGCAGAAACACAGCAGTTTGAAAAATAGAATATTAAAATAAACAAATAGGAAAAATAAAAGAATTCAGAAGGATATAATGCTAAAATTTCCTGCAGAAATGCAAACAGGACCTGAGTGGTTAAGTATTTAAATGCAGAAGAAAATCAGAAAGGCAGAGACCATAGCCACAATCATTCGTCTAGACTCCATACTATGATGAAAAAGAATTATTGCTAAACTCTCCTTCACTCCACAAAATAAAACCCCTTTCAAGTCCAATGAGTTTTTCAGTCCTGTTTGTATAGCAAGGAGACTATGGTTATTAGAAATTTTACTTCTCCTTAATGATTCTTTATGTTCAACACCAATGAAAATCATCTTTTTGGACAGTTAGTGAATCAAAAATTCATGATTTGCAGTTCGAATTTGATCTGAGCATAAGTACTGAACTATCCAGGTCAATTCACTGTGGGGGACCATTGTAAGCATTTTCTTAACAAGAAAGAAAAGGCTTGGTAGTAAAGCAAATACGTGCTTCAAAAGAATTTGCGTACATTCTTTTCAACATTTGTATTTCTAAGTAATCTATAGGAAAATGGATGGAAGATGGCAGGGATCGACTCCAGAATGATAAAGAAAAAAAACAAAAGGGAAAAAAAGACTTTGTCTATTGTTCTCTGGTGAATGTTGCAGACAGGTCCCATCTGACAAATTAGCAGATTTCTAGAAATAAAGTACCCACTCCTCAAAGAAACGTGGTAAAACCTTTCAGCACAATGGGAACATCATTTTAATATGGTGGATAAAATTGTCTTCACAGTGAAATTACTTGATTTGGTATAAGCCATAACTCTCAAACTCCTGTGTCTGGGCTTGAAAGAAAAAGGGTAAGATAAGAAAAAATATCTTCCAAGTAAACTCAAATGAAATGTTGAAAAATGATGAACTTTTAAAAAATACATTTATTTGATATTTGAAAATACGAGACTTGTATGACAGGCAGGTCAAAGGAAGATCATTGAATTGAAATTATTTAAGTTTTATGAGAGGCCAGGTCAGATTAACACTCAGCATGTGTATGATGTGATCAGAGAGTGAAGGACTCTGGAGGACTCCTAAGTTTCATAGCTATTCAAGCTTTGTAGTACAATGTGAGAGGAATAAGGAATAATTTATCTTTATGGTTTATAAAACATGGTTTAAGAAACCAGAAAAAGTATCACGGTGCTTCTTGAGTTTGGGTATGAGCTGAGGATCCTAAGAAACTTAAGGCCTGACATTGTTTGAAGATGAACAGTTACGTTCCAATTGTTCAGAGATCTTAGAATCTTAAAGCGAAAGAAAAGCTCACAGTTTCAAAAGAAAAAAGAGTGGCAGTGGTTTTGAAATAAGGTTCTCACACAGAAGCCCATGATGTCTTGAATATTGTTTAGCCATACATTTTTGTGAGATGTTGGCCATCAAAGTCAAAAAAAATAAAAACAAAGTAAAACTGCAGATGAAGTAAAGACTTACATTATAAATCTATATATTTCATTTTCATATCCATATATTGATTATTAAAGCTATTTCTAGAATGAGGCATTTCGAAGTCTATTGGAAAACAAAGCTGATTTAAAGCCAATCTTGCAGTTCTCGTTCCCCTGAAGTTGCAGTCTGATTCAGCTGACTGCCTGGAAAATGTTCCTTACTCCCTCTGAGCAAGTGATTTGTATCTAATAGCAATGTTATTAGCCACAGAGACTACCTGATAGAGAGTGCTGTGTGTTCTACTTTTCTAGTCTGAATTTTTGTATTTTTTATCCACTGCATATCCCTTGGTCAAGCAGAACAAGTCTGGATCAATATGATATTTAGTGACTTTTTGCATAAGCCTGAAACTGGGAAAGGTGAACATCTTTCAGTCTGTTGCATGACAGAAACACCCTGGAGTCAAGCAAAAATTACTTAAAGGAAAGTTCATATTGAAATAAGTAGGCCCTGACATTTCACCATTCAGATGGCAATTTTTAAATATCCTCTGTTCTGGATAGCTGTCCATTGTGTTTAGTGAACCTCTTAACCTGGGTGTAGAAAATGGACCATTTTCAGATCTTCATACTTACTGCTGTGTTAACACAGCTTGATAAGAGGCGCAACATACCTCAGTCACCTCTGTTGCTGCTAAGTGTTTCACTATTTCTGCTCTTTTCCTTTTACATTGTAATTTATTTAGGCTACTTTTCGGAGCAAACTGAAAAGTCCTACAGAAAGTTTTCCTGATGTCTGTGAACTTGCCATTGCGCAAACTTCTGTTTCCTTTGCCCAACACATAAATGACTGTTCTAAACAAGAAATGAAAATTGCAATATCATTTTATTAAAGAATTATTAACAACAAATAACTTATTTTAGGTTTTGCAAACAAAACACAAATCAGTTATTTTCATATTTCTTTTTGATAACTACCTAATATTGTAATAATTTAAAGTGTGAAATAAAATGAACAAGTCAAAGAGGTCATTTATTCTCATGGGAAATCAAAATATCAAATAAATATAAAAACCAAAACCAAGTCTCCAATTTTTGGTTTTGAACTTTGTTCAGTATTTCATGAAAATGCCTGTAGACATAGAGCTTATATATGCAGCTTTTCCCTCTTGTCATTTGTGTGCACAATTACCCATATTTCATGCCCAATCACCATACACGCAAGTATTCTGGCATTCTTTTTCATTTTCAGTTCTACATTAAAAGCTTGGTTTTAGCATTTAAAATTTATATACCTTTTTAACATATTAACCTGTGAGATATGATTTGCCTATAACATGTTTTTAAATATATGCTTGTATTTGCATCTAAATTAACAGACCGTGTAATATGAAGACAGTATGAACAGCAGTTTTCAAAAATTTAAGGTACCACAGTTTTCACAATGTTCTATACATTTAATATGAAACTGGCAATTCCAATTAGTTGTGTAATCTGCTATCTAGTTTTAAGACAAACAGGGAAAAACTTAGTGTTAGCTTGGTCAAAGAACTGATATTTAAATATCTTCTCTGGCAATTAAACTTTGAATTGGATTATAATTGAGCTAATTCGTCCTCTCTTCTCAAAGGAAAACACAGTTAGATTCTAAATTAGTAAAATATTTTATTTCATCCTAATAATATTCAAGACAATTAAAGATGAATCTGTCAGGCAATGAATCAGTTGGAACTTGAAAGTTCTCTCAATCTTATAAATTAATCTCATTTCTGTTATTTACAATGCATCACATACATGCACAAGCCAGATGCACCAACAAAGTAAATTATTTTGTTGAACTAAAAAGAGAGAAATATTGCTGTTCAAAATCTAAATGTAGAAAGCTATGACAAAAGAATTTGGTGAAGGCAAAAGTTTTGATTGCTTAGCTATTACTTCTGGAATCAACCTGTAGCTGCATATTCTGGTAAAAGTACCTGTAAGAACTTGAATGCTCTTGCAAAATTCACAGGGTTTGGTTCAAACAAGTTTAATCCAGAGGAAAATATTCATGATACATGAAGTATATTAAAGCTATAAACAAAGTGAGAACGTTCTTTAAATAACAAAATCTCTAGATAGTCCTAAGGTGATTCAGTTACAAATGCCAATAAAAAAAAAAAAACTCCACAAGAAGGCCTACTTGAAGGTCTTCTCACCCTTAATGAATCCAGACTATTTTGAACCTGACAGTATCACAATGTTCTATATAAGCAGAGGGATTTTACGAAATGTTATATAACAATATATCTTGGCAGATATTATTATATCTATATATTCCTATTGTGACACACAAGTATTTCCTTCATCTATGTAACTTAACATTATAGTCTAAATGTCTTGTCAGACTTTGTAAATTACTTTCCTTGGAAGAAAAGAGAATCAAAAGAACTTTACTATGTATGAAGTCTAAATGTTTTAAGTAACAGGTATGAGAACATCCCAGCTGCCATAATGCAGATGTTCCTTTACTCAGCATCGAATATTTATATGTTTAAGTGCACGATGAAGAGGATACTGGAGAAAATAGTGCTCTTTAACTGGGATTGGCTTGATTTTCCTTTTGTAGCATCTACTTACATAATTCACATTTAAAACAAGTTTATCATTTCTGATCAGTCCCTACTTCCCACTTCAGCTCAGTGCATGGAAACAGACAGCTCTCAGTTCCTGCTTAGCCCTTAGTGAAGTAAAACAATGTTAAAGTCTAGGTGAAATTTGCCTAAGCATATTTCAGGAACTGACTCAATGGTATTGGAAGTGAACCTAGGAAAAAGTAGTTCACCTTTGCTGGTTTTGTGTGACCATTCTTTGCAGTCCCTACGGACTCAGTTTAAAGAAAAGCAGAAAAGAATATTTAAATAGTTAATTTTTAGAAGTCATTTCAATGTGGTGATGTTTGTATTTCTATGTTTATAAAACCAAGATCTTTTATATTTGCTTTTGTCTGAGAATTTTGTCAAGAGCGTGCTTATAAGAAATATAGCAGTCGTTAATACAGATCTATGTAGCTACAGAAGCTTTAATCCATTTGTGTGTCATTTGTGTGTTATTTGTGTTACCTTGCAAATGGCTGAATCATTGATGCAGGCCTTTAAAATGACAAACGATAAAAATTAGGCAGAAAGTGCAAATCAAATTTAGAACAGGCATAAAATGCATGTAGAAATATTTCTCTTTCAAGCCTTTTATGTAAGGCTTTCTGGAATCAATGGATTTTACATTCATGAAATTTGTATCAAGCAACTTTTGCAAACTGACCTCCTGTAGAATCCACAAACCTATTTGGAATCAGAATAAAAAAACCCCAATCTATAATGTACTAAGAACAGAAAAAGCTTTGAAGAGTTTTGACTGCAGAAATTTCTCCCTTGTAAAAAGGCTCTATCAGTTTCTAGGCAACATAGCTCTTCTAAATCCCTTTCATGCTCTTTATAGTATCCCGTCAAGCGACCCTGCTAGAAGAGACTGTTTAGAGCAGCCACGGGCATCATAATGATTTCTGCCTGCCAGACTTGTTTGTAATTCAAGGTTTTTGCAGGATGTCTGCTGTATAACCTAACAAGGCCCCATAGGAGTCAATATCTAAGTTGATTCCCCTGGCAGCCAATCTCTTTGCAACAACTTAAGAAAGTGACTTACAGGCAACTGGCTTGCCTCTCTTCTTCCTTCACATCACTGCTTCCATTTGTGTGGACACAAGCAACCCCGACAGAGACCAGACAGTCCGATGCACAAGAGCTTATCGTTGAACCTCTTCCTTCAGTCTCTAACACTGGTTTGCTTTCTTTACCAGGGTATTCAACAGGTAGCAGTGTCTGTCTATAGCCATAGGGTAGGATGGATAATCTACAAAGATAAAGATAGAAATTGTGCTTTAATTAATTTCTTATTAGAATTCACCAGGCCTGCTGACACCTGTGAAATTGCTTTGGTTACTGTAATGGCTCTTCAGAAACAATGCTGTGTTATAAGCACAATCTGTCGCACAACTGAAAACTTGACTTATAGCATGCAGCTATTCTACCTGATGGCCCTACATGGTATATTGTACATCCTTGACAAGCAATTAGATGTTTATGAAGACACTTGTTGCTTATAATTATAATCCTGCTAATTTCCTCATTCCCTAAAGCAACGTTAGTGTTTGCTAATGAACTGCAGATTAATTCGCTTTGAATTAGTCTCTACTCCCCTTCTGTCCCACCCTGCCCAATCTAGATGGCACTAATTTTGCTTTGGGGACCTTAAAAGAATTTGTTGTTATAAGAGTATGATTCAAATGGCCTGCGCTATTATTATTTAAGAATTTGGTTTACCTTAATTTGCATTCAATTATTCTCTAATGTTGTGAAATTGACCTGAGAGATTATGTGTTAAAAAAGAAAAATAGACAAATTATACAGATCAATACAAATAAATTGTATGGGTGATACAGTAAGAGTAGATCGAAGTGTTGCCCTTTTCTCTGGGGCATCTAATGACATGAAGTCAGTAAAATCAAACAAGCTTGATGGTCCAGGTTCACTTTGTAATGGTTTAATAGCAGCAGCATATAAACTCTGAACACAACACATTTTCTCAGATAAGACAAATTTTATATCTACTGATTCCACACATCTCTGCCATATCTTTTCAAAACAAAATGTTTACAATAGCGATCCTGCTTTTGCTTGAGCATAAAAATACTGATTATCTTTTTTTTCTTCATCTAAATCTGTGTAATATCTGATCTGACTCTATGTGACTAGGATTCACTATGTAGGCTGATACAAACATCTCTCAGAATCATGCTTGAAAATAACAAATTCTTGCTTCCAAACTTCGCATCAGCTGCCAACCTCACAATATAATCCCCGATTCACACTGCATCAAAGTTCTCATTCTCTGCCAGCAGCTGCTTGCTGAGCTATTCTTGCCCTCCCCTTCTTTCCTTGGCAGATGATGTGTTAAAAAAGTGCTAACTGGGGTATGTACCAACTGCAGGTGTGCCAAATGGGACAAGCAGATGCTCCCAGGAAGGAGACAGGACAGAGTTCTTCCGCCTCCATGGGATTACTTTTAAATGCCATAATGAAGGCAATATGCATACTGCTCTGGTGGAAGCACTAGGTATATTCGCACCATCTACCCTCATTCAACATTAGTTATTTTTTAAATAAAATAGGGGGCATGTGTGTATGTTTAGTTGCATTAATTAAGGAAAGGTGGATTAAATGTGTTTTAAAAAAATCCAAATAACTAAAACGTTAGCCTACTGCAATCCTGAGGTAGTTCACATAAATTCTACTAGGTGAAAACAATGAAATAAAAGCATTGGTCTCAGTGATTCCTAATTCTTATTCTTCATTCTTTTATGACTTCTTAAAATTCAAGTCACATCATGACTGGAACTTTTTCTTGAATAAGTATTAGGCAGGCACTTTGAGAATTTGGCTCACAAGGGCCAGATGTTTAAAACAATTCAGCTCTCACTTAACAGTCACATTGAAAAGGCCGGATTTTCAAGTGCTCAGTACGCAGTGGAACACCAGTGCCAACTCCTACCACAAATGAAGCCACTATACAGAGACTCCAAAAATGTATTGAGAATTAAGGAGGTAGGAGATTGTTTGTTAGTATCTTTGCTATAAATCAAGCCTCAGGTGTTAATTTTTGTGGTTTAGTTATTTGTAAATCATGAAATTGAATTATTTGATGATATTCACCTTATCCAAGAGGAAAAAAAAGGAAAATGTAAAGATCTTAAGATTCAAATGTTTTAAAACTGGAGCATGCAATAGTCAGAAATTTTCGTTTAGACTGTTTTGAACTCTGAATGAATCGTATTTGTGAATGTGAGGTTTGCTCATAATACCATAAGATTTAATGAATTGTTCTCTGAAATTATTTCAATGCACTTTCATGCTGTGCCTCTGGAATGATCCAGACACCACTCGTTTATATTTTTAAAATGGAGAAGAAAATTTTTTTTTACATGCAGGACTGAAATTACACTTATCATGACAGATTTAGATTCTTCGGACCTAGGATTTGTATCTGAAATTACCTTGTACATGACAATAAAAGATTGCCACAGGCAGAAGTTGAATTGACACACACCTAGGTTCAAACAAAAATAACTGTACAATACTACTCATAGACAGTGACGTATTTTGTGAAGAAAAATGCATAACCATCATTAAATATTCAAAACATCCTGGGCAGTTATCATTCTTGTGAACTTTTAGGCTTTATGAAATTCACAAAAAAACCCCAAACAAGTCATTTTAGCTAATTACATTGAGTCTTGAATAAGCAAAGGTCCAGTTGAATGGAGAGCATAATGTGACCTATGTGTAAAGTCAGAAGAAATATCTGAATTATCCCTTTTATCTGCACTGGAGACATACCCAAACCTATAAATAGATGTCTTTGGTATCATCCTTCCTGTATAGTTTCATAACTGGACATGAGAGTGGTGAGATGTGTATTTTAACTTTCTGAAAATATGCGGTAAAAAATACTTTTCAAATTTTTCAATTTTTATGTGCACCACAGAATATTACAGTGATGGAAAAACAGTTCCTAAACTAGTTACACCAATTCCTTTAAGTATTCAGAATATATAGTAACTGAAGGTTTCATGAAATCAGAGGAAAAAATAAAATAAACCAAAAAATGGATCTGAGTAGAAGACTTACCTTCTTTCATAACAACTGATAGAAATGCTACTATTCTAGAAATGTTAGAAAAACATGTGTATGTAAGGTGAGGTATCTATCTTTGCAGTGTATGCTTCTGATGACGTTGCTTTACCCTTAGTGAGTTTCTTTTAAGTAGTTTTACCTGCAGGGAGCACAGCCACACTCACTGTGCAGAAGGTGAAGATTTTTCTATGTGCCTGAAATTTGAAAGTGGTGAGTCATTACCCTTCACACACTTTTATAGTGTAATTGCTCAGTGGCAAGTGTATGGAAAAAGTTCAAAGAAGAGTGTGGAAGTTATACAGATTTTCTGGATTTACACATACACACACAAAATTCAAGTTAGTTGCAGTTATTTGAAGAGGCAGGTTCAAAAGGAACTCTGCTGAATAAGTTAAATCAGTTAATTCATAGAGTGTCACCTTAATTATACAAAATTCTGAAACATTAAAATATTTTTCTTTCAAGAGATTCATTATGTAGCAAACTGCCTATGAAATAGAAGTCATAGCCATATTTGTTTTCAGGTTGCTGAATAATACCAGATTTCTAGCTGAGATTTGCACTGGTACCAAATTATACTAGAAATAAAACTAATAATTCAGCTTTGTGTTTTACAGTTGTAAAGAGAGAGTCTTTTTTCAAATCTTTTCCTATTTCATTCATTTTAACTTAAGAATTTGGACTTGTTTTGGATTGAGGGTTACAGTATTTACTTCGAAGGAAAAAGCATGTTCTGGATTCACAATTGACAAATTACACTGTACTGATGTATTGAGTGTTACTAATATTTTTGTTATTCCTTTATTTTATAGTTTATGGCAAGCCTTGTTCCAAACATCCTGTCTTGAAATCTCCTTAGATATACTATATTTAAAGAAAACAAACAGAAATTAGAAAGGGAATCAATGTGGTTTTTTTAAAGAACTCTTTATCTCACTTTTCAAGGAGTACTCAACTCAAAAAAGACTTTCCACCAATGAACACTGGACAAGAGTATCTTATATTAGTAGGTTCTTCAAATTCAATATAGATTTACCATCCAGGGCCTACAAATGTTTCCTTTTACAAATTCAGAAAGCTCACTCTGCCTAGGCTCACTTTTTATGTGTGAAGAACACCCATGAGCGCAATCAGTGGCAATTGAAAGGTGAGACAACACATTTTAAAATCATAGAATCTTAGAAACATAGAATGGTTTGGGTTGGAAGGAACCTTAAAGATCATTGAGTTCCAACCCCTCTGCTATGAGTAGGGACACCTCCCACCAGACCAAGCTGCTCAACATCCCATCCAACCTCGCCTTGAACACCACTGGGGAGGGGGCATCCACAGCTTCCCTGAGCAACCTGTTCCAATGTCTCACCACCCTTATTATGAAGAATTTCTTCCTCATGTCTAAGCTAAATCTCCTTTCCAGCCATTCCCCCCCATCCTATCACTACCAACCCTTGTGAAATGTCCCTCCCCAGCTTTCTTGCAGGCCCCCTTCAGATACCGTAAGGCAGCTATGAGGTCTCCTCAGAGCCTTCTCATCTCCAGGCTGAACAACCCCAGGTCTCTCAGCCTGTCCTCATAGCAGATCATCTTTGATCATCTTCTTGGCCCTCCTCTGGACCCACTGCAACAGTTCCATAACCTTAAGTTGGGGATTCCAGAACTGAACACAATACTCCAAGCAGAGTCTCACAAGAGCAGAATAGGGGGGCAGAATCACCTCCCTTGACCTGCTGGCCACGCATCCTTTGATGCAACCCAGGATACTGTTGGCCTTCTGGGTTGCAAGCGCGCATTGCCGGCTCATGTCGAGCTTCTCATTGACCAGCACCCCCGAGGACTTCTCTGCAGGGCTGCTTTTAATCACAACATCTCCCATCTTGTATTGATACCAAGGGTTACCCTGACCCAGGCGCTGGACCTTGCATTTGGACTTGTTGAATCTCATAAGGTTCACACAAGCCCACTTCTCCAGCTTAGGAGAAGTGATTACATCCATTACTTGTCCCATGTTCACTGATGCAGTCACTCCATCACAGAAAGCCACTAGGTTGGTCAGACAGGACTGTCCCTTGGAGAAGCCATGTCGGCTGTCTCGAATCACCTCCCTGTCCTCCATGTGCTTTAGCATGGTTTCTAGGAGGATGAATCCATGATCTTCCAGGGCACAAAGGAGAGGCTGATGGGTCGGTAGTTCCCAGGGTCCTCCTTTGAACCCTTTTTAAAAATGGGCAAAATGTTGCCCTTCTTCCAGTCAGCAGGGACTTCCTCTGACTGCCACGACTTTTCAGATATTATGTAGAGTGACTCGGCAACCGTATCAGCCAATTCCTCCAGGACTCTGGGTTGCATTTCATCAGGTCTCATAGACTTGTACACGTTCAGATTCTTCAGGTGGTCACAAACCTGATCTTCTCCAACAATGGGAGGGACTCTATCCCCCTGATCCCCATCTTGTTCTGTGACCCTGGAGGGGTGAGGAGAGCAGCTGATAGTGAATACTGGGGCATAAAACTGTTGTTTAGTACCTCAGCCTTCTCCTTGTCTGTAGATACAAAGTCACCATTTTCGTTCATCAGTGGGGGTACGCTCCCTTTAACTTTCCTTTTCTGGTTGAGCTATAGAAGCCATTCTTTTTATTCTTTGCTTCTTTTGCCAAGTTCAGTTCCAGCTGCACCTTGGACTTTCTGACCCCATCCCCACACAATCGGGCAGCTTCCCTACACTCTTCCGAAATTTCCTGTCTCTGCCTACACTGGCTGTGTAGTTCCCTCTTGTTTTCCAGTTTGACCATCAGGTCTCAACTCAGCCACGCTGGTCTCTTCCCTACTCTACCTGATGTCATACATCTGGGGACTAAGCACTCTTGCATGCTATAGAAAACATCTTTAAATATTTGCGAGCCCTGTACCGCTCCCTTATCCCTGAGAACTTTCCCAAGGGGTCCTACTGACTAACTCCCTGAAGTTCTGAAAGTTTGCTTCCCTAAAATTAAGGGTTCTTACCTAACTCCTTGCCTGTCCCATATCCCTCAGGACCTTGAACTCTGCCAATGCGTGATCACTGCAGCCCAGGCTGCCTCTGATCTTGAAAACGTTGATGAGTTCATCTGCATTGGTGACCATTCAGGCCCAGTACCTCATCCTCTTGGATAGGAGTGTCTATTATCTGGGTTAAGAAGCTATTATCTATGCACTCTAGGAGTCTCCTGGATTGCCTACTGCTTGCCGTACTGCTTTTCCAGCAGATGTCAGGGTGGTTGAAGTCCACCAGTAAGACAAGAGTTTGCAAGCATGAAGCCTCCTGTAGTTGGCGGGAGAAGGCTACATCAGTAGGTTTTGCTTGATTGAATGGCCTGTAGTAGACACCAGCCACAAGGTTTCTTTTTTTAACTTGGTCTTTCATTCTTACCCATAAACTTTCAACTTGTTCGTGGCTATTCTCGTCTACTTTCTGTTTGGAAAACAGAATCTGACATAGGAGTTCTGATACCTAAATAAGTGTTCTAAGCACTAAGTTGCATTTAATTTCTCCTTTGGCTTTGTCAGCATTTCATACAGCATTGAGCATTCTTAAAGAGAGGCAAGTAAGAGTCTTTTCCTACAGTATACCACTTAATGCAATTAGAAGCAAGTTTCCAGTACAAGACAGGAAAGGTAAATTCCTTCTTCAGATCATACCAATAAGGGATGCTATCGATTTCCTTAAGAAAATTTCCAGTATGAAATGAATTAATAGGATGGCATCCTTCTCTCCACATTAGGTTTCTGCACCCTGTGAGGCAGAGCTCAGCTTCAAAACACAAGGAAGATATCCTAGTAAAATATTTGGTTGACATCCAAAGAAACTTCTTAGAAGGGTATTACTCTTAGAATGGTAATATAGATATTTGGAGAAGTTAAACAGGAAGAAATGTATGCATCACTAGGATTAGGTTCCAGCTGCCAGTTGTGAGGCTCTGTTGACTTGACAGCGTCAGATTCAGAAACCAAACTAGGAGATAAAGCTAAATCCACAAGTCACTCAAAAGTCGTGATTTAACAGAAATTAACTCTTCCATTGTACACATAAAAATTTATTAAAGTATACAGTCATCTAGCTACTCAAAAATTAAAATTGTTAGATTTTTGCAGAAAGATAAGAGAAAACAAGAAAGGAAATGTGATACATGGTCTTGTGTGTTTCTGTCCTTTTGTTTATACTTAATCTAACCAAGGTATGATCTCCACTTTTGAACCTCTAAAGTATTTTTGTCAGCTCCTTATGCAGGATCTATGCTTTTTCCTGTATTTTGAGTAAAAAAGATAATTTAAGTCCTTTTATTGTGCATTTCCAAGTAAATTACGGATTTTGGACTGACTATATAATTTTTATCTCTTCTCAATGGTTTCTAGAACTGCCTAAAATACAGAATGTTTAAAAAATGTAAAATAAATAACAGCAATTTTTGTCAGATTTACAGATTCTTGAAAATTATAACAAAGAAGATTAATGTCCTGGGAAGGGGGAAAACCAAATAAGAATCTAGATTTAATAAATATTATTGATTAAAGTAATATCTAAACAAAATTTTATGCCTCAGACAGCAGAATTTCTTGTTTTTATGGTGGTAAGACGTGTAAATCTTACCTTCCCAAAGCAGGATATATAGTAGTAGTAGTAGTAGTAGTACAGTAAATTAAAAATTTTAAGAGCCAATGTATTTGAATTATCAAACTATCTAAGCAGTGTTATTCATAAAACAGTATTATAGGGAATAATTAAACCAGAATCTAGGTACTCTATGGCAGCCACTGCTTTTTTCAATGGGTTATTCAATGGGTTATTTTCTTTCTTATCTTGTAAGAAATTCCATTGGTTTAACATTTTGCATTCATTGAATAATGAATTCAAGAGTTATAAACAATGGACAATTAAATTTTGAAAATAAGAAATATGATATTAACAAAATACAAAGTACTCATTCTAAAGAAAACATAAATGTCAAAATCCCATTTAGATTGCAATCATACTAATGACGAACCTTCTAGAAGAACTGTTCTCATAAGCCATCTTTTTTTCCTAGTAACTGTTGTTTTGAACCTAACCTAAGTCTATAGGAGGTAAGACTATTCAGGTTCTAGCTACCATTTTTCCCCCTCTCAGATTATATAACATTGCTTTCCATGTTTACAAATAATGATCTATTTTCAAAATATTTTCTATATTAGGATGTGTTCTCTGCCTCTGTCTGTTAAAATTCATAGGTATTAAGGCCAGTCAAGACCATTCTGACTAACTTACTAATTTCTAAAGGTGGAAAATATTAAAATCTTTAAACAAATAAATAAATATTAAAAGGACAATAAACTATTTTTAACCAAACTTTTATTGCTAGCTGAATCTCTGGTCTATATTACCTTCCTAATCAAAACTAAAGAAAGAAAAAGTTGTAAAATATAAATAGCTTATAACTAAGGAAATTTTGTTTTTTCTAAAAGATTATGCAATTATTAATCTGTATAAATTGTTCAGAACAGGAAATGGAGCATCACAGAACACAACTTCTGGTTAAGTCCCTCAACTTATCTGAGAAAACAGGAAGAAGGAGCTTTAATCTAGATTCTTCTTTGAGTGGCTGAGTGAGCTAATTATCTACTTTAAGCCACTTACTGTATTTCCTTTTAAACTTTATTAGCACTTGTAAGAAAAAAAACAAACCACAAAACCAAAACCAAAACCCAAAAAGCCAAACCTACAAAAATCCCACTAGAACCCTATGCTCACATCCCATTGTCTCATTTATCTCTCTCATACAAGCCTACACCATGAACACCGAAGTCATTACTATGGCATCAGCTTTTCCTGAAAGCCCAAGTGGAAGTTTTGCTCTCAGCAGGCACTGAGTCAGGGAGCAGGGAGTTGCAGGGCATCCTCACAGGGGCTGACAGGGCATGGCCTTCCCCAGCAGCCCCATCAGGGAGCAGGGCTGGCTGGAGATCCACTGGGGTACCCAGGAGCCCACTTTACCAGGCAAGCCCACAGCAACGAGATAACTCCAATGTCAGTGATGGAAGTCAGATTTGGGTCAGATGCAAGTAACCATAAACAATGTCTGTCTAAGAGCTGTGCAATTCCATACTAATGTAACAGATCTGGGATGGACACAGACTGTGGGGCTGGGAGAAGATCAGGGTGTACATAACCAGCAGGGTTAATGCTACAATGCTGTTGCAATATAGCCTTTATTGGAAGACAATGTGAGAGCTTAGCTGAGAAAGTAACAGAGTTTGGTTAATGGACAAGGGAGGTACATCTCACACACACACACACATATATGCAAAGCCAAGTATCTGTTACTGGTGTAGTGGAAATCTGAACAATCTAATCAAAGTTCATCACTACTGTAGATCTAATTTTAAAAATCAAGCAAACATTTTTAAAAAAGGCAAATAATAAGAGTGCATCTAGCATACGTGTATGCAATTTTAATTGTGTTACTGCTGTTGATATCTGGGTCTTGTGGCTGCTATTTTTACACTGGTCTTGCTTCAGAGTGGGTTGGAAGGTGTTATGGAAAGTTGTCTGTCTTTGAAGTCCTTCCCAGGGAAGAATATGGTTTTCATGATGATTTCTTCTTTTTTTTCCCTTTGTATATACACACAGAGTCTGTGAATGTGCGTTTACATCTTTCTGTTTCCATTGGTGTGTTGCTGCAGATTACATTCAGAGTTACTGTATTTGAAGCTCTTTATGTATGATAGATATTATTTCTTTGTTACTCCAACTCAGTTTTGAGGGTTTCCAGGTCTTTTTTTTAATTGACCATTAATGAGCTGTCTATAGTTGCGAGTTCTCCCATATCGAAGCAGTGCCCTGTTTCTTACCAGCCCGTGCCTGTGCTCCTCAAAACCACATCCCATGCCTCCATTTTTCAGAGCTTCTCTTATATTCAGCCTGTATGTCTACACTGCATCATTCTGCAAGGGTCATAAATATCTCATTCTACCTAGAAGTACTTGTTACTGTTACCTATAAAATCACACATAGATAAACAAAGGTAAACAAATTAGACGTAGACGCTGGGCCCACTAGTGAAAGTATTGTCATACTTTGTTTGCCAAGTAAAACAAAGATACAGGTCAAGAAATATTGACAGAGCAGGCCTGATGAGTCTCAGTCCAGAGGCCCTGCAAATTCATACAAATCTTATTGCCTGTTGCTAACAATAGCAATGCTAAGTTACAGCAACTCACAAATTAAAAGGGACAAGCTTTTAGAGTACACCAAGTGACCTTGCAAAAAGCAAGAAGCTGCCTCTATCTGAGGCCCTCTAGTCGAATTAGCAGGATGGGGAGAAAGGGGATATCTTTGGGGTTCTGGAATAGATGAGTTTGTTTCTGGTCTCAAGTGATACAGATCTCATAGGAATGTTTGTTCTTAAGATTTCAGCCAATGGGAAAAAAATTAGCTTTATTTGGGATCATTTTGATTTTAACATATTCACATCTTCACTAATTTAGGTCTTGCTGGTATGATATAGACTGAAACCCATGGGAATGCCAGATAGAGATGGGATATTGAGTAAGTTGCAGTGGAAACATTCTGTCCTTATACAAGTTAAATCTAAAATGTGTGCTTATTAATGTAGTTCCATTTTTTCTATTTAGAACTTTATATGATAATTTTTTATTGTTTAATGGTAACAGCCAATCAATGCCTTATGTTAATTATGTTGATAAAAAATTACATAATTATCTTGCTACAATTGGTGTTCCCATTATTCTGTTTTTTTATTTTTTTATAAACTGCTAGCTTTCATGCAAATAACAATAGTTTTCATGCAAATAAACGTATTAGAATATCTATATATCTGTATTAGAATATATTTCTTCCTTGCAGTTAAATACTTCTGCGTTTAAGATATTACTTACTCAAAATCACGTGATAACAGCTAATTGCAAACATTCTGTGGTAGAATATGTTTATAATTTACTAAGAATAATTGTTTCTCATTAGTCTTCTGCAGTTCTTATTATGACAGGAAAATACTACTCTTCTAATAAGCCAAAGTCTTACCTACTGAGTTGCACTTCCTGTTTCCTACTTTTGTGGAAGAAAACCAAGAAATGGTGAACCCAGATCTTGTTATCCAAACAACATAGTCTCCCGTATTGGAAGCTGGGCTTCTAGCAAGTATTTCTGGCAACTTTTTTTTTCAGATGAGCTACTTTTTCTTCATTACATGAACAGACGTGAGCTCACTGAGTCTTACAAACCAAACAATAGGAGGCTGCATCACTATGCTGCCCAGTCTGTTAGAAATCAAAACTGAGAAAAGGGTGTATGATATTAATATTTACAGTGTACTAGCTTGGTCATGGGGGCACCCAGTGAGGTCTGTGTCCTCAGATCATATGTTCCAATTGTTGTGGAAATAGGAAGGCTTAAAGTACACAGAGTTTGAAAAATCCTCTTTCTGGAAACTCACAGTACCAGAGAAAGTAAGCCCTTGGAATCTGGTTCCAAAAATACTAAGAATATTGAGAATGAAAAAAAAGGTCCTACTCTCTCACTTTAAAGAAAATGTTACTGAATTTTAGGTCCAACTATTTTAACCCCATGATATGAATTAGAAATAGAAAAAAATAAATAAATCTGCAGTTACTATCAAACAGAACTATAAATAAATGTTACTAAATATTAATGAATAGCTGTGGTTATAAAGCCTCTAGAGTCATTTTATTGTCCAGAAAACATGTTGAAATAGAAATAAATTCAAGGGACATGTGATCTGTTTTAAACCCGTGTTTTAAACACCTCCAGGGATGGTGACTCAAACACCTTCCTGGGCAGCCTGTTCCATTTTTTCCATTTCATTTCAGTGAAGAAATTCTTCCTAATATCCAGCCTTAACCTCCCCTGGCACAACTTGCGACCATTTCTTCTCATCCCATCGCTTGTCACTTGCGAGAAGAGCCCAGCACCCACCTCATCACAACCTCCTTTCAGGTAGTTGTAGACAGTGATGAGGTCTCCATTATGCATTATATCAAAATATACATTGCAAATGGCCCACTAAGTTTTATTCCATTTGCAAAGAGTGGCCCAAATACAAAACCCCATTGATTGCAATGGAAATAATTTCATGTCCTTCTATATAGGGCTTGAAACTGTAGCACACGTGGAAAAACAGTACAAAATGCCCTTTCAAAGAGCACTTTCTTATGCTTAATTTACAGGGCAACATAACTGGTTTTGTAAATGAAATGCCATAACTGACTGTATCGAACACAGAAGTTGGAATTTTACTGAAAATGGAAGATAAACAATTTCAACTTTCAGACAGAAATCCTCACTACTAAGATCCAATGCTTTATGCCCTTAAGATATTTTTTCTAAGAAGGATAATTTCTCTAACTAGCATTCTTTGAATAACTGTATCTCAGGAATGCTGAAGCAGAAAAAACATACATAATTAGGTTGGTGACTTTCCTTTTGTTTAGGGAAGTAGTAATGAGATGTCCAGAGGTTTGCAGCAATGGATTCTGGAGGAGGAAAGGAAGGACTAATAAATTGATTTTTGTAATTTTTCTAGATTATTTTTAAAATTCGCATCCTTCAGCTGCATTACTTAATCATCATTTTAATATTGTTAATAGTATTCTTTTTAGTCTGATGCAAAGCATCAGCCACTGAACTATAAAACTCACCAAAACAGAAAGAGCTAATAATGTATCATACATAAAAAACCCCAGTCAATCAGCAACTCAGATGTCCTATTCTCATTCAGTCAAATTCAGGAAATTTTATGTCTTGACCTAAGAAATAAGTTTCAAATCTTCATCTTTATTTTATTTGCTGAATACAACATCAGTGAACAAAATCAGATTCGTATCTTTTATCTACTTAAGAACTGTGAATGGGGTTTTTTATTAATTATTATTTAAAACTGATGCTTTCATAGGGATCTTTTGAAGTGCAGAGCACTACAGAGATATGTTCTACAGATATTTGGTTTTAGTTCATCTTCTTGGTTTTGCGTATTTCTTACACTGAGCTTTTGCATGGTCATCTGCTGATCATGGTGGATAATTTTACTGTCAATATGGTCATCGTTAATGAAAATATGAGAACACTTACAGAGCTCATCGAGATTTATGGACCAATAAGGAGTCTAGAGTGTGGAGGTAAAAAAAAAGGCCTAGCTATCATGCTAATCCTGTCAAGGAATTATTCATTTTGGAGTACTTGCTATGTCTGATATATGTTGAGAAGAAGAAACACTGCTTGACGTATCAACTTGGGATTTGCAACTTGGAAAACGCAATTTTTTTTTTTTTATATTTTCCTTATTTATCTAAATTCATTAATTTTCCAGTTTTTTAGGCCTTCCTGTTACTTATAGGTAAACTCCTCATAGATGGGTGCAGTTCATTTATATTCAAAAAAGGAAACCTCTTTGGTATAGTTTTAGATTTCAAAAGATTTTCTGAGAAATGTGAACTTGCAAGGAGCTTCACATTTGTATAAAAAAGCCATTTGCATACGCTTCACTTCCCAAATCTGGCACAAAGTCAGCCGAAGCAACTGAATTTTTGACATCAAAACTTAATCCTTGATCTAATTTAGATATTTTTACTAGAAGAATCATGACCAGGTATCCTTGGAGAGTTAAGACAATGTAAATCAATTGTGCCCCATTATTTTAACCTAAAATGAGATATGGGTATAATTTTCCATTTAAAATGAGCTGTGGGCTTGAGTCAGAATACCTACTATACTAAGAAAATATATTCCTTTAACATAATATGGATTTTTCTTCTTTTTATCCACATTTATAAGTCAGCAAAAGGATATTTCAACAGACTAGAAGAATAATCTGGAGTTTAGAAGCTTCTCATTGTGCTCTTGTCCATAGAGGCTTTTTAGATAAACTTAAGCAAATCCCTGGCATCTTTCATGTACCATTGATTTAAACCCATAAAATCAGCACTTTCAGTCTGAAAAGGGTTTGGCGGAGACTAATAAACAAAAAACATTGACTAACATAGTGAGCTTAACAGGAATAGGTGTCTGAGAAGTACTGGAGACAGATATATTCAGGCAAACAAAGAGTGTTTAAATTTTAACTAAACGCATTAAAAAGACATTATAATCATTCACTTAACGTTACCATAACTTGGGTATTAAGTTGATTGCATCTGTGACAGAATGAGGATATAAAAAAGGTAAAGCCTGTAGGAAGATATAGTACCTTTTCTTTAGATCAATTAGTAGGGCTTAAGGAAAGAGGCAAACTTTTGCATCCATAAGCTCTTCTGCTATCCGAAGGTCAAGAAGTGATCTTGAAAGCTAAGTACAAGTTTTAGAACAAATTCTATGAATGTAATAAGATATGTTAATCATACTATCTGAAAAAAAATAGTTGATATCAAAATTCTATTACAGGAGAAAGATGAGATTAATTACCATCATCCATGAAATTGTTATCTCTAAAGTTTATGGTTTTGGAGAGCTGATAATGTTATATTATTTTCCATATTCATTTTTTGAAGGTTGTTTCTTTTGATTTTTTTTCTTTTTTTAATTGGATTTCTCTTAAGAATGAATACTGAGGTGACCGAGAATTTTTGGAGATGTTCCCTTAGTAATGATTAGGTGAAAACCTCATCTGAGAGAACATTCAAGAGAACATTCATTGAAAGAACACTAACACGTGTTCTATGCAAGCTTATTCTGGTGTGTGGTGACTGTTTAATTGCATGCCAGTAATTTCCACGTTTATAGATCAACACATTTGCATATGTTGCTCAGTTATCAAAAGGTTTGATTTAGTGCCTGATTTGGAAATATTTTTGAGGAGAAGTCCAGTTCTGAAGCTGAGGGACTGGTTGAAGACCAGTATCTGGGAAGATTTTTCTCAGGTAAGATCCTTTCTTATATTACTCTTAAATGCCCAGTGATTCTAGATTCTGGAATGAGTAAATAACTTAGGAAAAGTGTAAGCAAGTTCAATACCTGTTTTCTCTATATTCTGAAGTCGCTCTCTACAAGATATTTGGAATTTTCTCTATAAAAGTCCACTTGCTGGATAAAGCTCTTGTCTAGACTGTTGAGACAGGAATCACAACTATATTCCCAAGAGCACACACAGGTGTTTTCCTGAGGGTCTCTTGTAGCTTAATGCGTTAACAAGAGAGTTCCACAAAGTTTTTACATGTGTAATACACATCAATAAGAGAGCATTTTCTCATATATTGTGGGATAACTCTTGAGTAAGAAAAAAAACCCAACTAAACTCTCTCCATATAGGAGTACTACGCTGATTTGCACAGAAGACCTTTGGAGAGGCTAGACATTCAATTCACTCCATGTTTCACTGGGTGTGCTGGAAGGCCACAGGCAGACTTATCCGAGAATTCTCTAACCCATGGATAGCGTGGACTATACGTGCCACTACTAAACAAAAACATTGAGGCATCTCAATCAGATTTCCTTCTCTTCTCAGCATAATTGGACAAATATGTAACAAGGTTTAGGCTTAAAATTCACTACTTAAATCTTATCCTTGCCAACCAATCAGCAGTATATATTTTTAAATGTGAATTGTTTTTACCACACAAGGGTAGTATTTTCATGTATGATGCTTGTCAGGGGTGTGCTTCACACAATATCCTGCTTAATTTTTGAGGAAATTTTTGGAGGAAATATTTCACTCTAATTTTAAAGCCATAATTACTGTAAGATCAACAGATATTGTTATGAGATGGTAATGAAAAAAAAATTAAATTTTAATTTAATCAGTCAGCTACATGAGATTTATTTCGAGATGGAAATCACAGAATAACAAGAATAGAAAACCTGCAATATATTACTGAATTTGTTTTTCAAATCTGGGTGAGTTTATACTCTGCCTACTAAAAGGTGATTGTTCAAAGGTGTACCTAAAAAAACAAAAAAAGCAAAAACCAAACCACACACACACAAAACCAAAACTAACACAACAAATAAAAAAACCTCTGTTAAATGGAATTCCAGAAGCACTGACTCTAAGTTGGTTCCATAGCTTTGTCATTGTGTTTTCAACCTACTTCTGTTCTTTTGTATTCTCATGTATTTTTTTTTAACAACGGGAGACAAATTCAGGTGTCCAAATTACAGACATCTGTGTCATTCCAGATCCTTTAAAACACTTAGGATTTCCTTACAAAGTTAACAGATATGACACTGGACCTACAAGAGATGCATGTCATTTTGAGACAGCTGGTGGAAGCTAAGCAGGACACATGGGCTGTTTAAATTGGCTCTGGACCTCAGTGTTTAAGCAACTAAAGTCCACCATAGATTTTTAATTACTACAAGCCTAGTATTTTCTGGCTAAAATTTACATTTTATTGAATTATTGTTCATGTTTTCCAAACTTCTTCTGTTTTTTTATTTTACTTTTGACTTCCTTTAGTATGATGGATTATTCTGAAAAAGTGGCATCCCAAAATATTCTACAGAGACCTACAAATATTAAGTAGAATGAAATATTTCCCAAACATATTAACTCATTTTGGAAGTATTCTGACATTTTTGTCAGAACATTTTTGTGTGAACTTCTTTCAAAATTCACATTGTCCTGACTTCATGGGTCATTTTGACTTCCTAAAGTGAAAGAATTTTCTCAAATACATAATATTTCCCATTTCAAATGCGATCCATTCAAAAAGAACTCATGACTCCTACTATTGCAGTGTGACAAGTATGATTTATTAAGTATCTACTCCATTACTTAGGTTGTAAGACTCAAACCCAGGAGACATGATAGACCTCATTTATTTTTAGTAATTATAGAACAGTTTCTTAGTAAATATCACCATTTTATCATCAAAGGGAATGAAATTTTTGTCTTACCTTTCTTTCTGAACTATGACACAGATCTTAATACCATGTGTCTTGAAATGCCATAAAGCACAAAAATTTTAGGCCTCACTTCTGTTTTTCTCATTGTTTCATATATTTTATCTGACACTCTCTTTAATAAACATAGATGTATATTTTCAGTCTTCTCTCCTATAACGAAGAACCCCCAGCTCTTTGGAATGCATTGAGAATAATTTTCTAGCACTAAGAAGCTGAAGGAGTTCCTCTCGGTAAACCACAGCAGTGCTTTCCCTTTAAATGTTTGCGTGAACTGTCAGAGAGTATGATTTACCTCTGTAAGAAAACAGATATGAGCAGTTGACTTACAGATTCAGAATTGCAGAATGCAGACTGAATGAGAATAAAAAGAAGGGGAGAGAAAGGAAGTGTCCTGTACACAGGCATTTTCAGGAAAAAAGTCTCAATCTGACCTGGGGACTGAATGTTAAAAGAATTTAGACTTTTATATTAAGGAAAATTTAGAAGATTGCTTCTACTGGGGATAACGAACTGAACAACCTAATTCAGTTGCTGTGGTAAGACCGATAAGAACTGACTGCATCCTGTAATAACTTAATGATTTAATTGCCAAATATATGAATTTGATGGTCTGTGATTTAATTCAGTCATGCATTTGAGCTGGATTATCTAATTTCAATAGCTATTCTTTTTTTATTAAAAGTTGACAGTAGTTTAGTTGATGGTGACTGGCACGCTTCTCTGTTTATTCACTAGGTTTTTATAAAATCTTCAAGGATATATAAAAGCAGATTAAATGAGAAGTTAGTAACGCGTACTGTCTGGTTAAAAAGTTACTGACGTATATTCTTTTCCTGATCAAGTAATTGATTATCTCTCTGAAACCCACAAACTGATTCCCAAGCAGAAAGACAGGGGTAAAAAGAATGTCAGGGGTTTACCATCTTATCTGTGACTCTAGGAAGCATGTTTCCTTGTACCCATTATATGAAACCACTTCTACTTCCTGTGTACAATAGTGAATTTCAAAATAAGAATACCCTGTGCACATATAAACTTAACTGTGGCGGTCATAAAGCATATGAAACTGAGACCTTATAACTCAGTTCCCACAAACAGAAAAAAACTATTTTAAAATAGTTGTAAACACAAGTTGAACATCGTCAACATAGTAGAAGCAATGTGCAAATCAGAGTAAATATTTTTAAATTATTTGCCTGTTGCAACTTGCATAAAAATAATGTGAAAAAGAGGGTTTCTGTTTTACCCAGTTAGAATACGTTTTTCATATTCTAGTAATATATAAGTTTACCTTTAGATATTTCCTGAAATTTTTCTTTCATTTCGTACAAATTCTTGTATGACACCAAGAAATGTCAGAGATAAAATACAGTTAAAAACTTCATACTTGAATTGTCAATTTATTCTTTTACGCAGAGATTGCATGTAAAGGTCTGTACTTTTAGTCAGTGATGTTGAAAAAATTGACATATAAATGACACAACCTAAAGCTGATATTCTGTGTGCATTTGACAAGCTATAATGGAATTGTTTGCAAAGTTTTATTGAAATCCCTGCTTCCATTTATCTTTGTTAGCACAGCTAGAAAAGTCTGTGATATAATATTCCTATATAAATGAAACTAACTATAACAGAATTAGACTGGGAAAGGAAATGAGAATACCATATTTTATTCTAAAGGAAAAGTGTTTGTGTAGGAAAATACTTACACAATATTACTTATACTTTTATGACAATTGGTTTGGGTCCATTTCTACAACAATGCCTAAAACTTGCAAGTATCTATAATCAAGGATGTAGAATAATTTCCCTTCTCTCTTTTGTTAGGAAAGTAATTTCCATACATTACTGAAATTTAACACAAACACTTCTTAACAACTGGTGGGGTAATTAGCTATCCTAAGTGGTTTGTTCCCTTTTGCTATGCAGTGCATGACAAAAAGGTTCAGAGCAGTCTAAACTGAGTTTGCTGATCAAGGGACTAATTTCATACAAGAGGCTGAGCGCTAATTCTCAACCTGCAAAAATGTTTAACTTATGCATAAAGGTAAACATGCAATAGGCCTCCAAAGTTAATTAAAATCAAATGCTTCTATCCATAGGTCCCAACCAAAAAAGCTAACCAGAAATTATTAGGAAAGAAACTCTTGCCCTTAATTTAGTTATACGTTCATATCCATAGGTTACATTCTGCTTCATAAGACTTCAAAAGTTATTGGTACCTCACAGTTAGTGACCAAATTAAAAAATACCATAAAACAGAAATGTTGTGACAATAATGATACAAAAGTGTAAGTACAGCAAAAACAACTGAAAGGAAAAAATACCTTGGAGAGTTTATACAAGTTTTTTTGAGAAATGGGAAAGAAATTGTTTCTGTTCATTTTAAGTTTAACTGCAAAAAATGTTTATGTACCTGTCTTTCTTGATGACACAAACTAAATGATACAGGAAATTAAAATATCTAAAATTTGCCAGTTCATATTAAATTATTCCAGGATTCAGCTGAAGACCGTAGTAAACCTAGACATTTAAGGTAACTACAGATAAAGAATTCGGTGCAGCAGTGAATTGAACGTCTTTTTCAAGAGAGAACAGCCTGAGTCACTTAGCCTCTCATAACCTATTACTGCCTGCTGTCCATTACCTTACATCACTTCTCCCCACATTTAAACCTCTACACTGTTGAAGAAAACAATTCATTCCTTGACTCTAGAAATTAGTCTAAATCATTTGGTTATCTGAAATTGGCTCATTTAAAACCCATTTAAATATTTTTGTTATTTTGCAGAAAATTGAGATCTGTGTGCTTACATGAAAATCATGCAATACTATGTGATATTCATCACAAAATATCATAGTGTGTATAAGATCCTACCAAAATGATAAGAAAGCCAAAAAAAACATGAAGTCAAGATAATCATTATTTCAGAAAAAAAACAAAAATTTCTCAAGATTAAGTTTTCATGGTCAATTTTACCCTGCTGAAGTCAAATTAGATAAAAAACATCTGTTAAAGAAAATCAAAATATATATTGTTAGGAACAGTTAAATATTTTTTGAAGCTCTATTCACAGTATGAACTGAAAAATTCACTGAACACATTTGATTGTTCTGTGATACAAAAGAACAAATTATATTTCATTGTTTAATTTTCAAGCCATTCAACACTATTGCTTTTAGTCTGTTAATGTCAATAAAATGTATGTGCCAATTTAAAATCCTATCATCCTTGGTGACTAGCTTACAGCATGCTTAATATTTTCCCTTTAGCATCTTCTAGCTCTATTTCTATCCAGTCCTGTCTCACAAGGCTCTGCTTTATGACAAAAGCTCCTTTGTAAGTAAAAATACAGCACCTTCAACAGGGGACACAAGAGCATTCAAGAGGAAGTAGAAAGAGGAAGACGTACATCCTGTAAAATAAAAGTTCTAATTTCAGAATTGTTCATCTGCATTTTGGTGAGAGGTTTCCAGTGGATGGAGGAGGAAGAATATTTGCTCTATTTTTTGTAAATTAACATTCAAAAATTATTTTCTGAAGTGGTTTTGGACTAATGAAGGGAAAGTGAAAATACAGAAGCTTGAAAGCCAAGCAAAAATTTCAGGAGATTTTTGTAAACACAAAACAAAAAAAGGACATCAAAAATATTACATCATTTCTCCACATTCATTCAGTCCTGCAGTCTGTGTTGGCTACATCACTGATAGCACAGAGAAGAATTTTAAGGCAGTAATCATGTTTTTTTTCTTTTATCTTACTATAAATATAGCAGAAGAAAAAATACATTTTCCTTCTGTGTGCTTTGGTTTCCACAATAGCTACTGTTTGAAAAGATGGATAGATATGAAATCACCACTGAAAAACTTCTGGTAACAGTACTAAAAATCTCCCGTACCAACAAGACTTCCTCTCCCTCATTCTCTGTACAGACCTGCCAGGTGCTGAAACAATTGTGGTTACAGGAAACCCAGCCATTAAAGGAAGGGGGGTTTTGGCAAGGCCAAAACTGCACCCGATAAATTAAGTCAAACGTTTATGAAGCTCTTTAGAGATTTCAACTCTTCCACATGTTTTGGGGATCCTGAAAAGTTCCAAAATGTCCACAGCAGGAATTCAGCTGTCTTTATTAGAAAGAATTTGTATGTTTACTTTTGCAAAATGCCAGATACACCTAAAATTTTAGATATTTGCTTCTTCTGAGTGCTACTGTCTCTTGTTGCATTATACCTTTCTTCAGAAGACACCTACTAGTGAGTAACATAAGTATTTGTCTATCAGCTGACATGAACTTTGTATTTTTCAGACATGCTTTGTCTAACATTTATAAGCGTGTTCATCAAGTCTGCAGTGCTCCATTGCAGAGGAACACTCGTTTTATGCTCCCAAACCAACACTGAAGAAATGTATAAAACATTTACCCTGGGACTGATAAATTGAGTGAGAATCTGGAGAAACAAAACTTCTGCTGTGACACAGAGAGGAGGATGGCTTAGATTCTGTGTGTGATTTGAAATGTCTTGCTGTGCTGGCTGTCCATCCAGCTTACCTGAATTTTTCGAGTGATTGTGCTGCTATGGGTGCATTTCCTACATTCACAAGTGATGCAGAAGCAGGAAAAAAATGCTTCAGACTTTTGTACAGCTATAGGCCTGGTTCCTTAAATTAGTACACTTTCTTATGCCACTTCCCCACCACTTTACTGCAGTGATATATCCCACACTGCAGCAGAGAGTACACTTTCCATAATAACTAATCCTTCCCCTCAAAGCTTGTCCACGTTTATAAGAAGGTATGAAAATTATTTAAAATTATTTTCAGGTTTCCCTCAGGGTCTGTATCAAACGACCACTAACAGATACCAAATTCTTATTTCTTCTTCAAACAATTCTGTTCATTGCTACTTAATGTAGCGCAGTGTAGTGTAAATCAGGAAGTTTCAGCAAATGTATTGGTTAATTGCATCAAAATTAAGCTTCTAAAGATGATGCCTGATTGTAATCAAGACCATGTATCATTGTTAAATACATATCTCATGTTTTAACTCTCTCCAAATATCTGTTATTATGTAAGAAAACATAGATACAACTCAGTAATAGTGGGTTGGATTTTTTCCTACATGCTGCAGCAGAAATAGGATTTTCACTCATACTTTTTGATAAATCCAGGTAGAGTTTTCAAAAGCTGCATTACAACACAATTATTAGTACTTAAAGATCACTTAGAAATTTTCTTGCTAGTTTTTATATAATTATATTAGAAGTTTGCTTTTAAGTGCAATACTTGTTAATAAGTTAAATGTAAGTTTTAATAGTTTTTTAATTCAAAGTTAAATTAGGTTTTAGGAAAGGTGTCTCTGTTGCTCTTAGTGTCACTGATAACAAACCAAGAAGCTACTTTGAGCAAAGTGACTCCAGTTTTCATCTAAAACAGCGTCCACATCCAGCATGTTTCTGAAGCTATTATCCTCAGAGTTAATTAAAATGTGGGTTGCTGGACTTACTATTCAACAAACTGTTAGTTCAGCCTTAGTCTTCCCTATTACTGAGACCAATATTGAATCTCTTTTATTGTGTTCTTTTTTACAGGATTTTAGCTAAATAATAGAATTATACCACAATACCACCCTGAAGTTTGGCAATGCAGTGTGGAATCTGACCTGACTGAGCAGAGACTTATCCTTTAAAGCTTGTTACCTTCTAGTAACTATTTTTCATTGGCATTAGGAAAAAGGTGCTTCTGGGTGAAACAAATTCAAACATTAGAGAATTCGATTTCTGCCATTATTTTCTTTCAGTTTACATACACTGATACAAACCATTGTACTTAGAGATATCACTTCCAACTTTATTAACACTGGCAGGTTAGCTTTAAAATGGTGTGCAAAAAAGTTTAAAATATTAATGCAGGACAATTTTTATTGTTGTGTGAAGTACTAAAACTTCAACACAAATTGAGTAATATCTACAGAGGGGTTGTCCTATTTTAGCTCTCCTCTGTACATTATACTTGAAAATCCCATTAACCTTAATGATGCCATCAGACAATTTTTTAATGGGTGAAACATTCCTCTAACAGAAAAGGCTAGATTTGGAGATGATGAGTCCTGCGGTGAGTGTTAGCAGGTTAGAAAAGTCTGACAAAACTAATACATCAACAGATTCAGTACAGCAGAGGGAGTGCCTGATTGGCATACAAAATCAGTCGAGACCTTTGTCAACATAATATCCTTTCCCCAACACCTTTTGTTATCTTAATATTTTCTTGTCTCTCTCCAAAAATAGCTCAAGAGCCCTACATAAACCCAATTTAAAACCAAAATATACTGAAATTCCTAAGAACAACTCTGCCAAAACCAGGCTTTACTTTCAATTGCAGAGTCAAGAAAATGTCTTGAAGAGTTCCGGGCAAGAAGGCTTCCATAACTTTGTCTGCAAAACTGTGAGCTAATATTTAGAGGATGAGGTGCTTTCTGATGTTATTTATTGTTCTTAACCTTTGACAAGTTGTTTCTCTGTTAGAGATTTGAATCTCAGTTATGTGCCTATTCTGAGATAGCGCAGGTGTTAGTCACTGTAGTTGGATTGCCTTTCTGCGACATGGTCAGCACATATTGAATTTTATATGATAATTATCACGGGAAACACACCATCAACACAGAATAAGCTCCTACGGAAACAAGTAAATGACTTTAATAATTGTCATAGCTGAAATGATATGGCAATGGGAAAGGCAAGGTTAGGCACTTGGGAAGCAGAAAGCATTCTCCCAACTGTTCGGAAATGATAGAAGCAATTTAGAAAGAGAAAACACATGCCAGTCTGTCTGCAATGTCAACTGAACTCCAGTTTAGTAGTTTGAATTGGCACCTTAGCAGGATAGACTTAGGAGAGTGGATCAAAGATGAAATTATTCTTATTTCCTGGAGAAAGAAGAAATAGGATTTCTTTAGGAATTAAAATGCCTTGTCATAGAACATAACTAAATACTTGAGTCTTTATGTTTAGTGGTACATCAGTAGAGAATTAAGATATTTCTTTTCAAGGAGCAGAATGCAAACAACTGACCACACTGCAACATTTTCTTAGAGACAGATTTTTTTTTCACAGGATAGGTGTTCTGGTACACATTGTCTCTTAAATGACATCGAATTTGCTCTCAGGTTAAGGGGGTTTTTTTTTAAATCCCAAAGAGTGATAATTATAATTTCACAATAACTTCCGCATATTTTGTTGTAGTCCAACTATTTTTAAAGATTGAAGAAAATATTTAAAAGCATCAGAAATAAAGGGAAAATGTCTCTCAATTGTGGATCATCCTTATTCTTGTGAGAGAAGTGTGAAGAAAAATTAAAAATACTTTTCTCATACATTACCAGTGAGGAGAGTCTTCCTACGGAATAAGAATATTAAAATATACAATTTATTTTCAAGCTAGCTTTTGTTTGTATTTTTCTCCTAAAGTCTACATCATCCCAGTTTATCATCACTTCCCTCCCCTCCTCCCCACCCTGCCTGGTCAACAGCCAAACTGGGCAGTTGTATTTCCCTCTCCACAAGGAAAGGGGAATGGGAAATGAGGGAGAGAGACTTGTGGATTGGAAACGAAAACAGTTTTAATGAAAAAATAATAGTAAAAGAGGGAAATAATAATATTAATAAGAAAATAATAAAATATATGCAAATTTTTTTTAAAAAATATGAAACTTCCCCTATAACAATGTATCACCACGGACACTGCAGGGCCAGCACGTGAAAGTCCTGAACTGTTCTCCGCAACAGGGTACATTCAGGAAGTGGATTCAGGAACGCGTGAATCAGGATTAGGGGCAGACAGATGGACGAGGTCCTCACTGCATGTTGGATATCTAAGAAGATGGCTTGACCTCATGTTCTCTAAGCTTTATACTTAGTATGACATATATGGAATATTTTGTTGATCAGTTTTGGGTCACCTGTCCTGTCCACCCCTCCCTGTAGGTGTGACTCTTTTTCTGCCCTCTGACTTTTGGCATTCCAACAACTTGTGAATGGCCTTGATTTATATAAGTATGAGCAACAGCCTTTCTACATACCAATGCCCTGTTACCTTGGTGATAAATGTCAGGCATTATCACTTCTAGAGGCAGACACCCTCTGAAAAATAGGTTCTTAACTTTTAGAAAATGAAATCACTTAGAAAAGGCTTAGCCAAGAACTTAAAGGGTTGTTTTTGCTTTAGCTCAAACCCGAACATCATGATAATGGCACTTAACACTAAACAAGGGCTATTTTCTATAGCTTTTATGCCACCATAACAAAGCGGCATGCATACCCACTCTGATTATTTCAGAGTTTTGCATATGAATATAAAAAGTTGCTGCTATTTTTGTCAAGCACTGAGGTACTGAACATTAGGAATATTTTCATTTTAGGTTATTTTTCATCCTGAATCTGTCTTAATTGGCTGGATCCTCAGCTGTTACACAACTACATAGAATAAGTCAAGATGGCAGAGACACAGACTGTTTATAATTAGATAATGTGGAAAAAAAGGGGTAAAGGTCCTTATTGAAGCCTTTATTGTACTTTTATTGAAAGAGAAATAACAAAATAAAATCTAGGCCACCCAAAAAGAGCTGCCAACTGAAAATTTTAAAGACCATTTTATGAAGAGTCTGTTTCTAAACAATTTTCCCTACTAACTTTGCATATGATTCTATTGCAATTCTTTCGGCTGTGATCTCATTTACTTGGTTAGAGATGAAAAATAATGTAAATGAATGTATTCAGGTGCAAAAGCGTTGTGAAATCTAGTCACATCCTATTGGTTTAAAAATGAGATATAGAAATGGATGTGATAAAAACTGTCGTAAGTAAACTTTCCTTTTATACTTTCAAGAATAGGTTCTCTATTGTGTCTCTTCTCCATAACTTTATTTGATCAAGTATTTCTATTCTGATCTTACACTACATATAATAAACAATTTAAGTTTAGTCGGTGTTAGTGTGAGAGCCTTTCAGTCTGTGATGGGGCAAATTCTACTAAATGTCAAGGACATGACTGAAGGCAGAGAAAAAACACATTTTATTTTCCAGTTCCATGAAAAAAATCAAAGTTGTTCAGTAGCAAATATATTTTCTACCCAAATATCCTATTAATTAAAGAACTGTGCTCTACGCTTTTCCTCCAGGATCCCAAACCTCATAAATTTTCGTTCCTTGGGAAAATCAGAGTGGGTTCAAAGTGATCTCAAATGTATTTCTCCCTAATCGGTTAGCTCATTAAGCAACTTTAACCACCTTATGTAACAGCTTTTATGTTAAATAAGTTATAATAAGGAATCAATAGCAAAGCTACCCTGATCAGGGAGAGGATCAAAGCTTTATACACAGATTATTGGCTAAATGTCCTTGGAGCGTCATCCCTATGAAATAAAGGCAGATGCTTAATAGTATGCAAAGCAATATTTGTATTGTAAGTACACAGATAAATGACCAATCTCATGTACCTATGGGTTTTCAAACAAATGCTAGTACAGACCAAAACTTAAATATGCATGTGTTCTTCGTACCTCAAGCTAATTAAATCTTACTCCTTGGTATGTCCAACCTAGGAGGTTCATAGAGTGTGTGGATGATAACTTCCTAACACAACTGGTAAGAGAACCGACGAGAGAGGGTGCCCAGCTGGACCTGCTGTTTGTGACAGAGTGGGCCTTGTGGGAAAGGTGACAGTTGGAGGATGCCTGGGACACAGTGATCACGAGATGGTAGAGTTCTCACTTTTTGGGGCAGTGAGGAGAGGGGTCAGCCAAACTGTCACCCTGGACTTCTAAAGGGCAGACTTTGAACTTTTCAGAAGGTGCTTGATAAAGTTCACTGGGAGGTGGCTCTTAGGGATAAAGGGGTGCAAGAGGGTTGGACTCAAGAAGGAAATCCTGGCGGCACAAGAGCAGGCCATTCCCATGTGCCGTAAACGAGTCGGCGGGGAAGAAAACCAGGTTGGCTGAGTAGGGAGCTTAGTATTGATCTCAAGAAAAGAAGAAAGTATATGAGCTTTGAAAGAGGGGGCAAGCATCCCATGAGGACTACAAAGGTGAGGTGAGATCGTGTAGGGAAAAAATCAGAAGGGCTAAAGCCCAACTAGGACTTCAACTGGCCGCTTCGGTCAAAGACAATAAAAAGAACTTCTTTAAATATATCGGTGGCAACTGGAGGACAAAGGAGACTCTCCCTCCCTTGCTCGGTGAAGAAGGGGCAGTAGCGATGAGGGACAAGGACAAGGCAGAGATGCTCAATGTCTTCTTTGCCTTGATCTTTAACTCCAAGGAGGAACGTCCTAGGGATACTCAGCCCCCTCAGCTGGGAGAGAGTGGGAATGAAGCTCCAGCTGTTCAGCAGGACTTGGTTCGTGACCTGCTCGACCAACTAGACATACATAAATCCATGGGGCCAGACAGGACCCATCCAAGGGTTTTAAGGGAACTGGCAGAGGATCTCACCAAACCCCTTTCCCTCATCTACGAGCGGTCCTAGCTGACTGGGGAAGTGGCGCTTGACTGGAGACTGGCAAGTGTTACGCCCATTTACAAGAAGGGAAGAGGGAAGATCCGGGGAACTACAGGCCTGTCAGTCTGACCTCGGTTCCAAGGAAGGTCATGAAGCAGATCATCTTGAGTGCTATCATACAGCACATGTGGGACAACTGGTTGATCAGGCCCAGCCAACATGGGTTTATGAAAGGCAGGTCTTCCCAGAACAATCTGATCTCCTTCTGTGACAAGGTGACCCATTTAATGGATGAGGGAAAGGCTGTGGATGTGCTGTACCTGGACTTCAGTAAAGTCTTTGACACCGTTTCTCACTGTATCCAGCTGGAGAAACTGGCTGCCATCAGCGTGGACAGGTACACCCTCTGCTGGGTGAAAAACTGGCTGGATGGCCAGGCCCAAAGGGTTGTGGTAAATGGAAGTAAATCCAGTTGGAAATCAGTCACGAGCAGTGTTCCCCAGGGTTCAGTGCTGGGTCCAGTCTTGTTTATCATCTTTATCAATGATCTGGATGAAGGCATCGAGTGCACCCACAGCAAGTTTGCGGATGACACCAAGCTGGGTGCAAGTGTGGATCCACTTGAAGGAAGGGAGGTTCTGCAGAGGGATCTGGACAGGCTGGATCCATGGGCTGAGACCGACGGGATGACGTTCAAGAAGGCCAAGTGCAGAGTCCTCCATTTGGGACAAAAAAACCCCATGCAGCGTTACAGGCTTGGGGAGGAGTGGCTGGAGAGCTGCCTGGCAGAGAAGGACCTGGGGGTGTTGGTTGATGCCGGCTGAACATGAGCCAGCAGTGTGCCCAGGTGGCCAAGAGGGCCAGTGGCATCTTGGCCTGTATCAGACCCAGCGTGGCCAGCAGGAGCAGGGAGGTGATTGTGCCCCTGTACTCAGCACTGGTGAGGCCGCACCTTGAGAGCTGGGTTCATTTTTGGGCCCCTCACTACAGGAAGGACATTGAGGTGCTGGAGGGTGTGCAGAGAAGGGCAACGAGGCTGGTGAGGGGGCTGGAGAATAAGCCCTACAAGGAGACACTGAGGGAAACAGGTTGTTTTAGCTTAGAGAAGCGGAGGCTGAGGGGTGACCTCATCACTTTCTACAACTGCCTGAAAGGAGGTTGTGACGGGGTGGGTGCTGGGCTCTTCTTACAAGTGACAAGTGATAGGACAAGAGGAAATGGCTGCAAGTTGTGCCAGGGGAGGTTTAGACTGGACATTAGGAGGAATTTCTTTACTGAAAGAGTGGTCAGGGATTGGAACAGGCTACTCAGGGAGGTGGTGGAGTCGCCATCTCTGGAGGTGTTCAAAAAACGGATGGATGAGTTTCCTAGCTACATGGTTTAGGAAAGAGACAAGCACGGCTGGACTTGGTGATCTCAGAGGTCTCTTCCAACCTAATGATTCTATGATTTTTTTCAACAATTTGTAAACAACAGTGTAAACAAAGCACTTCTAAACTGTTTTTTCTTAAGTAACTTTCATTTTTTGATGTTACATAACCTTTACATAGTCTTTGTTTTGCCATTTACATTCTCTAGCATATGGCTAAGTAATATTAAATAGAGTTTCTAATTTTCCAGCAGTACATAGATTAAGTTTTCTTTTCTGGGAAATTAAACAATGTTTGGATTGCTATTTAATATTTAATGGATATTATAAATGAGCAGATTCACCATTTCTTGTGTGCAAGAATGCATAAAATACAGGGGGAAAAAAGTTAAATTTCTTCTGTATAAAAAAATCACCCAGCACATGAACAATCTTTGCATAAAGTTCTACTCTACTCTAGAGTGCAGCTTTGTAAAACAGTATTATGGGGTTTAGCTTGTATTATCTCTGTGATTAGCAGATATTTCCTTTGTGTAAAAGTGAAAGGACAGCCCAACTCAACTTAGACTTGGAAGGTTTTGTTTGGTTTTGCTTCATTTTGTTTGGTTTTTTTAATCCTGACTCAGGTATCACCAGTAATAAATTTTCTGTAACTAGATTTTGGCATCTAAATTGGTTGATAATGCAGGAAGCATAATAAGATCAGTCATTCTTTTCTTCCATAGCCTTCTTTAAAGCAAATAAATGTACTGAAATATTTCTTACTAAAAGCAACAGATATATTCTGAATGCTTAGGAGTCAGTGTCTTCAGAAGGGAATTGACACTAGAGCGTTCCAAGAAATGTTAAGCCCTCACAACTGGCAGCCTTAGTCAGCCTTGCTTCTCTGCACCATTTGATATTATTCCTTTCTGTTCTCAAAAATGAGAAAATAGCTCATGGGAATTGTTTCTTTGCTGTACCCTGGTAATCAAGTTTCAGAAACAAATGAAAACAACAGAACAAGTGGAAACAGAACAGCTCACTTTCTCTGTAAGATTGTATTTTATTGCTCTTTCACAGCAAACTCATGTCTCGTCACCTTCTATTTTCAATCATCAAGTGGGGAAAGGGCACTTCCCATTCAGAGTCTCCAGTACGCACAAGGACTGGAGTATAACTTATTCTGCTTTCACAATGTTAAAAGCTCTTTCATCATTATAATGAAAGAGATGTTTTCATTCTGAATTTATTTTTTTCCATTTTTGGCTGATTCAAATTCATATTCTCGTGGTTCACAAGTTGGCAGTTTAAACTTTAGAATCAGAAGATTAAGGAGTAATTTTTAACTGGGCACTGTGGCTAGCCATTTTGGTTTCTATACCCTGCAGTTTGTGTTTCCCTGAATTATTGGTCCATTATTTGGTTACTGAGCAGTGAAAGTTCTGTTTACACATCTCTGCTGTGCAAAGCCTCTCTCCAAAGATCGTTCATTAATAACATATATACAAAAAGAGTTTGCTGCATGCATGATGCTAGGAAATCAGGCAAGACATTTTCAAACATTTGGATAACGATGAGGCTTTTTAATAAATGTGAAAATACTGTTTCCAAGTTGCTGTTCAACTTTTAAATTTTAATCTATACCATAATAATAGTCAGCCCCAAGGCTGATCTGCAATCTTAATTAAACTGTTGTGAAGTCAGTTCACAATAATGAATTAATTATCCGTGGTAGTGTCCCTAAATTTCAGAGAAAGAGATCCACTCCACAACTAGCATGGCCTTAGCATATGTATTTACATGGTTATCATGACTGAGCTGATAGCTAAATAATTTTTTTTGATACATAAACCCAGTCAGGTTCAGTTGCTGCAATCATGCAAAGATACTTTTATTCTCTCTCTGAACTGAATTAGTGAAGATTCAGGCAGCAGATGTTAATAGATCATTTAAAAAGTTCTCAACAATGTCTGCCTGTACAGAAGATTCACATTGGAACTAAATAAGTTTTTAGACCTTCTGCACACCTTCACAAAGCATGCAGATATGCATGTTATGGTTGGAGACTTTGAAAATTATTTCAGTTTTGTTCTTGGACTTTTATTGTACTGAATACATCTGGGTAATAGCAGAAAATGGATGTCTAATACATACTTTTGTGAGAATGTCCATTTTCAGGTAAACATCTCAAGAGAGAGAGAAAATAGAACACAATAAATATTACAATTCTAGTTCAGAGTGGGTCAGTACCTCTCTTTGACTTAGACTGTTAGGTTAAGAGTTCCATACTGATCCACACTGGTAATTGCATGTCCAGTCTTCGTTTTACTCTTTCCAATTTCTTTGCCTCAGTGACTGAAATGTTTCTAGAGGAATTATAATCTTTTATTTGTTTCATGCTTTCTACCATTTTATTATCTCTTTTATAACATAGAACCAAGATAGGAAATGTTTTCTTTGTTTCTTCATCTATGCTCTTTGATTATTCATTATTTTATACACATTTCTGATTTTTATTTTTTCCTTTCAGAAAAAAATCTCAGTCTTTTCATGCTCTTATTAGTTTTTTCTATACCCTTGAGCATTCTTATTTTCTCTGAATTCCCTGTATTTCTCCTTTGTTTATTTTTTACACCGATTATCAAATTCATTCTGTATTTTACAAATTATTTACAAATTATTTACAAGTGTTTGGCAGCCTTTATATTGCCAATTGGAAAGTTTCTTCCTTTTTTTTAATATACAGAGCAGATTATTTTTCTGAAGCTGCATAACTGATTTATTAACCATTTATCGTTGGATATTTGTTATTTTAGTCCTTGTAAAACTACCATCAACTGCTGAAGACCAGATCTCCTGTGTGAATATATAAAATGTGAATAGATCAAATGTATCTTATTAATAATATTACAGCCAAATTGTAACTTTCTATGGGATAGACTACTCAGAGATGGAGATATTTTTTAAAATAACTCTGTGATGTAAGTAGTTCAAAAGTTTATCAAAATCAAGATTTTTAAATTCTTAGAGTGTAAAAAAGTATAAATCTCTTCAGTAAATTATTGCAACATATTTAACAGCTGTATAAATTCAGTGTGAATGATTTCAATGCAGAATGAAAAGAACACAGTGAACAGCACAGTTATAAGTGATAGATTTTCAGAATTAGATACTTGTATTAGCCTTCCTAATGCTTGTTGGATATCAAGAGCAGGGGAAGGCAATTCAAAAAATTACACGGGCATTTAAGCCATTTCCGGGGATTTTATAAAATGTCCAACAGGCATCTAGCGTCTTTCAAATTCAAAGTGATATCTAAGTCATTTAACCATCTTCAGAAATTCCACTGTTAAAGGAATGGCCTGTTATGCAAAGATGCATCTCCTTCTACGTAAAGTGAAAATATGGGTTTAGAATTGACAAAAACAACATTTCCTAGCTCTCCTTTTGCTTTCCCTTTTGTTCCTCTAATATTTCTCAATAAAACTGTGAGTCTCTTCAAAAAATGAAATTAGGCAGTAGATGTTCTTAACGTTCTTGTCACAGCAGTTTCTTGTCCACTGGGAAATCATTCATTTATGGTGGACTGAACCTCAACTACACGTGGAGATTCGCAAGCTACAAATATTTCCCTTCTCAATAATAAAGAAAGGACTTTGAAATAATATGTTAAAAATGTCATTGAGGTCACTGTAGATGACTATTGAATGACTGGAAAAGAGTGAGTGCAATGTTTAACCTTATAAGATTATTTATTGACTGGACTTTTACCATATCTATTTTTGATTGACCTTTTTTGAAATATAAGAATTACTCTGTGTCTGTCACTTTATATAGGAGGCCTTGGTGTAAGTGATTAATGGCTAAAGAATGTAAATATACCACAAAAATTTGTTCTCTTTTATTATTATTTTTTAAAGGGGAAATATGTCACTACTACCAATACTACACCTATGCAAATGACAGTCTGCCGGTTCAGAGTTACCTGAAAGTTTCAATCTTACTTGTTTTATCACAAAGCCAGTATCTGCAATTTGTTTTTAAAAAGAAAACATGACAATTTATACCAAGAATATCTCGTGCTTAGAATTTCCATTTTATCCTTCTGTTTGTTAAATTACTAGGCTAATTTTATTTAGAACACAGTCTGATTTGTTTAGCAAAACAATTTATAATAACCCCTTCACAAGAAAGAAAGAAATTAGGATAGTTAGAAATGGCGTCAACATTTGAGAGGTAAAGCTAAACAAAACCACAACTTTATTTCTTTCTCTTGATAGAAGCAAGGAAAGTCAGCTTCAATTTTTATCACAATATCCAGGGAACAAAACATATTTGATAGCTCAGCAGCAGGGAAAGTCTTTATATGTAAATGAGAGTAGATGACACTGCAAAGGAATTGGTCTGATTATACCTTTCTGATGTGTAGTAACAGGTAAAACAGTCTAATGCTCATGAAGCAAAACTGGTGACTAAAGTGAGAAGGCAAGACTAAAAAGACAGAGGAGAAAATATGCATCTGTATGCACATGTGATTTAAAGGAAGAAAAAAAGAGAATACATAAAAAATCTTATTTCAATGGTTTCGCAGAAGCAAATGTCTATGAACATTTTATGGACAAATCTGCTTACTGTGTATGATATTCTAGGAGGAACCTAGTGAAAATGGGTAAACTAAGTCAGAAATACTTGTATCTAATGTTGAGGGGAAAAAATTCTCAGTTACATTTTACAAATACTGAGATGGTGAAAAAGGCAGAAATAAAAATATGTGCTCTTTTCTGTGAGATTAACCAATACATAATTTCCCCCTTGAATTCTGTCCTACTTTTTTTTTTTGATTAGTGTTTTTCACGTGTCTGTAAGTACTGTCTCTCTGCTTCCAGAAACTGTGATTTTATACTTGACATTTTTCTCAGTTATTTTACTCCTGATGCCAGATAGTTTCTTTCCGCTTTTCTCTGTCTGTCTGTCTATCTCTGTCTCTTCCTCTCCTTTTGCAAACCTGGGATAATTTAATTTAGTCACATCTACAGTGGAGGACAACTCGCATGAACAGTTAGTGTCTCAACTGACATGCAACAGCTTTTAAACCTTTAGCAATTTTTTTGTGTATCTGAGTTTTTATATTTCTTTCTACATTTTTTTTCAAACATACTAACAGTCTGGTCAAATCAATATATTGTATTCCTTCTCTTCTTGGAGGTGCTTAACTAAGTATCTAAATTTATTCCTCAATAGTCTCACTGAAACTCACAGGGCCATTTATGTACCTGAACTTCAACAAGAACTGATAAATCTGATTTCTCAGAGGAGCATAAATGTCACATCATCTATTCTGTAGTCTGAGAACTGCCTACATTCCTGTCTGCCTCAGTTTCCGTGTGGAGCGTAGTATTTGTCTTGCTTTCTTAGGGGATATTTACAAGGTTATATAGTTATCGTAACCACTGCTAGACCTCGAAACACCCAAAATATTATTCCCAGAACAGGTATCTCTTTCAGGAGTGTTGACCTGCATTTGCCTGCTCAGATCACAGCTGAACTGCTCAGGTGCTTGCATACCACCATGAAACACATGAAACTTCTATGTGTGGGATTAGGATCCCATGTTTACAGGAAGAAACAGGAAGAAAAAAAGAAGCCTAGCCCCATAAGTTATGTTCAAGGCATTTGTCAGGGGTATGCAACCTAGGGATTAATGGAGATTCCAGTCCCAGGAAACCTGAGGTAGGTATGCAGAAGTCATACAATTTTCAGTGAAGTCACTAGAAAATCATGTCTCAGGATGCCCCATGATGTCTGTGTTCTGTGTACACAGAGAGAAATGAAATTCAAATTCTGGCTCCAAATCTCTCCCATGTGAGAAGTTGTGACTGGTGCAGTTGGGAATTGCTCTTATTTTACATGGATAGAGGAAGACCATGAAAATGTCTTAATGTAAGAAAATTCAAACCTTAATGGGAGGGATATTCATGGTAGGCAGGAAGGCACCTACCTCTGCTTAGAACAAAAGTTTAGGAACCTGAGTTGTGCTCTTTTTTCCTCTTTTTTACCAAGAACATCTATGAATCTTTTCACAACCTCTTAGCTCTTACCATGAGATCTTCTGTGTGAGAAGTTTGGTTTGCCAGATGTCCCCTTAAATTAGGATATGCAGTGCTGATTTTACCCTGCCTTAGTACTTTTTTTTTCAGGAAATAATCCAAGGAAACACAGATATCATGGCAGATTAACACAGCCTGAAATACTATATGTCGGAACCGCCAGCTTGTTCATCTATGCTCCTCTAGTGCTTGGTAAATGCAATGTAGTTAAACATAGCTCAGCTGGAAAGTAAAGAAGGGTAAGCATGGTTCTGCACCTGATATTAGCCAAAAGACACTCGTAGGGACTGCTACTGTGTCTCAGCTGATACACAGCAATGAAACTGTGAGAACTTCATTGTATGCAAATCCTTAAAATGTTTCCTAAATTTCTCGGAAAATCCTGGAAGAATGATATGTGTCAACACCCCTATACTACTTCCTGCCTCCTCAATACTTTCACAATTAAAACCAGATTTCTTCCTTAGTTTGGTACTGGCCTTACCACTCTTACTCTCACCCACAGCTACAAGACATACAAGACATCTGGGTTCTTCTCCTGTTGTGCCATGTGTCAGAGTATGTGCCTGTCTGATTAAGAATATCAGACTCGTGTCTTACCTTTCTGCAATTGGACATACTCAGTTGTGAGGGTGTGAGTTGTGACTTAGAGATGTCCTGTATAACCCTGTGAAGATGAATTACACTGCTAAGTCTCTGACTACAGGAGCTCCCACTAGACAACAGGATAGGAAGAGTAGGATATTTTGTTATCTATGGCCGTGACGTTATGTCCTAGTTTTTCACGCCACGCCATGATACAAAGCAGTCATTCTACTCAGAGAGCACTTACTTACATGGCTGATGTAGGTGGAATATCATAAACGTAAAAATTATTTTTTCAGAATGAAACATCCCAAGCCTCTTCCTAAGAAAGGCTGTAGTTTGGCACTATATTATATAGCTTCATGGAGACTACCACCTACCAGATACGAGCTCCCCTGCATGATGTTGAACGTCAGGTGGTTTGAGTAGTTCTCATCTCCACCTAGATTCCAGACCTTCTATAAAGTTCTCAACATAGTTTTGCAATTTATTTCTGCTGTGATTCCGGACATATTCCATGATCAGACATAGAGCTGGATTAAAAATCCATAAATACAATAGTTACTTGTATTACTTGTAGATGTCAAACTGTCTCTTTTACACCCTCTTATCTCCCCTGTTCTGTTCCTTTTCTTTCTGTAGTGAAAGACATTTGAAGGGGCTTTACTTTGCTGTTTGTCTTTACTGTCATAGGGGTTTTTAACATGTGGTTTGAGGTTCTCAGTTCTGTATCTAGAGCCATCAGAGCATGTTCCATCCTGAAGTTACTTGAATGATAATGCAATGTCTTCTTAGCAAATGAAGGACGTCTAAAAAAGGTAACAGAAATTAAAAAATAATGGCTTGTTGCATAGGCTTCACTGGGTTTTAGGTCCACTCCTGCTAGCCTTCCGTCTGTCATATAATGGGGGAAGGATGTATTAATTTAGTTTTAAAGAGAATTTTACTATTATAGAAAAAAAAGCATTTTCTGTGACAAGAAAGATTTGTGAAACTAATGCATGAGAGAGAGCGTGAGATGAATAAAGAGGATTTTATTTCAAAAAAAATGCCCTAAACCCACAATTTTTGTTTGGTTTCACCTTGGAAAAAAAGCCTTGGATGCAGTGCAGATAGCTCCAGAGTCTCTATCACACTACGAATACTAAGCTGTCAGAAAACTGTTATAATTTTTTTTATTATTTTTTTACTTTCTGTAATACTTTTCAACCTTCTGGAAAAAGAGATTAAATGAGAACCAGTTCCGACTAGCCTTGGAAAAGCTATTTAGCTTTTGTATTGTAGAAATGTCTTCCCCAGCTAGTTACTGCCGTTTTATAACACTGCAGCATATGGGATCAAAGACTAGAACTGCCACCTCCTGTTTACAATGAGCTGGAGCAGTCACAGAAGTGTCAGAGCTGCTTTCTGCCTCAGTGTGATTGGGAATGAGACTGACAAAGGTAGGTTGCTACCAACAGGGTAAATTTTATTTTTTTTTTTTTGTCTTTCACCAGCAACGTCGATACAAGTATATCTAACACTCTGAACCCAGAAGAGAAAGTGCCTTTTTGCATGCTTTCAAATATCCTTGAATATACCTGAAATGCCAGTCACAAATATGCATGCAATACTATTGTTTCAGAGGCAATTTCAAAGGCAAAAGCATGGAGAGACAGGAAAATAAAACCTAAAAATAATCCTTAAAGTGTGTTCTAAATTTTTATGTATGTTATGCTGAGAAAAAATTGCTGTTAAACTGCACAAACCCTATGTCTCAAAGCTTATACACTTAGAAAGGCTACTTTCATAGCTCTGCTGATACCAAATTTATGTGAGAGCAGTCAGTGATTTAAATTTTGCAGTGACAATATGGTGTTTAAAAATATCAATTGACTGACGAATACTTCCTTTTAAAGTGAAGTTACATTCAAAATATCCAAACAAACAGTGTAGTTTTCGGACTCTAGTAAGATAATTGGCATTTAGCAGCCTAATACCTAGATTACACTTCCTTCCAGATTTGAGACAGTGGTTTTGTTTATTGTATTCACCAAATAGAGAGGAAGAACAGAGAGACAATAGATTGTAAGTTCCTCACTGGACTCAAATGTGAACTTTAAGATTCCCTTCACTGATGATGCTTATTAAAGGTAGCTATTTAAGAGAAGAAAAAAACACAAGAAAGAAACATGGGCACTTACCATGTTCTGATAACACCAAACAAGGTGAGAGACCTGTGCCTTTCTTCCATGTCACTTCTGTATATACATTAAATGAATGTCACTCCTTTTCCTGTATATGCCTTGTGCAAGAGCTAAGAATTACATCACTGTTGCATTTCACCAAAGGCAGGTCCTGTCAGACCAATATTGTCTCCCTCTATGACAAGGTGACCCGCTTAGTGGACAAGGGAATGGCTGTATATACCTGGACTTCAGTAAAGCCTTTGACACCGTTTCTCACAGTATCCTGCTGGAGAAACTGGCTGCCATCGGCATGGACAGGTACACCCTCTGCTGGGAAAAAAACTGGCTGGATGGCAGGACCCAAAGGGTTGAGGTAAATGGAAGTAAATCCAGTTGGAAATCAGTCACGAGTGGTGTTCCCCAGGGTTCAGTGCTGGGTCCAGTCCTGTTTAACATCTTTATCAATGATCTCGATGAAGGCATCGAGTGCACCCACAGCAAGTTTGCGGATGACACCAAGCTGGGTGAAAGTGTGGATGTGCTTGAAGGAAGGGAAGCTCTGCAGAGGGATCTGGACAGGCTGGATCCATGGGATGAGACCAACAGGATGGGTTCAACAAGGCCAAGTGCAGAGTCCTGCATTTGGGTCACAACAACCCCGTGCAGCGTTACAGGCTTGGGGAGGAGTGGCTGGAGAGCTGCCTGGCAGAGAAGGACCTGGGGGTGTTGGTTGATGCCGGCTGAACATGAGCCAGCAGTGTTCCCAGGTGGCCAAGAGGGCCAGTGGCATCTTGGCCTGTATCAGACCCAGCGTGGCCAGCAGGAGCAGGGAGGTGATTGTGCCCCTATGCTCAGCATTGGTGAGGCCACACCTCGAGTGCTGGGTTCAGTTTTGGGCCCCTCACTACAGGAAGGACATTGAGGTGCTGGAGGGTGTGCAGAGAAGGGCAACGAGGCTGGTGAGGGGGCTGGAGAAAAAGCCCTATGAGGAGCGGCTGAGGGAATTAGGGTTGTTTAACTTGGAGAAGAGGAGGCTGAGGGGAGACCTCATCACTGTCTACAACTGCCTGAAAGGAGGTTGTGACGGGGTGGGTGCTGATCTCTTCTCACAAGTGACAAGTGATAGGACAAGAGGAAATGGCTGCAAGTTGTGCCAGGGGAGGTTTAGACTGGACATTAGGAAGAACTTCTTTACTGAAACAGTGGTCAGGGATTGGAACAGGCTGCCCAGGGAGGTGGTGGAGTCACCATCTCTGGAGATGTTTACAAGACAGGTAGATGAGTTCCTTAGGGACATGATTTAGTGGGGAGACATCTTCCAATCTTATGATTTTGCGATTTAGTGCTTCTAGTTGGTTATCCAATTGATGCACACTGTCACATGTGAAAAATAATAGGGTAAAGATGAAGCTGACCTGCTGCTTTCTTTCTTGCAGTGGCCTTAGAGGTATGCTGAGATCAGAGAGACCAAAGGTCTTGTGAGGATGTTAAGTATCTATAATATATAATTTACTTGTGACTTAAACTGCTCTGAAAGGTCCAATCCTTTTCCTTACCAATTTTTTATTTTTTTGTTGAAAGGCTGACTTGTATGTGCAAGCTTCAGTTTGTGGGTTCATTGACAACTTAAAGACTTTTGCCTGGAGATTTCTAAGTCTTCTTTTTTGCATTCTGTACAAGTGCTCTTTTTCCTTCATGGTCTTCTACCTCTAACTAGAAGCGCTTGTATTTTTAGTTCTGGAAGTTTCTGATTCAGTGATGATGGTGAATGTGCACCCATTTCCACCTTAAAGCCTGCAATTGCCTGTGTGTTTTTTAAGGAGCTTAAACTTCCATAAGACTGTTTCCTTGGGTCTCACAAAACTGTATGTAAAATAAAGGAATGTCAGCTATTTGGTACCTTGTACATTTTTGTACATTGAAAAATAAATTCTTTTCAATGCACCAATAAATATAGCTTTTGTAGAAATTTCACAAAATGCATAAGAAGGTTTTCCTTCTTTAAAACAAAGCCCTGAGCCATAAAAGCCATACAACTTGTGAAAGCTAGAAATAACATATAAGCTTAAAAACCATGCTGGAATAAAAGTTGCATTTGAATTTCTCTTCTTTATTTTTTGTGCTATTGTGTAAGAAAGCATACCTTATTTCTGTAAAATATTTGAGACTGAAAAGTATACATCTATTTTCTTAAATATTTTTCTTTTTCTGCATTGAGAGATAAGTATGCTGCTGAAATCTCTTCAATATTATTTCAAACTTCTTTTCAATAATGAAGAGACATGAGATTTTACATTTTAGGTTTGTTAATGCAACCAAGAAATGAAAGCCCAAATCATGAATGGGACTTTGAAATGTAGTTCACACTGAAGTCCTAAGTTTCCAGCCTGGTTCAGTTAACAAAATCATAACAAAACAGAGTGATTGTAACAACTGCTAGCCAGTTATAACTGTATCTTCTAATTAATTGCTTTTTCTCACAGACATCCAGGCTCACACATTTATGCATTAAGATTCAGGCAGTGTTTTTCAATCTTCTTCCTCAAACTTTGGTGTCCTAGTATGTATTTACTCAAAACGGAAGCTAAGAGGAATCATTTACTTTCTCTATATTTACCAGAAGTTGTTATTAAGCCAGTGGTACAAAGAGCAGTTGCTTCAAATCTTGCATAGCGGGCCTACTTCAAACAACATTCTAGTACTTTTCTTGCTGCTACTTACTTGCCTTTATATTCATAGAATCATAGAATCATAGATTGGTTTGGGTTGGAAGGGACCTTAAAGATCACCTAGGAGCCACCTCCTTCACATAGACGGGTGGGCAGAGACACCTTCCACTAGATTAAGTTGCTCAAAGTCTCATCCAGCCTAGTTTTGAGCACCTCCAGCAACTGGGCTTCCACACCTTCTCTGAGCAACCTCTTTCAGTGCCTCACCACCCTCGCAGTAAAAAATTTCTTCCTAATATCTAATCTAATTCTACGCTCTTTCAACTGAAAACTGTTATTCCTCATCATATCACTGCACTCCCTGATAAAGAGCCCCTCCCCGTGTTTCCTGCAGGCCCTCTTTAAGTACTGGAAGGCAGCCATAAGGTCTCCCTGCAGCCTTCTCTTCTCCAAGCTAAACAAGCTCAGCTCCCTCAGCCTGGTCCTCATATGGGAGGTGCTGCAGCCCTCTGATCATCTTTGTGGCCCTCCTTTGGACTCGCTCTAACAGATCCAAGTCCTTCCTGTGCTGAGAACTCAAGAACTGAATGCAGTGCTCCAGGTGAGGTGTCACAAGAGCAGAGTAGAGGGGGAGAATCACCTCCCTCAACCTGCTGAACACACTTCTTTTGATGCAGCCTGATATACGGTTGGCTTTCTGGGCTGCAAGAGCACATTGCCAGCTCACATTGAGCTTCTCATCCACCAACACACCAAAGTCCTTCTCTTCTTACTGAGGGCACACTCAGTCACATTTTCCATGACTCTAATAAAGATGTTAAATAAAACGGGTCTCAGTAACGACCCCTGTGGAATGTCACTATTACTGGTCTCCACTTGGACACTGAGCCATTAACCACAACCCTGTGAGTGCAACCATCCAGCCAGTTCCTTATCCACCAAGTCGTCCATCCATCAGGACAGTGTTGAATGCTTTGCACAAGTCCAGGTAGATGATGTCAGTTACTCTTCCCTTACCCACCAATGCTGTAGCCCTATCATAGCAGGTCACCAAATTCATCAGGAACAATTTGCCCTTAGAGATGCCATGTTGGCTGACATCAGTCACCTTCTTATTTTCTATGTTCCTCATCAGAGTTTCCAGGAAGATCTGCTCCATTACCTTGCCAGGCACAGAGGTGAGACTGACCAGCCTGTAGTTCCCTGGTTCTTCCTTTTATTTAAATGTTGTGTTTCCACTTTTTCTGTCAGTAGGAACTTCACCGTACTGCCCCACTATTTGTCAAATATGACGGATAATAGCTTAGCAACTTCATCTGTCAGTTCCCTCAAGACCCACAGATGCATCTCATCAGGTCCCATGGACTTGTGTACCTTCAGGTTCCTTAGATGATCCTGCACCTGATCTTTTCCTGCCATGGGCAGTTCTTCTTTATCCTAGTTCCTTCTGCAATTTGGGCAGTCTGACTTGAGCCCTTGCCGGTGAAGACCAAAGTAAAAATTCATTGAGTATCTCAGCCTTCTCCATATCCTGGGTAACCAGGTCTCCTCTTTCCTTCGGGAGAGAGCTTGCATTGTCTCTAGTCTTCCTTTTATCACTGACACAACTATAGAAGCTTTTTTCTTTTAGTTGTCCTTGACATCCTTGGCCAGATTTTATTCTGCCTAGGCTTCAGCTTACCTAACCTGCTCCCTGGCTGATCAGATGATGTCTGTGCATTACTCCCAGGCTACCTTCCCTTGTTTCCACACTCTACAGGCTTCTTTTTTGAGCGTAAGTTTGTCAAGGATTTCCTTTTTAATTCATGCAGACCTCCTTGTATTTTTGCCTGACTTCCTCTTTGTTGGGATGCATCATTCCTGAGTTTGGAGGAGGTGACCCTTGAAGATTAATCAGCTTTCCTGGACCCCTCTCCCCTCAAGGGCTTTTTACCATGGTACTCTATGAAGTAGATCCCTAAAGAGGGCAAAGTCTGCTTTCCTGAAGTCCAGGCTAGAGAGCTTGCTGTGCACCCTCCTTGCTATGCTAACAATCTTGAACTACACCATTTCACGGTCACTGCCACCAGGGCTTCCCTTGAGCTTTGCACTCCCCGTCAGGCCTTCCTTGTGGTGAGAGCAAAGTCCAGCATGGCACCTCTCCTGCTCGGCTCTTCTATCACTTGGAGAAGGAAGTTATCATCAGTGCACTCCAGGACCTTCATGCAGTTCCTCTCTATGTGTAACTGTGTAAGAGGGTACCATACAGAAAGCAAAACACTCTAGCGGTTACAGAAGTCTTCTAGAATAGCTTTCTCTGCCTTGGGTCTTCATTTGGAAAAATTACTTAACTTGGTAGCAGCTCTTCTTTCATTAAATTTTGAAAGCCATTGAACTGAAAAGAACCACTTTCCAAAGAAAGCAAGAGTGTGTATGTTCTTGCCTTGTAGTGCATAGGTGATTACATCCTGCCATTTCTTTTCTCTTTTCTTCTAGCTGTAATCTGCAAGCCCAATTTTAATAACGCTATCAGTACTAAAGGTGGGGGAGTGGGATTCCAGGAAAAGGTTTGTTATATGAAAAGCATTCTTTAAAAAGAATAATAATAATTAATTTAAATGCTGTTCCTTAGCCAACACTCAGAGATTCAGCATAGGCTATCACTGAGTGACAAGGAAAATGGCTTTGTGTGCTTTTAAATCTAGTTTGTGTTATTTCCTTATACTCTTGGAAAGAAACCAGTAAATCTCAGATCACTTGATCAGGCGTGCTCTTGGTTTTGTCCCTAACAAATCAGTTCAAAATCTGGCACATTTGGAAAAGCAAACAAACAAAAAACCCCAAACCCCATACAAACAAAAAAAGAAAACCAAACCAGAAATAGCTGGATTGGTTTCCCTCTTCATAAATATAGGCAGAGAAGTTAGACATTTGTTAACTGTTTCACTTTTGATTTGGATTTCACTTTTCATCTCAAAGAACAGAGATGTGGGGACGATGACTTTAAAATCTCTTCCCTTTGTTGGTATTATAAGCAACGGAGGGTGTAGGTTAAGCTCTGACTCTGTTTTCAAAGGGTTTTCTCATCAGCCAAGGGCAGGAACTGAGCTCCAAAGGGACCTTGAGTTCATAGCTGTATTACCAATGAGTAATGCTTCAAAACTGCATTTAGTTCTACTGCACTTCAGATGTTTATGTGTTGCTCGGTTTAGTACCTTGATTAAAACTTAGTAGTTAACATAAAGTAACTCCCTTGTCACTATATCTTTTTTAGTATTTTTTCACCACTCCTCTTTATGATCAGAGTAATAAATGCACCTCTATACGTTTTTCCCTGTCATTTTATGCTTCTGACACCATAATTAAAATGTGCTGTAGCAATGCTATAGCAATGTCTGAATCAGTTAATAAGCTGACTAACCTTATTAAATGGACATTTTGCAATATTTAAAAGTAAGAGATATATTTTAGATAAAACATGCAATTGACAAGTTTTGTGATTTGCATTCTTTTTTTTTTAATTCAATAAAAGACAATCAAGAATTGCTCATTCCTTCACTTGCAGATAAATGTGGAATGAAGCAACCTGGGCAAATTTACTCTCAACAGAACATAATTATGATTATAATTACACATAGATTTATTTAAGATTACACATATTCTTTCTTGCCATATTCTTAAAGATTTGTAGACCTGTTACTTTTCCCCTTTTCTCTTTTTTTTCCCCCGGTAGTGTAAAGTGATGATCAGGTTCAGTGTCTAATGAAGCAGCCATTCTGAACACGTAGAGACAAAGAAGAGGTTTCCCTGGCAACGAGGACCATGCCAAAGCTCTCAGAACAGTTATTTCCCCTGCATTCAGGTTTCCTTTCTGTTTAGGATGCCTGTTAGTGTGAGTTCACAGGCAATGCCTGGCAAGCTTTTCAGAGACTACAGCTCCTTAATATACATAGCAATAAAGCTATGTTTTATGAGTAAACTGAGAAGTAATGATCTGACATATGTTTTTTCAGTTTTATACTTTTTATGGTAGCTTAAAACCACATTTACTACAAGATTATTACATATGTCCAAGGCTATTAAATATACTGCCTATATGTCTTTAGAACTTAAGTGGTCTCAGTAAAATTTGTGGGAGCTCACTGAATTCTGAGCCATATTTCTGCTTTCACTAGAATAACTACTGATCTAGGTTCTGGTTTTGAAATGCACATGAATTTAAGCATATATAGATGTGACTAAAGATTTAGAACCATATATAACATAATTTTGATTAAAATCTCAATTTAAATGTAGAGAAATATTAGAGAAATAAAGTGTTGAAATATTAGACAATTTTTAATATTTGAAAGTAAAAAGTAATTATAATAACCTCAGGTGTTTTAATTAATTTGCTTTGCTTGATAGGAACATTTTAAAATCTGTGAACTTTCTATGATATAGGCTTGCACAGCCAGATTAAGAAATGAGCTCTTAGACATCCTTACAATTTCTGGAGAGAACTGAGCAGGTTAGCCTCAAACCCAGCCGTAGGCTTGGTCAGTATTCTGAAATCGTTCACGCAGCTATCCAGCTCTACTGAGAGATCTGATCTGGAAAGCGTTCTCAAAGTCCACCTGCTCATGCACATCAATTATAGAGCTGCATTTTCCTCTTCCTGTAGAAGAGAAGCATTAATCTTATGTCCAAGATATTCACTGGGGACACAGAATAGGAATCTACAGTGATTACCTAGTCCAACTGTAAAAAACCATACATTTAATTTCACATTCTTCAAGAAATTCAAAATGACTACCTTGCTTTCTTTCTCCCTTCCTGTCTTCCTCCTGCCCTCATAAACACAACCCTGTGACTATAGCATTGAATGAAGGGATGGACAGCAAGAGTATGAACATTTTGAGGCAATAACAAGGATTGCTTCTGGACAAGTACTGCAACCAGCAGACTTTTACTGCAGTCATCATTTCATCTGTCAGTAGCTGAACTTTTAAATCATTAATCCAGCTCATTTTTTTGAAATAAAAGATCCTGAGCACTTTAAAGATCTTCAAGTGAATATTCAAGCATTAGAATCCCAAGAGGACAAAACCTCCCTACAGCCTTGAGTAAAGAATCTAAAAGGCAGAATTTAATATCTCTCTTTTCATTATTCACTATTGAAGTTCTGTAGGAAGCTACATAAAGAGTGTCTATGCATACTGAGTAGAATCCTGCACACTTAGAAAGGACCCTAGACAGGTGCTTCCATGGGGATCCTAAACAGATGACAACTAACTCCTCCTGTGTTTGAGATAGGAAGCAAGGTTTTCTGATTGCCCTGGAATGATTAGAAGCCTAAAAACATGCTCTGCAAAGTTCATTGGACCTTGTTCTTATACAGTAACTAAATCACTTGTCACAAGTCCACCTGGGATTGATAGGGCCGGGAAGATATTGCTTGGCTGTCCTTTATATCCTATCTTAAATTCAATTCCAGTGTTATATGTAAAGTCAAGCTAGCTGTAAAATAGTAAGAAGCTAAGGAAGAAAAATAAAAAAAAACCATAGGATTAAAAATAAATTAAAAAGTAGAATCTTGCTTTGAATTAGTAAGGGTGATATTCCCATTTTTTTTTCTAGTCTGAAGACTGCAAAGGAAACTCATTTCAGCTTTGTATTACTACAATGATTGCTTCAGACACAAAATGAATCAGGCCTCTTGTTGGATTATGTGGGTGGTATTTCCACTCTTCCCTAGTGTGATAATTCAAAGCCTGCAGCTGTGACACACACACTCAAATGTTTTTCTCTTTCTGTTTGTCTTTAAAAGGAAGGACCTGAATTCATTTGCTGTTTTTAAGAAAAACAGGAAAAAAAGTTGAAGGCCCATTAAAGATTAGTAGTTTGAAACAGAGCAGCCATAAAACAAAACAGTAAAAACAAAGAATGAGTTAATTTAGTTTGACAACAGCATATTTTTAGTGCAGGTATATCTAGTATTAAAATGATCAGTAAGATATGTACTTGCTCCTGTGTAAAAATATTAAGATAAACAATAAGATAATGATTTTAAACAACCCCTTTTGAACTGTTTAGAGCCTTAAAAAATACTTTTTATCTAATATTTGCTTACTTAAAGAATTCATTTCTCTATACAGCAAAATTTTTTGATCTTTTTAATACCTATTGGAACATAATTCTTGGATTCTTCGTGTAGGTCAAACAAATCAGATAAAACAATAACTTGCTATTCTATATCATTAAAACCACTTTGCAAATTCCCAGCTGAACTTCACTTCCAAGTACATGTTTATTAGTCTAGGAATCTCTTCTCCCAGGAGGGAAAAAAATAAAAAAGTAAAACTTGAATTCAGTGTTTCTTCACTTGGTACTACAACATAAAGTTGATCTTGCATGGCATGTTTCTTAAAAGCTGCTCTAAAGTTTTTCCATACTCTGTAAATTATTCTCTTTCCCTAATGGCTTGTTGTATTGTTTGCCAGTACAATGACTAAGAAAGCACTATTAACACTTAAGCTAATTAAGGTTTTCAGAAAACATTGATAACATTGTTCTCATTAACAGACTTTAAAAAATGCTATTCAGATGTATGAAAACGAAGATTGCTTTTAAATCTCAAGAAATGAATGTAAATGTTCATATTCTGGTACATGAACAGTTTGTTCCAGTACATTGATATTTTATGTGGAATTCCTACTCTGCAATTAATATGCCTGATGCAAATTGAAAAACCCATAATCCATCCTTCTCTGCTGGAATGTAAGAGCATATTATTATTGAGAAGCTACAGGATACCAGAACCATTTTTTAAAGTTGAATGCTCATTACCTTAAAGCTGCATATATAATGATCTCGCTTTCAAACTAGGTAATACATAGCTGAATGTATCGTGATACACATGAGTATGTAACAAAATAACAAAAATAAAAAAATAACAAGTCCAGTGTGTTTCACCCCCACAGATATATTTACGTCTTCTAGCACTAGAAATTTAAAAAGAACTAAAAAATCAACACAAAATGGTAATTAAATACTTAACTGTTCTAGTTAACAAGAGATAACTGTGTGGCCTCTTACATGAATATCACATAGCTACTGTTTTTTTCAAGGAATTTCTCAAATATGCTTAAGTGAAAAAAATATATTTTTGTACATATAATATCAATTAATAATGGTGTAAATGTAAATAAATATGTCACTGCCACTAACTGCCTCCTGGAGACATTTATAGCTGAGGCAATTGCTCAGGCAGGCATTGATATTGAGACATCCTTTCTTTATCAGATGTGGAATGTTTATTATGAAGGAGCAGAATATTATGACTGTTCACAAGTCTTCTATGAGTTACAGCAACCAAGATTTGTACATTTTAGTGGTTTGTAATTGTATTGGTCTTCTAAGTTGAATCCTCAGAAAGGGTTTATCAGAACCAAAATAGATGGATATCATTGGAGATGTCATTTCCTGACACAGTTATTAGAATACTTTGTCTTTCATACTGACAGCGTGAAGAAAAATGTTCTCAGGAGAATTTTTTAACATTGGACACAGATTGTAACATAAAATTGCTCTCTGCTTGAGGTAAAAAGAAAATGTCACTAGAAAGTGCAAGTTCTATCTGAAATTGATAGTGGCAGGTTCTGGAAGACTATAGAAATTACTTCCAAAACCAAAACCAACTAGAGGTCTTTCGTATTATTGGACTTTCTTACCTTATCTTCTCTTTTTGTTCCTGTGTAAGGATGCAAGCTCCTGGTGGTCTATGACTGGTTTTTTCCTGAAGGTCTGGGGAACACTCCTTAATCAGAGTATTTTCTATAGCCATGACATAATTTCACAACGGAATGAGACCCAGGTGTATACCCTCAGTTTCTGGTGGGCTGGCTAGAAGGGATGCAACGCGTTCTGCAGCAAGTCATCAGTTTTGATGTCATGAGACCAGAACAGTGAAATATGCCAGAACCGCCCCGCAGAAAAGTTGTAATCAATGTTAAGCTTCAACGGAAGATCTCAAAGCACTTCGCAAATAGGAACTATCTTGACTGGCAGTGTGTTTGTGGGAATAACATTTACGAATTTGAGGAATAATCAGGGCAAGAACAAGAATCTCTTAAAAATGTTCACAGGTACTTGTTTCCAAACATATCTGGGCTTGGGAGATATCCAAGGATGCAACGTTCCTCGTGTTTACCATAAATCCTTGGCAAACTGTTGAAAAGATGACAGCAACGGCAAAGTTTTTCCATGACCTCTGACCCACAAATAGAAACCCTTGTTCACCTTTTAACTGCACCATCTCTTTTTGTGGGGAGTCACAGTTCCAGTCTGCAGGATGTAATGCAAGAGTCAAACTGTCATATTTGCCCATAGCACTGAGTAACATGATATGAAGAGTCTTAGTGTACTCTAATAATGACTAGGGAGTTTAAGAAAGAGGTTTTACCTTTATAACATCCAGGTTTTCCTTATGAAGTCTGCAAATTCCTTTGGAAAAGTGCACTTAAAGGATATATATTAACTGTAGACTAATAGCATTCTGCTCTGACGCCCAACCGAGTCTTACCACTCATGGTTATTTGTTCACTGTGCAAGGAATGGGTTGCTACTCTGACTCATAAATAATGATGACAAGATCTCATTGTAACTCTTCCAAATTATTACTACTTCATGTAGGTTATCACAAGCTAAACTCAGAATAAACTGAACCATCAAACTATATTCTGCAAGATTACAGAAAGATTGATTTCGAAAGGGTGATTAAAAATCTATCTTTGTTCTTGTTTATGGATGGTTTGGTTTTTTCCTGCCATGAAATGGAGGGTAGAACCAACTCCCAAACCCCCCAAAACATCAAAACCAAAAAGAAAAATCCAAAAGTGTGATTTATGGCTTCATTGGTATAGTATTATACTTCAAAATCTGGCTTTAAAACAGAATGTTTTCAAAGGTTTCTGGGTTTCACAAAGCATGTTCTCTTGATTATTTGTCAGACAAAAAAAGCGCCACTGAATTTTGTACCCAGGAAGAAGCAAATACACAGCTAAATATCCACTTTTGACACTCAGCATTGCTAGTTCACAACTAGCATCAACTTTCCTATTTAGGTTTTCATCTCTTTAATATTTGCTCTTTCTTTCTTATGAAACTGAATTTTGCCGATGAATTTCAATTCACCTCTAAACTCTCACCTTTCATTTTTTTATGGGTTCATTAAATATTTACTTCTGTCAAGAAAAGAGTAAAGTTACATTAAAAGAAACAGCCTTCTGTTACAGTTAGGCAGGAGTTAATGGTTTGTAGTTTACCTGCAATATGTACAAGAACAAGAAAAGAAAAAAAAACACACAGAAAATCTGGTTAAATTTTATAGGAAAATATTTTGAAAATAAAACAGATTTCTTGGTTCCCTAATTATCTTAGTGTCATCAAACCAACACTCCTTGGCATCTTCAGATCTCTGTAGCAGCAACTATAGCATAAATTACTTCTGCTGCTTTTCCCCTTACGTAGTTCCTCTTCCCTTGTTCAAGCTGCTGAACTATTCAGTGCTATGGCAAACGAAGGCAAAAATCTTTATGGGCATAGGGCATGGTCTAATGACTGACATCAGTGCTCTGCACATAAGCATTGCTATGAAGAACATAGTACTACAGCAGAATGAGACAGTGTACTCCTGCTACTTTTTCCCTTAATGTTGCAACACCAGGTTTTCAAACTATATTAAAAAAACCCTCTCTGTCAGCCCACTACAAAGAAAGCAAAGAGATCGTATTTTGTAAATGTCTATCCTATCACTACTTCAAACTTGGTTTCAAGAAAATATATAAAGGAATGCATCTTTCCGGAAAGATCCAAAAAAATATACTGTAATTTTGACTTTAGGTAAACAGAAAGAGAATGTGAATCCTCATAGTTTAATCAATGTCTATGAAGGGCTTCTATAGATATGTCCACCAGAAAAGGAAGATTAAAAAAAGCGTACCCCCACTGATGAATGAAAATCATGACTTTGTATGGACTGACGAGAAGGCGGCTGAGGTACTCAACAACTTTTATGCCTCAGTCTTCACTGGCAACCACTCTCCTCATCCCTCTAGGGTCAAGGAACAACCCCCTGGGGGACCAGGGGGTTAGACTCCCTCCCATTGTTGGAGAAGATCAGGTTCGTGACCACCTGAGGAACCTGAATATATACAAGTCTATGGGACCTGATGAGATGCATCTCAGAGTCCTGAGGGAACTGGCTGATGTGGTAGACAAGCCACTCTACATAATGTCTGAAAAGTCATGGCAGGCAGAGAAAGTCCCTTGTGACTAGATGATGAGCAACATTTTGCCCATTTTTAAAAAGGATTCAAAGGAGGACCCTGGGAACTACCGACGCGTCAGCCTCTCCTCTGTGCTCTGGAAGATCATGGATGATACCAAGCTGGGTAGGGTAGTGGGCATGCTAGAAGGACAGGATGTCATCCAGAGGGATCTGGACAAGCTGGAGAAGTGGCTCTAAGAACCTCTTGAGGTTCAACAAGGCCAAGAGCAAGGTCGTACACCTGGGTCAGAGCAACCCCTGGTATCAACACGGGATGGAGGATGATGTGATTGAGAGCAGCCCTGCAGAGAAGGACTTAGGGGTACTGATTGATGAGAAGCTCGACATGAGCTGGCAATGTGCGCTTGCAGCCCAGAAGGCCAACCATGTCCTGGGCTGCATCGTAATAAGCATGACCGGCAGGTCAAGGGAGGTGATTTTTCCCCTCTACTCTGCTCTTGTGAGACCTCATCCAGAATACTGTGTCCAGTTCTGGAATCCCCAACATAAGAAGGATATGGAACTGTTGGAGCAGGTCCAGAGGAGAGCTACGAAGATGATCAAAGGGCTGGAGAACCTCTGCTATGAGGACAGAGTGAAAGAGGTGGGCTTGTTCAGCTTGGAGAAGGGAAGGCTTCGGGGGGACCTCATAGCAGCCTTCCAGTACCTGATGGGGACCTAGAGAAATGCTGGAGAGAGATTTTTTACAGGGGCTTGTAGTGATTGGACAAGGGGGAATGGCTATAAACTGGAAGGGAGGAGATTTAGATTAGACATTAGAAAAAAATTCTTCAAAATAAGGGTAGTGAGACACTGGCAGAGGTTGCCCAGGGAGGTTGTGGCTGCCCCATCCCTGGAGGTGCTCAAGGCCAGGTTGGATGGAGTCTTGAGCAGCCTGGTCTGGTGGGAGGTGTCCCTGCCAATAGCAGGGGGGTTGGAACTCAATGATTTCTAAGGTCCCTTTCAATCCTGGCCATTCTATGATTCTATGATTCTATACCCTGACAAATTCCTAAAGGCTTCTGGCTAGAAGCGCTTGATAGAAGATGCCAACCCAATAGTAACATTTCATGTTAGCAAAACCTAACCATATTATCTCAGTGGACAGAGACCACAGCAATTTCCTGTAGTCACCAGTTTTGTATTGGAGTGCTAGATACTGCACTGCTACTGCTGTGATTTTAGGTGTTGCCACAGCTGTTGGAAATCAACACCTTAAGTTTCACATACTTTGAAAAATTCTTCAAAATCATACAAAAGTGTTGTACAAGGAAATAAATAATGTGTAGCAATACATCTACTCAGTTTAGAGACATCATCTTTCTGCCTCTGCTTTAGAACTCCAAGAGATTTTGCTCTCTGATTCATGTAGCAAAAGTAGTTGGGATACTGCACAAGCTCATGAAATGAAAGCTGTCCTTCAGAGAATCTCCATCTGAATGGTATCCTTTTTTGAGGATACACACAGCTTTCAGAAACCAGAACATTCCTGAGACCATATTCAGACTTCACTCTATTCTTCTTCAAGGGGCAGATAATCTTCTTCCTTCTAAAGAAACACTGAATGCCTGACTTAAAAAATGCTACTGTCGTTTGGATATTAAAAAGTTATTTTGAGCCTGATCTGTATACAGAATATGAAAACCTTGCTCCAGTGCTTACCTACAAACAGATACTTTATCCTCTGTTGCTTGATTTCTTTAAAAATCAACATTTCTTTTAAACATATTGAATAATAACATTATCTTACAGGAGCAATTGAAAACAATCTTTTTCATGCCTAGTTCTCAATCAAAATGAGATATCAGAAGAACAAAACAGGTATTAATGGCTGGGAAGTGAAGGTGAAGGCTTTGAAGGATATTGTTGCAGTAACCAAGTAGGAGATTCTAAAATTCTACATAAATAGTCAGTTATCATAACTTGTTAAGAAATATTTTAGAACATACAATATTGATTTCTATTGCAATTAGTTTCTTATTCTGTGGGAGCCAGAATCACATGCAGCTGTGTATATGCATGGAGACAGATGTCTGGAGATGGATGTATGCAGATAGTCCATATTCCTGTATTTCAGGGTATATAGATGTACAAGCACATTTTTTTAACAGCTAATGCCAATCTAAACTCCAGTTTCCCTTTACTTTGACTGCCACTTCCTGCTGCTACCTAACTAGCACTACTGCGCTGTGATTCCTCCTGGCATATGACTCGCACTGGAAAGTACCGCCATCATGATTATACAACAGAAAAGTTTAACGCCAGCGATCTCATGACTGAACAATGTCTAACAGGCACAGCATTCTCCCTGATTTCGCTTAAATTTAGAAAAGTGCAAATCAAAATGGGAAGAACTTTTAAGTTCTTTATTCCCATGCCCTGAATGACTATTGAATAGCACATCCTTGTAGGGCTCTATAATTTGATGTAGCATGGAGTACTACCACCATCTCTTACTATTTGGCAGCAACTGCACTCCCCCTGTGTGACATCAGCCTGTCGTGGACAGAGCAGCTGGAGAAACAAAGTGATCTGCACACTATAAGGCAGACAGCCATGTACTTACGGCTGAACATCCACTCTGGTGGCAACAAGCTGATAACTCGCAGAGTGGCTGTGACAGCTGACAGAATCACACAAATGAAATCTTTTTCATACTAAATAAATTCACAAAGAATGAGCCTGAAAACTAGCGATACTCAAGCAAAAATTAGGACAAAATTTGTAAAACTGTGATTTAATTTTGAATTAGATTTTTATATACCAAGTAGCTTCCTTTGGAAATAACTGTGTTCTACTTGCAGTTATCTATATATGGACTCTTCTCTTTAGCAGCTTTTCTTCTCTCCTCTTCACTCCCTGCCAGACTGATGATTTTCTACCTCTCTGTCTCTCTCTCTCTTTTTTTTAAAGCCCTTCACTCTCTCACTGCACTCATTCCACTTTGTTCATCTTTCACCATCATATTTCAAAGACTTCCAGGAGTCAGACAAAGTTCTTTCAACAGTGTAGCACTTTCCTTCACAGAAGGACAAAATTCTTCTCTATATAAGGCAGGAGCAGTCTAGGTATCCTTACAAACCCTTTTTTTTTTTTCCTTTTATATATCTTATACCCATTACTGCTGGAAAAGTCTGATACAAATGCAGTGAACTACAGTTGTTAAGGGACACTGTGATTTATTCTTCTCACATCACAGAGGGACTCTCAGTCCCAAACTGGACTAGAATCCAGATCTACTTATTTATTGCAGGTTTTTATATCAATGTTCCTAAATGAAATCCTCTGCTTTAATGTAAAGAAATCCCTTGCTCAAGAAAGTAATTTTTCAGATTTTTTATTTTAATAATTATTTTTAAAACTCTGTATAACTACAGACTCTTTTTTTGCAGTGAGAGACTTATTTTTATTTAACTGCCCAGAGATAGCTGTCTTAGAGTCTCTGACTTCTGATTTTATAGGATTTTTTTTAATGATTGCATTTATGTACTTAGTTACACTGATGTTCTTTGTGGGTTTGTCATATATGTAGGTTCTGAGATCTACAAAAAATAAAGAAAGATAGGATATGATGCCAGATATTTCATTTCAGATGTACAGTGCTTAACTCTCTGTGAGGATGTCACAATACAAACATGATAGTGAGGACTGGCTCAGAGCCAAGCCATGGAAACCACCAAAGCTTTCTGGTTTATATTACGACTTAAAAAACTTAGCAAACTATTATATTAAAACACAGTTACTGAGGACATTTGGACCAACTACTGGCCTGAATATCTTTTACTTGTAAAAATACAATGTCAGTCATAAACAGTTTTATATATTTTATTTCAGTGCACACCGTATGCTTTTACAAAATTAGATAAATCTACTAAATTACATACATGTACTCTGCACATGTCCACTTTGAATTGTCAAAAAACTCCCATGTTGCATTGTCAGTAGGAAATTACAATTATGGCATATAGTAAAAAGACTTTACAGATATAGTGTTTGCTTTAATAAAGGAAATGAAGTGTTTATGTTATAACTATCACTGGTAGGACATTTTAAAGACTGGGAGGATAACTGTGAATTTAAAAAAATAATTGATTCCAAGAGCAATACTACTTATCTAAACCAAGAACTAACTATTAAACAGATACCCCCAGATTTCCAGTAGGTAAATATTAGTTACTCTAGGCTTTCTGACTGCACACATTTTCTCTTCCCTTCAAATTAATTTTACAGCAGACTACAATGCCTAAAAACTCCCCGAGTACTTAATCTAACTTGAAAAAAGAGAGCTGCATACACGACAAATGCTTTTCACTACTCAGATTCTAGCATCTCAGAGACACTTCCCAGTCATCTCAGTTCTCGTCATGTGTTCTTTATCTTGGAGAATAATCTGAACTATATATAAACCCAAGCACTCTTTAAACTGTTGCAAAATCTACTGCTAAATAAAATGCTGGTTCTTTACTATTAGCTCCACCTTTAACTTGTTTGCATTTGCAAATGGATTATCTTTTTTGGCCGAAGTGTCCTTATATTTCCTATCTAAACCATTTAGATCACTGTAATGTAATCCAAAATAAGCTAAAACGCTTCTATTTATGCTGCTTTTTGTGGATCCCTTGTGATTTTTTTGGACAAAGTGTTTAAGAAGTTTCTGTGAGACCATCTTGATCTTCCTGATGTTGTGCAGTCTCCCACAGGTGATACATAAAGGGATTACATCTGTGAAATCTTCACCGGAGCAGAATAAGCATAATCATCTGAACAAACAGAGCTGAAGGGAGATAACTCCTCGGGCATTTTCTGGAATGTGGTATTCTTATAACAACAGTAAGTTCTGACCTACTATGAGGTACAGGCTTACTTAGTGTTTTGAAAGGCCTCATAATGGTCAAGGTTATTATTTCAGCTCTTTTTTCATGATCCCACAAGCCCCCCCCCCAACAACTAGCAGCATCTTTAATGTGGATTAAGTGTGCACCAGCTGCTGGGTTTTCCTCAGATCCTCATTACATAAAGTCTGCTTTATTAACAAGACCATATTATTCACAATAGTTAAAAAAGGCAAAAAATATTCTGCTGTTTGGTTAATTATGATTTGTATATTGATGACATCAAATCCATATTTACTCTGATTTTGCAGGATTCTGAATGCTTGCTAACGGCATAATTAGCAATGAGTGGGACAAGATAAAGCAATATACATATAGAGCCTCTTGTTTCTGTGTTTGTCTTGTTTACATCAAGCACACAGTAAAAACACTTCATAATTCACAGAGGGCTAAGTCAAAGTCAATCAATACAGGTGAACAAATCCATATTTTGAAGCCTGTGCTCTGTCTGAGACTCTAGGGTGGATATGCAGAAGATCATTATGTATTCTTCACCACAGATCAGTTGCTTAGCTACCAGAGAAGTAGAGAACTACTAATTGAAAGTATTCAGTATTGCTGGCAACAGTTGCTGCAGGACACTGGTCTTGGAAACAGTCAGATATAAATGTTGCAGGAGGAAGGATGAAAGGAAAATCCACATAACATCATCTTGCTGAAAATAACAAATGTTTTTCTTCAGTATTACGATGCATGGATTCTCATCACTAGAATGATACTGATTGTGATAAACAGTCAACAAATAATCATGTGATGAATTTAGTAATTGTAGAGATTAGTTATTCACAGCAATTTAATATAACATGTTTCCATTTTAAATGTAATTATTGCAACTACTGGAGTAATTCCCTATTTATATAGCTCCAGCACGTTTCCAAGTGTTTAATTACCCTTAAGGATCTCTAGTCAATAAGTACAGCTATTAAAAGGAAAAAAGGATATATGGACAACTGGCCAGAATATTGTTCTCTCATGAGATCCCTAGTTGCTAAAACTCTTTCAATTGGTTCACATGTAAACCTGAAACCTGAAACTCTGTAGTGAAAAAACCCACTCGATTTTTAGCTCCAAGAAGAATTCAACAATACAGCTTTATCAGTTTTTATTTTCACAGTATTCTCCGGTGTAGGTATTCTTTTTATTATTTTTTTTCCTTCATAGTCAATATTTTAGATCTTCATTTTCTGCCAGTGTTAATGCCTTGAATACAAAATTTAAGACTATCTTGCTGGGATAACTGAAAGGCTCTCTCTGGTCTATTGTCTGCCTATCAAACTTTTCAAATGAGACATTTTCAAATTTTACCTTTCAGCTACCAGGTTAAAAAAATGTACTTGGTGTAGAATTACATTTTACTGCAGTCTGTACATGTAAAGAATTAGGAAAGCATTCCTTGGAACAGTCTCAGCACTTTCATTAAGAAACTTCATTTAAATTGCTTCCACGGAGAAGTGTTTCCCAGATAACTTCACAGGCATTCAGAAAACTTGTATTTTCATAGATGCACAGTTTTTAAAGTTAGCAGGGTTCATAATGATGACTTTGTTTATGTAGCATTTCGTAGATTTGACAGAATGTCAGTGAATAAAATACAAGTTTGTCATATTTATCTAATTTCCAGAGAATTTAAAACCAAAGACAAATTTTCAGTTTGTATACCTACTTAAAATATATTATTTAGTCATTATAGAGCATTTGATGCTTTTATAGTAAAAAAAAAAGAAAGCATACTATTACACTGCCCCACAGTCTCTTGTCCCAGAACTGTCTCTTCACAAACTAGGAATTCAAATTTACATACCAGGATTTCAAATTCCCTTAACTAGGAAGAGAGTCCTGAATTTGAGTAAATTAAATAGATTTAACTGACAGACTACCCCTTGTTAATTTAGCACGTTTTTTATCTACCCATTCTTCCATATCCTAGCTGCCTTAATGAATCAAGTGTGATGTTGCAGGACTCCAGCTACACAGCTTGCAGCTCAGTGAATTCTATTTTCTAATTTCATCTGAAAAAAAGCCCAGCCTACTTTTTATTTAAGTTGTACAGTTGTCCATTACAGAGTATGGCCAGGACTACCCCTTTTATGCCTTTTGTGCCTCTGTAACACGTCTCTAAACAGGGTCCCAGGGAAAGTAACAAGTCCAACTCGATGGAGACAAACTCACAATTGCATATTCTAAATAAGACTTGCAGTTGAATATCCATATATTTATGACTGCATCACTTTACAGTCAGGAAAAGGTCAGCAAGGCAGCTTGCATTGCCTTTCATAAAACTAGTACATGATCCACAGGAAACAATGCACAAAACTCTACCTGAAGTGCAGAGACACATTTAGTATACCAGAACCTCCTTAATTTTAAGCTATGAATTCAGCCCAAATTTCAGTTTCCTCATGCAAATAAATTTTCCTCCTTCTATAAAACAGTTATAGTTCTACAAGCACTAAAACATCACTCAGTAGTCACAACTAACATGACATCCCAAAGCCTAGGGAACACTGGCAATGTCACTGTATCCTTGTCACTACTTTCCACAGATTATTCTACTGTATTTAAGCTCTACACTTCTCTTGGTTTTCCTTTCTCTAGCTTTCTCATTCAACTCTGAATTTTCTGTTACATGGATAAAGTAGATTTAACTTCATAGATTTAACTGAAAATGTTAACACTGTAATTCTCATTATAGGAAAATTTGTTTGATTTCAAATCAGAAGATATGGATAATTTACAAACAGTAACTGGAAAATGCTCAGCTGATGAAGTCTCTGTACCATTAATATTCAATTTCAACAGCTCTAGAAGTTCCAGACCACTGATAAGAAACTGCCACTGTGCATCTGGTTTAATAGAGTAAAAACAACGGCCCAAATAACTATAGATTTTTCACTCTGACCATTTCCACAGATTAAATAGCAGAAATACTAATGTAAGATTAAACAGAGAGATTTAAATAAAGTTAAATTAATTAATGACAATTGACAACTTGAGAAAATAGAGCTATCTTTGGATGTTTTGGTGCATGAAGAAAGATATATTGAATCGGATAAGGGAGATTATGTAGTATCTGTTTATGGCACCGTAGTATTATATCTTCTGTATTTCACAATTCAAGCCACACAATTTGAAGGCAAAAAGAAACTAACACCATACAACTGATACAACTCAGTTGGTAAGCTTCCAGAAGGCTGAAAGGAGATGGCTCATTTAGGTAGAAAAGTAGTAATAAAGTGTCCAAAAGAAATTTGAATAACAACTAAAACACACATCTTAAATATCAATACTTTCATAAATTTCATTGATTTTAAAATCAAGAATGAGATCAGACTACTTGATTAGCACCTAGATTTACAGACTACAAAGCTAAGTCTGCCCCTTTGATTCTCACAAATTAATCTTCAACAAGGCTCAGTAATGCACCCTTACAGCATCCTGGACTGAATTCCGAGGGAGAGACTGAGAGAGATGGGACTTTTTGGCTGGAGAAGAGAAAAGTCAGGGGAGATCTTATCAATGTTTACCAACATCTGATGAGTGGGAATAATGCTGTAGAAGCCAGACTCTTCTCAGTGGTACATAATGAGAAGACAAGAGACAGCAGGCATAAACAGAAAAACAGAAAATTCCATTTAAATACAGAGACTGCCCTGCCATAAGCAGGGACATCTTTTACTGGATCACGTTGCTGAATGCTGTAAGGTGATTGAGCAACTGGAAGAGGTTGCCTGGAGAGGCTGTGAGTCTCCATCCTTGCATCAAAGCCCAACTGGACACATCTCTGAGAGACCTTCTCTAGTTGATCTTGCTTTGAGCAGTGAGATTGGATGAGATCACCTCTCGTCCAATCTTAAAGATCCTGTGTTTCTATGAAAAAAAAAAAAGGAAGAGACTGTTGTGTTTCTGATGTATATTAACAAAACTGTATAGCAGACATTTGAAATAGAGCTTCCCACAAAGCTCTGGTGTTGTTAGATACTGAAATAATTCAGATATTAAAGTTTGTCTATGAACTGATAAAACAAGTTATGGTCACTTGCCTTATGAACTTTCCCTTTCTTCCTATTAATCCTCGGTACGCAGATGCACAAAGGTATGTTTTATTTTCTCTCTTTATACAAATAGGCCTATCATATAAACACTGAAAATATTGAGGCACTCCTAAAGTTACTATGAAATCTAGTAATCTTTTTTGTTTTCAATTTTTATTAACTCCTGTTCTTGACAAATAAACACAACTGTGAGATGCATAAACGGTATGCACTAAACCTAAACCATAGACTCCAAGATTTTAGTTTCCTACACACGTACCAATGTACGAGAGCTGGGAGACATTCCTCCAAATAAGAATTTGACATTTTGCAACAAAAAACCCCCGTAGCATTGTAAAATAAATGCTTTTCAGCATTTTCCTTTTGAGGAATTTTCTAAATTTCCGCCTTTGTTCCATTCTTCACCAATTTTTAAACTTTTCTAAGGAACATAAAATTCCCACCAGGTCTATTATCAAATAATCCTTCATATTATTTTTACATTGGGAAATTATCCTAAAGCAAATAGTTTTACTACAAGTGTTTTATTGTTTCCTGTAAGACATTTTCCTACTAAATGCTAGGAATAAAAAAAAAATAAAAAACAGAAAAACTGTTTTAAAAATAAAGAAGATTTGACTGAACGACCCAACATCGCATGTTTCTTAAGCCAGTATCTCATTTTCTCTTCAGTCATATATCGCTGATTGACATACAGAAATACACAGTACTGTCCTATTAAACTGGTGGCTTATACAAAGGAATGGTTTCCCACTCATTTTTTGACTCTAAGCTAGTCTTTAAAAATGTCATTCCTGGATAATTACCTCTCATTAAAAAAAAATCAATATTTGTTTATGCCCAAGTTTATGCATCACTGTTACGCCATGTGCAGAAACCAGTGGCTTAGATTGAGCTTGCAATAATACATCAAGCATGCTGCTTTCAGAAAATTATTGTTATTAAGTTGGTTTTGACTTGCTGATATGCAAACTCAATCAGTCCACACAGTCTAACTGATAGCAGTGGTTGGAGTTATGTCAGCTGCAGGGTCATCATTGTTCTGGAAATGATAGTAAACATTTCCTACCTTGTCCTCATGACTGCTCTTCATACTAGGAGGAATAAGCTAGTTAAAATACCCTACATTAAGAACAGTACTACAACTATCTATTAAATCTATTAAGTACTCTTTATTTAAACAGTCATCTCCCGTGTCACATTTCTTTTAGTATCCTGAAAATCTGGAAAAGAAAAAAGAGGGAGAATCCTCAAACTTTTCTTGTCCTTTCATGCTAACATTGAAGTCCTAATCAAATTTTATAATTTCTATCGCAAATATATCTCTTGTTAATGCAGCCAATAACACACACAAGAGCAATTTAGTCACTAGAATGAATAAAAAGCAAAAATATCTTTTGAGTACAGCAGATGCTTACCTTACTTATTCCACCCATATTTATTTAATTTCCTATTATTTCATTCCTAATATTCTTGCTATGTTTTCCTTATTTTTCTTTTGATTATTAACTTACATTTCAGTTACTTCAAAGCTGGTGAGGATTTTAAAATCTGACACCATGATGGGAGCCTCTGCTGCTCCTCTTTATGTCCTCCACTCCAAATTATAAATACACTCTGCATCCTGTAAGCCAGTAGAGACACTGATCATCAAAAGCTAACAATGTTCTTTTTACAGCCCCCCAGCCCTAAATCTGCTTTCTAGACCACTTTACTTAAAATCCTGTGTCCTTTGGGATTTGATTCGTAGGCTAAAGTGAGGGAGGAGTTTTGACAGCTGGTGTGTTTATATCCAGTAAGTTTTTAAGGCCATAGAATACTAGAGATAGAAACCCAGGAAAAATAATGATCATCTGAATTCCTATCTGTACCAGAGTTATTTTAAGTCACCTGAGACGCCAACTTATAGAATTTTGACTTAGAAGTGTTTGTTCTTTAGTTGATAAATATAAGAAGTGTTCATTTTCTTTCCCAGCTTATGCTCAATTTGTATGCAAAGCAAATAATTTGCTCATACTTGTAAAGGATATGCATTATCAGAACACAACACCTGCAGGACAAAAGAGAGGTTAATTTCATTGTTGCTATGAAGCAAAAGAGATCATTATAGAGCCTGCAGTAACCAAGCTCTGTGAAATAGCTGCATTAGTCATTAACTTTCCAGCACTAAATTTCATATCAGACTCAATTAACTACTACATAGCTTTTAATGACAATATTTTTCAGATACAGCTCTTGTTTACTAATAAGATTCCCAATCACAACCATCTTTGCCATTAGTTTGGTGTTGTTAATATTCAGGTCTTGAGGTTTTCAAATGAAAATGGGGCAATGAAAATCACATTTGTTGAATATGCTGCTTGAATTATGTTTCTAAATTTTAAAGTATTTAAGTTGTACTTTTGCAGTAAGAGGCAATAAGAATGTAAGAGATGAATGGCTGTCTGCATTATATTCACAGAACGGATTGGAGTAGACACAAAACTTCCATTTATTTGACCAGAAATGTTTTGTTTGAGACTTTCGCAATCAAAGTCCTTTAAATTAGAAATGCTCTTTAAGTTTGTGATTTTCTTAATATACTGAAAGTCAAAGCTCAGAATAAAAGTAATCACAAAGTTAATCTATCGTAATTTACATAGGTTATTAGCACAACATGCACATATTAACAGCAGCTGGATTAAGAGACCAGATCACCCACAGCCTGCAGCATAAATTGTGTTTAGCCTATCTTGTGTCCACTCACAACTTTTGCGTTTTTTGGAGAGACGGGAGAGATCCTTAGATTCAGATAACACCATCTATACTTTTACCTTATTTGTTTATCTGTTTTGGTGCCCTTGTGTTGCTTGTATTATTGTTAGTTGTTGGGGATTTTTGTCTGTGCTCCAGGAGAAATACAAATGGAAATAGTTAACTTTTAAATTGGAGTTAGATTTTGGTTTTGAAAATACTCAGACGCACGCAAGTTACCTGTGAGAAAACCTAGTTTTGAAAGCACTTGTGAAAGCACTGCTCTTCAGTTTGGAAAGACCTCAAATTACACCCTTATCATTTGTAGTCATTTTGGGGTTGTGTTTGTTTTCACAACCCTAGAAAGTCTGAGTAACAAGCCAGTACTACAAAGAAAGAACTATAAAAACTGAGAAAGATATGTGAACATAGCTAATGGAGATACCCAGTGAAAAGAAGACTTCTCAAAATGAATGGTAAATAGTTTTAAAAGTTGGTTAGGAAAGTCTATGCTTATTCTAATGCTAAAAAAATAAGTTAATTAATGTTCTAGCCCTGTAGGTCTTCTCTGATTTCTGTGGTTTTCTTCTCCAGCCTTCTCACCTCTTTCGTTTTCTGCATCTTTCTATCGACTGACATGTTTTACTGTCCTCTTTCGGATATGTCATTGGAACAATAGGAAAGATTCATCAGTGAGCAAGCTTTCTGCTGGTTTTGCTTTGACTTTTTAAATAAGCAAGTTATGTAGCCTAGGGAAAGCCATCAGAAAAAGAAATTTTAAAAGCTATCAGTTAACTATCCAAGTCATAACAATCACAGGACATTAATAATGACCACCATCAGCAAGTTCTGTTTTATTTACAGCGACTATAGTGAGAATGCTGGAATAGGATCTGTTTATGATATCTCATGGATCCTGTATAGGGCAATCCCTCTTATTCTTCTTATTCTTAGACCAGCTGGGAATACCACCTTATTTGCACTCTTGGGTATTCTCTTCAGGCATCTTATCCTGTCCTTGAACAAAAATCCTGAAGGAGCAATATCTAAACAGCCAAAATAAGGACCTCTGCTTGGTGAAACTCCCCAGTAAGGAGTTGGATTGCTGCCCAGAGCAATATTTATCTGAAAGCATATTTATGAGCTCCACTGCAATTCTATTTAGTAATATGATGTGACATAGAGAAGATGCATTGCATCTCATGGTAAATCCTTATGTTATAAAAACACCACGAGGGAGCCCTGGCCATTTTCTTCCTGCAAGCAAAAGTTATTCTAGCATAGAACTGCTCTCAGAAACCCACATGAAAGGCTGTAGAAAGGAGACAACAGCAGAGGATGCAGTGAATAAGCACAATCCAATGAGAAAATAGAACACACTCCCTCTGCAAAATATAGACTCATGTTATATTTGTGTGTTGCTTATTTTTTTATTGTTCTATAGCTCCCACTTTAAATGAAGAAATATGATTCTCAGATAAACCACTATCAAGGAGAAATGTGCTGTTAAAGGAATATAATCCACTCTGTCAGATGAGCAACATATCTAGGAGAAATATTCATTTAAAAACTATTTTGACAAAAAACTATGAGCAAAGTTTAGCTTCCCCATCTCTTCTTGCACGCATGAAAGTTTCCTGCTAAATGGCAGCAGAAACTCACTGTGCCACTTTTTCCAGTGTTGTAGTGGAATAAGGCTTCTCAGGCAGACTTAACTAAAAAAGCTCCAGAGTTCCTGTTCCTGCCCTCCACTCCCCATTCCCATTATACTTGGCAGTCTGATAGTATGGGATATTTCTCACATTTCTATCCTTTATTTACTATAGGGAATAACCTGTATTAATAAGGGGAAAAGGTCTCATGTGTGCAAGCCTGGTTGTCTGTCTAAACATTTTGCAAGCTTGTTGAGCTCATAGAGGAAGGTCTCCAAGGTTATACAATTTTAATACAAATTCAAAACATAATTTGATATTGGTTACTTCTGAAAGCTTACACAGTTTTAATTTCAAGTGTGTCCTCGGGGGTGAAAGGCCATTAAATAACTTAGCGATCCATGAAGACAATTTCAAAATGTACAGTAGGTAAAATAATATGAGATTGTTTCTATATTTGCATGTTTAATTTGCTACTGCTAAAGAGCATTATTAAAGATCTTCCTGCTTGATATAAGGTTTTTCTCTCTAATAAACTAGTTGAACTTTTTAGTACTAACAATCACAAATTCACTTGGAGCCCTGTCCTCCCAGGCAAGTGTGTAACGAGCAGCTCTCTGGATCCTTCTCTGTACCTTCTATTTTGCACATATATTTTGTAGATAGTTGGATCTAAAAGCAGGAAGGAGCTAGATTCTTCCTACCTACCTTACCGTCCCCTCCCCTCCAAAAAGAGTAGGGAATCATACACTGTTTATGTGCACTTCCATATTAAAAAAAATCACTTTCTGCTGAATACCTCTTCTAGCCTTTCTCTTCTCTCAGTGAAATTGCTGATGGTAAATTTACTGAAAACTTCTCACTAATAAAAGGATGCAATAACCTAAACAGAAATTATAAACCTATATATACATGAAATTATGTATTTGATGGCAGGTAAACACCCTAAAGGGCATTTTTGATCCTTTACATTATTAAGGGGATGACTATTACTGTGGAAGTGAAGTGCAAACGGAAAGGTATATTTACCAGGAAGAACCTAACCTTTTAGATTTTTAGTTAAACATTTTCAGAAGGAAAAGTTGTGTTCCCAAACCGCTTTTTAAATGATAGAGTCATTGAAATATCTAGACTAAAAGAGACCTCCAGAAGACAATTTGATCTCTCCTGGTTTGACAAAACCAGTACCAATTCTCCTCTAACTTTTCAGTTAAACCTTTTCTAAGAGATTGCATTTTCTGAAGAACAATTTTTTTCAGATACTATCTGCCTCTAGAAGTGATAATGCTTAATATTGATTGGTATTGCTAAGTAACAGGACAAAGGTATGCAATGAGCTACTGCTTTTATTTATTGTTATAGAAACCAAGGTCATCACTGAAGTTGGTGGAATGCCATAAGTCAAAGGGCAAAAAAGAGTCGCACCTGCAGAGAGGATTGGATAGGACAGGTGACCCGAATCTCACTGATGAAGTGTTCTGTTCCATATAAGTCATACTCAGTATAAAGCTGAGGGATTACAAAGATTAAGCTTTCTTTTTCTATGGGCAGTTTCCTGGAAGTATTTTGTCTGTTCTGCTGTCTTCAGTCCCAGCCTGTGTGTTCCTGAACGCACTTTCTGACTCTAGCTCCTTTCTGCCATTAATTCCAGTCCAAGACTTTCCCGGTGCCTACTCTGCACTGTCAGTAGTAATGTGATTGTCATTGAGTGAGCACAATTTTGATTTTCTATATATTTGTATATATTTTATTATTAATAATAGTGATCTTCCTTTTAGTGGTCAAAGTTTCATTAAAGTTGCTGTGTTGGGGTTTTTTTCCAACCCTTAAATTTCTCTCTCTTGTTCCTTTCCCTAGGGGAGGCAATTGGGACTAACACTGCCTAATGATAGCCGTCAGCTGGGGGGCACTAAACTGGGATATGGTCCAACCTGGTTTTGAAGGCAGGACTTCTGTTAAGGTTCTCTTGGTCCCTGTCAAGCAATATCTTGCATATTTCTGATGAGGGAGATACAATCAGTTCTATGGGGAACCTGTTACAGTACTGAGTTATACACATGATAAATAATTATTACTACAAGAGTTCATTACCGACTCATATTCAGCTTTCAGTCTACCCAGACCTCCAGGTCATTTTAAAAGAACTACAGCAGAAACAGTAAGACTTCAGACTAAGTTGCTGCTTGGGATTACTTTGAGCCATTTGAATATTTTTACATGGTCTGCTCTGAAGTGATAAATCAAATACTCTTGTCTGGAAGATTAGCAAATTTTTTTGTTTACCTTGTATTATTAATAAAAGGTTCTAAATTATTTGTTGATGGAATATGATAAACTACAGAATGAATTAGACAACAAATGGCACAGCCACTGGAGTTGGAATACTTTTTTTTTATGTCTTCCTCAGATGTTCGTTGACTACAAAATTTGGAATTTTGAAAGAATTTTGCTTAAATCAAATTGCCAGAAACTACTGATATCCTCTCTGGAATGAGGTGTTGTATAACATTTTGAGTGATCTGAGAAAAACCCTGCCTTAAAAACAGCAAAACAACCATATGCCACTGTCACCAGTTTAGTATTACAAGGATCTAATGCTCTGGTGTTATCATTGGTTTTTTCTTAGTATTGTCCTGAGGTACATTGTGTTTTTCTGTGTTGGCAGTGACTTTAATATAGCTTGTTGGAAAATAATCTGGATTTATATGGTAGTATAAAACAGGATATAAAATAGTACAGTGTGCAGAGTTGTGCAGGATCTCACTTTATGATTCCTTGTGACTGTGAGGGATGAACTCAGTGACTCTACGTTATATAATCCATATGCATCATAAAAAAAAGGCAGTTTTAAAATGAATACTTGCATATGTCAGCATTCAAAATATTTCCCATTACAAGGGCAAAGTGTTTGAGATTACAGAAACAGTAAGTAATTGAGTCACCTTTACCATTCTCTCAATTTCAATTTTGAGCTTTTATATTAATTTCAGCATCTTAAGTTGTTCCCCTCTGTTGATTTGGTATGAACGTGACTCGCTAATTTATCTTTCCTCTTCAATTTTGCAAAGGAAAAATTTTCAGCCTAAAAATTACTTATGTTGTTTTTTGGATATGTTGTAATGTTTTGCTCTTCCATTGGTGTTTTAACCAGACATGCAAATAGGGTTATATGTATGAAAAATAAAATTCTCTGAATAACTGTGGGAACATAAAGCCACTTACAGAAATTATTTATAAGAGTTGTTGAACCCATTGAAGCTCCACTCTAATTTCACACAAAGATCTGCAAATATCACCATCAGAAAGCTTGCATGGCTGCCAGCAGAATGGAAGATGACTATAGGAGAGCTGTAAAAGACTATACTGCTGCAGTGGAAATAGCCAAACAGCATGCGGAATATAGCAGGTAAGGAATAATATCGAGAAGCAAAAATATCTGCAACTAAGAGAGGAGGACTGGAAAAGGCAAGGAGAGATGAAAGCTAAATTATATTCTTTTAGAAAGAAGAAAAAATCATTCATATCAGTATAGTATTTTCTGTTATTAACTGTGGACCAGAGGTAAATTTGCAGAAAATCAAAAGAAAAATGAAACTTTTATACCCCAAAACTTAACAAATCACAATATGTAACAAATAAAATTATTTTCCAAATTAGTGTTTTATTTAAATCCACCTAGTTGTTCAATTTATGCATAGTCAAAAAAAAGTCTGAAAATGGGAGTTAAACTGGACATTTTTCAGGATGTAGTTCCCCCTGTAGAATAGCTAGAGAAGCAGTAATATTAATTTGTGTCTGAAAAATAATAATCAATTTAGGATTTGGGTGATTTAGCAGAAAAATGGTTTATTTGCTTACTTACAGGCCTAAAAAAATCTTACTGTAACATATTGAATACATTCAAACTTTAAATTAGATCAAATAAGACAAAACCCAAAGAAACATCATGGAAATTTTACGCAAGACAGCAGAGCTGCTATTTGACGATTTGGCTGATCTTAAAACTTCTCCAAGGAAAATGAGAATCAGGCTTTTCTGTACTAATACTTGGAGTGGTTTTGCAAGCATAAGCAGTACACACCAAGGTAAAAAGTCAAAGCAATAAACCAGTTTGTTGTGGCATAATTTGGAGACAGGCTATGATCAAATCCATGTCTTACGAAGTTTCCTTTACATATTTTTTATTTTGTGATCACAAATCTCCTGTCTCCATTTTTCACCACTGTGTGACCTCCATTTCACCAGCTGCCTCTTTCGCATTCCCACAATTATTTCTTCTTTCCCTAATTTTCACTTATGTCATCCTTCATAGCTTTCCAATATTTTTCAATGTTTACTGCCTCCTGACACAGGAGTATTTTTATAGAGCCATGACATTGTTATTTTCCTCTTTCTTTTATTCTTAATTCATCACTTGTGTGTACGAGGTCCGTGACAAAAAAAACCCAAGACTGTAAGACTGTGCCTATAGCTTTTTATTTAACAAATTAAGAACATCAGCTACAATCACCCTCAAAATAGTTCCCTTCTGAGTTGACACACAGCTGCCTACAATGCTGCCAATGGCCGAGGCGATTCCACAGATCATTTTCTGAAAGGCTGTTGAGGATCCCCATTGCTTTTACTTTCCCATCTTCTACCAACAAAAAATGGGTTCCTTTGAGCACTAGCTTGATCTTTGAGATCTCTTTACCATAAGGCTCAGCCGAAAATTGGGAAGTTTCCATCATGGATTTCTTCAGTTTCACAAGAAACTTGATGTTAACTGGTTGTTTACTCTTGCACACTGACATTTTCAGATCGAGGGCAAGAAACATCTATATTTGAATGTGTGTCCATTTGTAATGTGTGGAGTGATTGAGTTGAGCCTTATCTCACTGTGACAGGTTAGAACATGTTCTATAACTGCCTCTTTATCTCTCCCCTCCCATTCTTGGATCCCAAGCTACAGGATTAGTCTCTTTTTTTTTTTTTCCTTTTTTTTTTTGCATCAGACTTCATATACACTTAGACACCAGGATGTTCAACAGGATGTTTCTAACATGCTTTTGGTAATCCAGATCTAGATTTTCTCCTTTCAAGTTCATGGTATTGTTTAGGGATGAAAATCTATGTTTGAGAGACTGATGAATGTCTTTGGCCTAAAAAGAAGACCAAACCAGAACTATTTTCATCTCAGCTCTATATTCAAACAGGTAAAACTCATTATCAGCTGTTGCCACTTAAATAGCCAAGATGCAAATTGAATTTGAAAACTTTATTATTTTAGAGGAACAGATGTAGTATTTTATAATTTTTCTAGTCATTATTTTACTTTATTGTTATATGTCAGAACTCAGTAGTCAATTTGTATGTATTTACATTATCAGTCACATCTTAAGGTCTGGAGGGTCCAGACAAGGCTATGAAGACTTTATTGACCTCTCAGTTGGGAGGATCTTCATTTATATTAACAGAATTACACTGAACAGAAGGAGAAAACATACCCCTATTTTTTATAATATCAACTGTGATATATCATGGCATAAGTTATTTTATGATGACTTTATGATGACAGGCTTCACCTAGTACCTCTTCTTTCTCCAGTACCTATGCTATCCCTTATGTCATTCTTGACAAAGCTCTTCTCTAGAGTTCTTTAAAAAGCTTCCAGACCTTTAATCACTGCTGTTTCTCTTCTTAAACACTCCAAAGATTCAAATCTTATTTGAACTACAAGGGTGAAAAATGGATGCAGTATTCAACTGAGACAAACCGATAAACACCATGTGGTAGAATTGCCTGTCATATCTTGCAATTGTACTCACACGTAGTCAAACTAGTATGAAGGATAGCATTTTAAAAATGAGATCTTTTCATATTGTCATGTACTACATGCTTTTCAAAAAAAATTTAAGTTTGATAGATCATTGAAGTGAAAGATTTTCTTTCCAATAAAAGGAGAGTCTTATAAAAATAATTTTAAAAGGTGAATAAAAAATAGTGTTTTATTAGAGCTGAGCTTAGCAGCTAGAAAAACTGTAAGTGGCTAGACCAAAGAAAACAAAAAAAATAAATTGATGTAAAACAATACCCTCCCAGTCTTCGCAAGCTAGATTTGCGTTTCAGATCCTGCAGTCCCTGGAACCCTTCAGGATGCTAAACAGGACTCCAGGAAAAGAAGGATCTCCAAGTCTTTCCAGAGAGTTTTTTCTAGTACAATTGCTCCCCTAAAAGGACTATAGCTTACAGCTCAGACCATACAAACTGAACAAGTAACATCCACGGAAACTCAGCCAGCCAAAGCAAAAAGAAAATGAGTTTTATAGGGAGATAGGTCTTTGCAGTAACTCTTATTTTCTATTATCTTTATTAATTACAAAAACCAAGAATCTTTTCCTACTCCTACTGACAGATACACCAAAAGTAGGTATTATTTAAAGTTCTCTCTACATTACCAGAAAATGTCTGATAGCTACTTGGAAAGCAAGGTTTCATTAACACTTCAGCTATTTCTGTTTCAGTCTACAAACATTGATATTTTCAGACCTGATCTCCAAACTCATATTTTTATAAGTTTTATCCAAAAGATCAGAAGGTTCCCAAAGTTAAGAAAAATGTCCACAAAATGAACATAAATCTTGCAATATCAACAGTGGCCTTCTGTCTTTACTTTTTTGCAATAAAAAAAATGAAATTTATGCTTATTTAAAGCAAAAATAAGAAAAATATCTATTTCCTATATTTTGCACAGCAATGCCAGAAGATAGGGCAGCTTTAGCTATTACTGGCCATACTCTTGCACCTGAAAATAATTGTGTATTCTTACAATAGAAGAAAGGAAGCTAAATGTACCATTCCCTTTCAAAATTCCTTTGCCTATGTTATTACCATGTTTGTCTTCAGCACTTGGCTACATGAGAGATCATCTAAAGGTTAAATTCTTAAGGAGTAAGCCTGAATATTTGCCATCAGCACTTTTAAAGAGTATTGAAGTCTTCTTTTTCTGAAAGAGAAATTAAATATGATAAATCAGACTGTCAGAGGAGTAACAGGTTTATATATTTTGAATTATAAATTTTAAAAAATCATGTCCTCAGTGTATTTGACCAGTCTTAGCTTCTACTTTAACTACTGGCTGAAATATTATACTTACAAAGCTTAGTCTGCCCAAACAAACCTTACAGCTACATTCCTATCCTAAGCGATAAAAAAGCCTTGAAAATGGCTCCTTAGTTTGCTATTCTAGTAGTGAATAATTATGAAATATTTCATGCTTCCAAAATAATCTTATACTTTTATGCCTGTTTCATCATATTTGTTGTGAACAAGGGGTGCAGTGCTGTGTAACTGACATGTCTATGGACTGCTAAGTCCATATATTGGTCTCTGCACGGTCACCAGATTTTGAAAAAAATTGGAGCAATTTAATTAGTATTGCTCTACTCAAACTCTAGTTTTTCACTGATGTAACCATGTAACTCATAACAATTTTTCAAGTGGAGAAAACATATAATATCTCAACTATATTGGCTCAGGTATGACATTAATATATAAATTCCAGAGTTCAGAAACCAGGACTTTTTTCAGTCAACCATATTGCTACAAATGAATATCTGGGGGCCCACACAAACTTTAGAGGATATCCTGAAATACTCTTATAAAATCCACCATATCAGTAAATATGAGGAAAACACTTTAAACTGAAGTAAATAGGAAGAAGTCTCATACAGTCTCGCCATAAATACCTACAGATCATAGCACCATAGAATTACCCGAGTTGGAAGAGACCCAAAAGGATCATGGAGTCCAGCTCCTATCCTTACACGGGACACTTCCAACATTCCCACCGTGTGACTGAGGGCATTGTCCAAATGCTTCTTGAATGCTGGCGGGCTAGGTACCATGACTACTTCCCTGGGGAGCTTTTCCAGTGCTCCAGCACCTGCTGGGTGACGAATCTCTTCCTAATGTCCAATCTAAACCTCCCCTGGCACACCTTCCTGCCATTACCTTTAGTCCTATCGTAGGTCACAAGAGAGATCAGCACTTGTTTCACCTTGCTCCCTTGTAAGAAGGAGGTAAACAGCTATGAGAGCCTCTCTTAGTCTCCTCCAGGCTGAACAGACCAAGTGACTTCACTAAAGGTGACCTGAGCAATCCTGAAGACTACAGAAGACGAACAGAAGCTCAAAGAGCAGCAGTGACATATTCCACTTATTGAAAAGACATATTCATAATGGGCTAGAATATTCTTTAGAATGATAATTTTTAAAGATTATGAAAAGTAAATATGCAGTGAGAAACACTAAAGAATTGCAGCATCTAGAATAAGGATTCTTAACTCATCTGAATTTTAATCTCCCTTGAGTTTTAAAAGAGGCATCTCTTTTACGTCGTCAGTGTGTAATCATCTTCTAGAAACTCTTTTGAGAAGATCCTGCCTTCAGCTTCCTTTGGGAAACAGTATTAGAACATAGTTCTTTATAACAAACACACTGTGATCACTTAATGGATGGTTGTCAGGTTTACAGAGGGTCAGTGACAGGCTCACACGTTGATCACTTATGACTGAAAAAGCAAAGTGCTGCTGAGCTGGAGTAGGACCAATTGAAATACAGTATTTTTTAAAAAAAGACATTTACATGGATGCTAAATTTACCAGATGGTCATGTAAAATTGTTAATAAGAGATCAGTTAACCATATGCATCCACAAATCTCTTGACTTAGTCATTTTAAACCAGATCAAACCCATCAGTATTTCTTGCTCAAACACTGAAATGTATTTCCATCCAATTTGTATTGACTTTCTCATTTAATATGAACAAATAAGGCAGAACTAGTGAAACTAATAAGATGATCTGGGTGTTAAAAAGCAATTTTCTGTATATTTTCAAATATGTATTCTACATCAGACATGTAATAACCACTCTCCTCACATCTAACTACTATGAAGTTTACTATCATTTTGCTGGTTACCTGCCTGTTCAGGTGTTTCTTCAAATTTCAAAAATTAGTCTCAAGTCCTTTCAAAATCTGTCAGCCTAGAGTGAACTGAAAAGTCTACTTCCTTTTGTTCTGACTATGAGCACTTTCTTTGCAGAACTGAAACCTTATAGAGGTGTTCCAACAGACAGAGTGGAAAGCTATCTGAAAGATGTGTGGGCAACATAACTCTATCTTTTCCTGCCTAATATGAAAGACTTTGACTATTAGCTTTCGCTTAAGAGCTAAGCTCCGTCTTATCTGCGATGATAAGAATTAATGTATTACAGTGTGTTTCAGCTCTGTTCTTATTCTCTAAATTAGGGAGTGTTTGGATTACCCTCCAGTCCTTTCAGATTATGAGGGCTCTATTCATCAGAACATTTAAGCAAGTTTAGTAGTCCCTGAGAAGTCAATAACACCTTTTTCTTACTTGTTTAGCTGATTAGCTGTGGCACTAATCATGTACTTGTAAATCTAAGCTTCTTTGGTAGTTAAGAATACATCCTAGTTAATATAAGCTGATTTGAAATTTAATTGATGGAGGGTTTTATTTTTACATTATACATTAAAATATTAATGAAAGCGTGTTTAGTATAATAGTAAAACAAAATTTTCAAAAACTGAAAAGACTCCTCTCAGAAGTCAGATGTTTAATTCTCATGTTGATCAAAAACTCATGAGCTCACTGCAAGAACTCCCCACATTCTCTTCATAAGGGGTGTTAATTTTAATTCTAATTTGTAGGACATGCACTCACTGTTCCAGATGCAAGATTTATTAATACTTTCATAAAGCTGTTATCAAATATCTCACTGCATTTTGATAAAAATGCACAGAAAAAAAGTTAATCATATCATCCCCTACATATTTGTAGCTAATGATTCCATTCAGGCAAGACAAGGGCAATTGGTTTGGATCACAGTTTTATCAACATTTTTCCTCGAGGAGGTAACATGAAAAGATTGTAACTCATACATGAACTGAGAGACTTGAATACATTCTAAAGTAAATAAACAACCCAAATAAAGCAACAAAATTTTATTTCACTTCTTGAAATTCAACTATAATCTCCAGGGTAGTCTTGTTGTCAGCCTTTGAGGGTATAAATTCCAAGAATGCTAATCAGAAACATTCCAGAAGTCCTAAATATCTTTTCATTAAAATTTATTCATTACTGCATTTGTATCCAGATGTTCATGAAGCAATTTTTAAATACAAATTTCCGAACAAATTAAAACTTATATTTACTTTATCAAACTCAAGGTGAAATTTCACTATGTTGTAGTTGGATTGCTCTTATAAAAGTACTTTTCTAAGGAAAGCATATAAACATACTCTTTCCAGTTAGAAGTGCTGAATGACAGACATAATGTTCCTAATATCTGCTGGTCATTAGTCGCTATTGTGTTAATTTGTTGTTAGGACCTCAACTCTCATGTCTACTACTTAAATTATACTGAAAGTAGGGACAGAACACAGAGAATATTTTAAATACTAACTATTTTAACGTCTGAGTTTCAAACCAAAGGTATTTGAGACGTTCAAATTCTATACATTCAACTGACATTCAAAGCAAATTTCTGTGTTATTTTTGTTCTGGGGTTTGCTGGATCTTTTCCTGAACTGATTTCAAGAATCAGAAAGTTAAGATGAATCCTTACAAAGGCCGCTCTTTTGATGGAATTTGTTTCCCAGAGAACATACATTCTTCAAGAACAGACAACACATGAGAGTTACTCCATTTTTTAAGATCATTTACAAGGGCTTTGGAAAAAAGCAGAATTTCAAAATCAGTTCCAGAGAGTTCTTAAATCAAAAATTCAATCGGTAGTTTAATCATAATTAGATACAAATTTTACCTTTAACAGAAATGAAAGACTTTTACATTTTCAAGTATAAATTAGATAGTTTTTGTAGAATGAGTAATAGTGTATTAAATACCACAAGTCCAATTCAAGATGGAATTTTTGTTCATTTTCACCAAAGTGCCACAAATATACTTCCGGCTATTACTATTACTACTTGTGGTGAGTTAACCTTAGATGTCTACCTACCAAGCTAGTCTCTCACTACCCCTCCTCAGCAGCAAAGGGGGAGAAAATGAGCTGAAAAAGCTCATGGATCACAATAAAGACAAGGAGATCACTCACCAATTCCCATCATGGCCAAAACAGACTTAATTTTAGGAAGATTAATTTAATTTATTGGCAATTAAAAGTAGAATACAATAATGAGAAACAAAAATTAAACTAAAAATATCTTACTCCTTCATTCCTTCCCAAGCTCAACTTCACTACTTCATTCTGGACTCCTCTACCTCCTCCCCAAGCCAAGCAGCACGGGAGAGATGAGGAATGTAGGAATGTGGTCAGTTCAGAATGCTTCATCCTTACTGCCCCCTCCTCCTCACACTTTTCCCCTGCTCCAGCGTGGGTCCTTTCCATGGGGTACGGTCCTTCAGGAACAGACGGTTCCAGCATGGTGTCCTTCACAGGCTGCAATGTGCATATTGGCTCCAACAAGGTCCTTCTCGGGCTGCAGAGAGACAACCTGCTTCACTGTGTTCTCCTCCACGGGCTGCACAGGAATATCTGCTCCAGTACCTGGAGCACCTCCTTCCTCACCTTCCTAACTGACCTTGGTGTCTCTGGGGTTGTTTCTCTCAATTTTTTCTCACTTCTCTCTCTCACAGCTGCTGCACAGCACGTTTTACCTTGTCCTAAATATATTATCACAGAGGCACCACCAGCATTGCTGATCTGGCTCAGCTTTGGCCAACTGTGGGTCCATTTCGGAGCCAGTTGGAACTGGCAGTGCCCAACACGGGGCAGCCTCTGAACTCTTTTCACAGAGGCCACCCCTGCAGCCTCCCCGATACGAAATCCTTGCCTCGTAAACCAAACACACTACCACGTTTTGAAACAATTTTAAGTTTCTTAATACTCAAAGAATTCTGAAATCTTAACATTAGAGCACAGAGGTTCTATAGCAGAGCTGCAATGAGAGGTGAGAGAAGAAAATGTTTTATAATGAAGCTCATTAAGTTTCTGAGAAGAAGTTTATAAAGTACTTGCAGATGTCATGAAAATGAACACCTTTTCGCTATGTGATATGCAACATATTTTCTGTGAATCATACAGTTTATTCAAATACCTGTCGAGTATAAGATGGTGCAGATAACTGGGGAGTTTCATGCATTGTTCTGAAAACCCCTTAGCTAACCAAAAGTTAAATCAAGGAGATGAACTCAAAGAGAAGATTTCAAACTTCTGCGTATGTGAACAGCAAGAATGAGGTAAATTCCTGACAACCTTGAAACTACAGTTTAAGGTAATACTTATGCTACATGAATTGGCATTTCACCCTTCCTTTCCCACAGGTAAACAGCCTTTTCCTGCTCATGCAATCCTGTGGTGAACCAAATTGAGAATCTGATCAGAGTTAAAATTAAACTGCGGGGGAAAAAAAAAACAGTTTTACCTCTGATTGGTTCCTTGATCTAGTTCAATGAGCAGCAGCACAAACATTTCTGCTAGCCCAAGGGAGAAAGCAAAGCAGGGTGAGAATAAGCTGTCAGGTAGAGAAGGAGGTCAGAACCGCTGCTTAAGGCAGCAGTGCTAGCTGACAGTGTTCTTGAAACTGAAGCTTGAGGTGTTTCATATTTGCATTTTTTCATCAAAATCAAATTTTCATGTTCTGCTCTTGATTAATTTTGATGTTCCCTGAGAAAGGATTACAGAATGAATCTTTACTTATGAATCTTAAAAAGCATTAGCCAGATGTTCTGCTTCCTTGAAATGAACAAGTTTTATTAATGAAAACAAAGGTGGGGTCAGTATTTACGACAGAAGGGCAATAAAAAAAGGCCCAGACTAACTACAAAAAAAATTAATTAACTAAAATAATACTGCTCTATCGGCTCAGACCAACAGTATTTATAGACTAGTTTCTAGCTTTTGGTAGCTAGAATGTTGTGGAAAATTACATCTCATGAAGTACCCTATCTTTACACATATTAATGTGATATTTGAATAGTTTTGCAGACCTCTGCACATATGTAACTGTCAGATATGAAAACTAGCTGCACAGCAGCGAATCAGTATTCTGATCTGCACTGGTTATAACTTTCCAAGCAGGGATGTTTCTACACAAGACTAAGATCCAAACAGCTATAAACAAGGAAGACTCAAACAAACCAAATGTCTGTTGGAAAACAGGTCAGTTGAATTTACAGCCTTGGAATCACAGAATGACTGCTGCACTGCAGATTACATTAATTTAGAGCTGAAAATCAGTAGATATACAGCAAGTATTGCATTCGAGCTGTACAATGCTGCGAAATCACAGATGAAATAAGGTAAAAATGCGGCAATATGTCATCTAGTATTTTTGCTTCCCTGTGACAAAGGATCACTTACATGGCAAAGAAATTGCCTATTTTTTCACACATTCATAGATCATGGACACCAACTAAATACAAAGAACTTCAAATATTTGGTAGGTAAGCAGACTTCATAGCTATTGCTTAAGAAAGCAAATTGAGGAAATCAATTCCAGGTGACAAACCGATTGTTTTGATTGTTTTGAGTGGCAGCATTAAAAAGAAACAATATTGATCAACTATGCAGCAACAGAGAACGTTTCAGAATCCCAGGCTTACGAGGCAGCAAAGTGTGATGCTTTGTTATAGCTGTCAACAATTTGCTGCATTGCAGGCTAATGGCCGTGGTTCAGGACAGCAGTGTTAACGCTAATGTTCAAAGACTCTGTTGTTAAACAGCATACTCAGGTTCTAAAATATTTATCGAGCATACAGGAGTGTTGAAACGTAAAAAATATTGTCTGTTAATTTTGAACATTGGTAAATTTCTGCTAGACTTTTATCTCCGTTATAAGAGCAACATAAAATCGGAAGCAGGCTTTTCATGAAGCAGCCTCCTCAAAAAACTGCTTGTACAGTTGGACAGATGAATATAACAAAGAAAAGGAAGACATTTATTTCTGCTTTCTCTTTTACACAGGCATAGAGAAACACACATACAAACCCACATAAAAATACAAAAGTGTGTTTTGTTTAACAACCTCAAATATCCGCAGTGACTGATACTTATTTGTAGCTTGCTTTTCAATATTTCACATTTGCTTTGTTAGAATAGATTAAATAAATCCATGAATAATAATAATAAAAATAGATGCTGCAAAATTCCATAAAAAATTATAAATACTCTCCAATCTTTTTCTTGTCTGAAAACACCAACTATTTGATTCTCCCAGACTTTGATATTCAGCAAGACATTGTCTCCTTCCCATGTCTAATTTTTGGTAACTATCCATAAGTACATAAAGATAGCAAGAACAAACGCAAACAGAGGTAGAAAATCACAGCATAACATTATATGATTCAGGCTGGAAAGAATCCTTCTGCTTAAAAGGCATCTCTTCTTTATTCCTTGTTTCCATTTGGATTTCTCTGAAACTGCTTTGTGTTACTAGGATTTTAGGTAAACCAAAACTAGTCTTCAGAGCAAAAGGTTCCCAAAATTGTACCAAAATTTAAATAAATCCAACAAGTCCTTTTAAAAGTTATAGTGTTGTAGGAGCCCAAATCGTGTTCTGATTGTGCCATCACTAAACTTAATGACTCAGTTTTCCACAGCTAGTGCACAGTGCCTGTTACCTTCAAGATACAAAATTGAAAATGCCATTCATATAAGGTTTATGTCTCTGGAACACTAAATGTACACTCAACAAAATGACAGGAAGGCTCATACACAAAAAGATTAACCAAAACCAACTTTGAAGGCAGTCAGTTTCAGAATAGTTTGTTGGCTTAAAGGGATGTGTTGTGTTCACTGAACAAGAGGTACAATCCTGTACTATTAAACCAAACCTTTTCTGTCAGAGGTCACATCTAACTTGTAGGCCTGTTACTACGATTTGTTTTTATCAGGAGTGAATGTTATATGGGAGAAAATGAGCCTTGCCAATTTACACATCCAGCTTAAAAGAATTAGTCATGTATAGGTCACTGCAGAGTATGATACTATTTTTCTACCTGGATGATTAAACTGGAAGATCACATTAATCAATCAGCACTGATTAACTGAAAGGTTGACAAAAGACATTTTAAAAAAAATTAAATCCTGAAATTAAGGTCAAGAAATTTCAGTACAACATTGTCTGTGATATTTGGACATCGCCTCTTGGATTGCTTCGGTAGAAGATGTAGTTTGGTAGTGAAGGGACTGTAACAGGGATAGGTGGAAAAGCCTGGAAACTCTGATGCTGAGATAATGGCTTATATGGGAAGGATAGACCACGGATGGAAGGCTGTTATCCTAAAGGGACTCTTTAGTGGTAGGGGTCACGAAGGATTAGAGATGAGAGGTATACCTCTACTTCTCTTTTCTTTTTGAAACTTGCAATACTATTAAAAAGGAAACACTTCTTTAATGTGAGAGTGTGAGAGTGACATAACACTGGAACAGGACGCCCATAGAGGTTGTGGAGTCTGCTTCTCTGGAGATATTCACCTGGACATGTTCCTGTGCAACCTACTCTAGGAGAACCTGCTTTAGCAGGGGGGCTGGGCTAGGTGCTAGTCAATGATTCTGTGATCAGAAATCCCAGATGTTTGCAATGGAGTAAGCCAGCACTCAGTAAAAACCTTGGCTTTCAAATCTAAGTTATGGTTTTGATTAGCTTTTCCAAACTGGTAAATGAAATAACTTTAAGAAAGATTCCTTTTCTTTTGCCTCACTGGGAGCGCTCAGTGTCTCTCCCTAAACTTTTGAGCGAACCAGAAAAAGGTAAACTTTACAGGATTTAAATACTTTTCTTCCCATACATTAGCTGAAAACAAGGATAGGTTCCATACTTTTGAAGCAAGAAATGCCTTCTCCTCACCTGTTCTTTGACCCAGGATTTGGAAATAGCCTGTGCTAGACCCTCTTACTCCAAATTGTGCCAGAACTGAGTAACAGATGGGGTGTTTTGACAATCTTTTTCTGAGCCAACATTTCTGGAATCCCTGATTCTCTAGCAGAGATGGTAATTTTTGGACCACAAGCTACTGATGAGATTTTTTAAAAAGTTAAAATGCTGATACCTAAGCCGTGTATGAGATTTCTTTTCATGAGCTTCCAATTCCACAGAAATGCCACCTCCAAACATTCAATGCATAATCATTACCTCCATAATCACAACCTAGCAAATAATAAAGTGCAACTATGAATCATATAACATTGTATCCGTTAGCAACACCTTTATTATAAATCTATTTGAAATCTTCAACTACCAAAACAAACATCTAATTCTAGAAGCAGCACTTCTCTGTGTCTTTGTAAAGGAGGTCTACAACAATAAAAAAAACCAGAAACCTCTGCGCACTTACGTAAGAAAAATGACACAGTAGTCAAACCTTCAGTCTAGCTCTTCAAGCAGTCACTAAGCAGATATCGGATATTACATAATCATCCCTTATCTTTGTAGATAACATAACATTCAGAGAAAAAGACAAACTTAGAGGAATAGAGACTATTTCTCACTTTCTCCAAGGAGGGCAATCAGTCCAGTGAATGATTTACTCTTGGGTTAGTTTGGAAGTCTGCTTGAAAATCTAGTATTTGCATTGTTATTGCTCTGCTAAAGTTGAATCAAGTCACCACAGTCACAGGTGATTTGGATCACTAACACAGGTTAGACATAAAAAAAAGTGGACAGGATTTTTCTTTCAAGGTCATTTTTCAAAGTTATTTCTTTGAAAACTGTATCTTTCAATGTTACTCAAAAGTCCAAAGAAGGAATACTTATTCACATATCTCAGGCTTTTGGGAGAAGCAACACAACATAGGGATGATCTTCATAATATTTTCTTGTTTGAAAAAAATACCAACTGATTTTAGTCCCATGATTACCACACTCCCTCTCCCATATTTGAGGGCTTGGGGTTTTTTTCACATTAATTGAGAAAATATTAACATTAACATATTTGATGAGGTCAGAACCATGAACACCAAGTGGAATCGCTCAGAAAATCTATAAGACTGGTAGTGTTGGTCTGATTATTGTGTATGCTCCTATATATATATAAATAGATCCCTGGGAGAAATATGCTGAAAGGACTTTATAACCAATTTCTATTTGACTCTTAAGCTGATTCTTTAAATTTCAGACAGAAACCCAATGACACAACTTCTGAGGTGTGTTGTAAATCACTGTTACTAGATTTTTCAAGACACAGTGTGAAGAATCAAACTTCATAACCTACAAAGCCTATCACCACCATTTGCCATTTGCTGCCATGAGCATATGTTTCCCTTTGAAATGTGAATACTTTTCCCCTGGGTCCTTATTTCATCCTTAATTTTATCAAGCATTCAGTGGACATTATGACATTCATCCTTTACTGGGCAATTTTCAGATTAAATCTTATATATTATGCAATATTTTCATGCTTTTATTCCCAAATTACTTATTCAAAGTGAAAAAAAATTCAAAAATTATAAATCCAAATCAGTATACATATTTTAATTCAAGACTCATGCCATTAGAGCAGATACAGATATTCAATGCAATCTTTACCCTGAAGGTATTCTTAGGCCTTCTACCAACAACTGAAGCAAAAGGAAAGCACAAGTGCCTGTTGTTGTCTGTGGATGAATATGCACTCAACATACGAATCCCTGACTCTTGCTGTTTTTTAAGAAAGTCACTATATAGAAAGGTGTTGAAAATTAAAGAGATGCGATGTTTTTCCCCCTTACTAGGCCTAATCTTTTTGTTAAATTCTCATGAGTTATGGCTTTAGGGCTACTGCTGTAAGGTGATTCCACGAGCCTTCTCTATTCCTTGTTTCAGATTTTCAAACCTCAATGTCATTGTAGACATTTTACATGGTGGGGAAACTAATGTTAAATGTTAGGAGATTGGTTTCTCACTCAGGCCTGGAAGATGACATGGCCAGTTTCGATCTCTGGCTATAATCGCTCCAAGAGAAAAGGAAAGCTTTCATCCTACTTTTGATAACTTACAGATCACAACACCATGTCTTCGATTATGATGTGAAAAGCCTATGGAAATCTGTTTCTTGTGAGGCTGTAACTTCAACTTTTTGACCTGAGTCAAAAAACTTCAACGTTGAATTTACTGAAATAAATTCAGTACCTTAAGTATATGTGAATAAAATACTATCAAAATTTTACTGTAGATTCAGAGTAACCATTTCACAAAGTAAAACAAGATAAGAAGTATGTTAGTGTCAGTAATAAATATGAATATTTAACTTTAGTATCAGAATCCCTAATTCAAACCCCCTCAATTAGCTTGTGCTATTTATAGTAAGACCAAAAATCAGACAGATTAAAAAAAATTAAATTTGAATAAAATAAAATTTAATTTGAGTAAATTTCTCTTTCACTGCAAACCTAAAATATATGAAAGTGATAATTATTATTTAACTTTTTATTTCATTTGAGCATTCTGCAGCTGACTTTTTAAAGGGCATGGGGCCTTAATTTGTCCATTGAAGAACTATCTTCACCCAGCAGAGAGGAATAAACGTTTAGGGACACATTTCCTGGCTCAGTTTGTCCAGCTTAGCTGGTGTCAAGGGAACAAAAATCTCCCACAGTTGCTTGAAGGCATACAGATACCCAAATTATTTCCTTTACCTCTCCTTTCATAACCTCAGTATGGGAACATTTCAAGGATGCGGAGATTATGAGCAGAGCAAAAGCCAGATGACATGCTTCAGTGATACTTCAATGATGTATGTTCCCTAGTGAGCTGAAATGATTCAAATGAAAGTTTGTTTGAATTTGTTAAAAAATTGACCTTAGAAATCGAAACAAATTACAGAATATTTCCCATTAGACTTATTTCTTGGACTTCTTATTTTTAATTATCATGCATTTCAAAAGTATTGAGTCTTCCTCCCTTGCTCATGACCTTGCTACATAAAGGAAAATGTTTGTCCTTTTACCGTAGACAGTGTGCTTGTAAATTCTACTAGTTTATGCTCATGAACTTCAGTGCTGTGACAATGATGAAGTTCAGGAGAATTTGATCAAGATTATTAGGGGACTGCGTTTTGTTGGTCCAAAATAAATGAGTTACATGTAAGGTAACAGAAATGCATATGGACGCCAAAAAAGTGCAAATAAGAATTAATACCTTACTTTCTTGTTCCAAACACAAGTTGTTTTGTTTAAATTGCTATTTAATTTTTTTTTTTAATTCCATCCATGCTAATTGTGAAAACAGAAGGTATTGCAATTTTATGTGCAAACAAGATCTGTTTAGTGATCAGCTGGATTTGGTCTCAGGTAAGTACTTTAAAATGTATTGCAGTCAAAACCTTTCTCGAGTTTTTTCCTTAAGTATGTGATTAGTCAGTAACTACAGACTTCTTTTAAAAAGCCTAGTATACTCTGCTTACCATCATAGACCTAATTCAGAATTCAAAGTCTTCACATTAGCCACCACATTCAAAACTACACAGTGACTACTTGTGACAGAGCTAAGAAAAGAACAGCTACTCACTGATAGGGTGTCACTAAATTTTTTTCTCCTATCCAATACAAAAGGTATTTTTTTATAAAAGGCTTTTGAAACCAAGTGCAAACATTGTTTATGGAAAGGATGCTAATATGAAAATTAAAAGGAACTTATTTTTTTGTCAAAGTATTACATCTATGTTGTTCTCAAATTAATATTTTCTTAAGGTTATGATGTGGACATAAGCCCAAACAAACCTATAGCAATGCTAACAGTATCAACAAAATAAAAAGTCATTCTGGCAACCCGTTCTTTTCTGAACTTTTGAAAACCGTGATTCAGATATTGTATCTTTGGAGATAAAAGCTGCAATATTTGTAATGTGGTCGTATAGGATGCATTCAAAAGGTACAAGGAGTCTTCAAAAAAACATGGGTAGCTAGACACTTAATTTGGTTAACGTGCAGTACAGAGGCTGGGGTCACACACCACTCAGGAACTTGGTGTAGCAGGGTATATGGATGCTGGGAGCTGGAGGTGTCAGACATTGTACCCAGGAACAACATCAGAGTCTGAACAGACAGTTCAGAAGACATGAAATAGTATGTGCCAAGTCTGGGAGGCGAAACAAAGCCTTGATCAGGCATTGCAGTCAAATCAAAAATACAAGTAATTTATTTATTAAGTTAAGGTTTGGAATAACAGGTAATTGAAGGATCTGCTGGGAAGAGGAACCACAGAGAAAGTATGATAAGGAAAGACCATAAAGGCACTATGGTTGCTGCCAATAACAGAGCTTCTTGCAGATGACAAAGTGGCAGGAATATTTTTTCACAGGCACTCTGCTGGCTTGCAATCACGATTTGCTTGGGAGAGGCATTACCTGTGCTCTCTGAGACTGTTGACTGCTTATAGGATGATTCAATTCAACATAGATTTTTTTTTATACGAGAGTTTTAATGTTAAATAAAGTGCAAAGATAAATAGGAAAATATTACCTTTCACTAGACAATGTATATATGTATGTATATTTAGACAAGAAAATGAACAGTTTAGTAGTCTGCCTTGAATGAACAAAGGCAACTGACGTTTCCTTGATGTATTATCAAGGAAACGCAATCTCAGTTTATGGAATTGAGAACCACCCTGGATATAACCACCACCAAGAAATTTTTAAGAACAGAATTAGACTCTGCTAATATTTATTTGTAGATAGACTGAGAAATTTTTTTTTTTTTCAGCAACACCTTCATATAAGCAGAGAGCATTAAGTTTCCTTATACCCTGTTAAAGGTCCAGAGGGTGTGGAGTATGAGTATGGAGGCTTTTGCCTTCAGAAAGAGGAAATAATTATGATGACTTGTGTAGTCCCCAGATGAGTTAATAAAGATGCAATCTAATGAAATCACAGACTTTGATGTCTGAAACAAAAGCCAATTCTTGTACATTTTGTACACTCCCCTGAAGAGAAAGAATTCTACTACATTTTAATGGCTACTTTCTGCAAACTTTGCCTTTGAGTCTTTGCAAATCTGCATAATCCTTCTTTCACTGAGCCAGTCAAAAGATATATACCTTGTAATGAAAAATATGCCCTTTGAGTGATTTCATGACACCTTCCTTTATCATGATGTTGTGTTAGGGCACAGTTGTGGGTAAGACGGAGCATAGTCATACTGATTCCGGTGTCCTTGCTTCCCAGGGATTGCTTTCAGAGTGCTAAAGAGATGAAAAAGGCAATCAAGAAAGAGATTCCATTTCACTCGCTAGTGAAGGAACATTCAGCATGGTTTTGTACAGTGTTTTTCTGATGACTGCTGACACATGAATAAGACAGACCTTAAGGCAAGTGCACATCCTCTTATAAGACGTAGCAAAGGACACAAGGCTGCCTCAATTTTTCCTTATCATCTGACTTCTTTCCAGTGGCATTCTAAGTAAAGCACCTCATAAGAACAAAATTTGTTACAAGAAAAAGGTAGAACTAAGCCAAGAGGGAAAACTCTTCATAAAAGTGCAGGTACAGGAACTTGGCAGGGGTATAGACAGCTGTATTTTTGTCCTGCTTGCTTAATAATGTAAACAGCCTTTTTTGGTTAGCTTTGTATGTGACCATTCAGGAAACCCTCTATATAGACAATGTATCTTGTCAACCATTTCCTCTGTGTGTAAAATGTAATTCGTCACCCCACGCTGCCTTGGCAGCAGCCTTGTGAAGAACGCACTGAATTAATGAATATTTCATAAAGATGTGATTTATTAACATTGCTCTGCCTTTGCTTTGAGAAAGACCTATCCTTCAAAAGCTGAGAGCACAAAAGCGATCTGCAGGTGTGGAAAGTAGACTAAACCCCCTGAAGACAAAACCGGATTTCTTAATAACCTCTGGGCCATATAGACTTTAGAAGAGATAGTTAGTCAATCTTGTATTAATATTTTAGATGGTAAAGAAACAGAGTACTAAGCTATTATACTGAATTTGGCTGTCACAACCATGAGCTATCACAAAAAATAAAGTTATTACCAACTCGGAATTTTTCATTTTCATGTATTTTGATGAACATATATTAAATAGGTCACAGCATAGTACAAATACCTCTGGGTCTTCTGAGCTACCCACATTTCCTTACTGCACTTTTTCTTCTTAGAACCCGCCAGCAAATCTATCATATACACAAATTACAAAATTGTATGTACATTTGCTTTTATCCAAGGTTGGACTCGATCTCAGAGGTCTTTTCCACCCAGTAACAAAACCCCTCAAAACCAAACCAAACAAGCAAAAAAACCACAACAAAACCAACAATGTCCTTGGGTACTATCTAATACAACAATTGTTATAACAACAAGTGGTTTTCTCCTATCGTTGTAGATATTTATTGTGTTCTACTAATATGCATAAGTCCTGCATCTTACACAAAGATTGTGTTGTTCCTTTTCTGATAATCTGCAGATTCTGACACATGTTGCAGTACAACCACAAAATAAGCCAGGAAATCAAATGTGGGTTCAGTATCTCAGGCAACTGGGCTTTTCTACTGGGCTTTCTTAATCTAAATAGATTTTAACCATGTTTAATATATTGTACTCTTTCAAAAGGTATTTGCACTTTTTTTTTCTCAAAAGACATTCTTTATTTGTAATGTTAGTGCAATCACAGTGTTACTTGTCCTCTGTGCATTTGTTTCACCACACCTGTTACACTCACCTGGTTATTACAGCTGGAGTTTTATACCCTTATCTTTAACTGTAGAGATTCATGCTTTCAATTCAGGAATACTTTTATTCTGTGAAGATGGTAAATGCTGCACAATGTCACACCATTATGAAACACCACAAAAGTACTTCACAACAAGAATAACTCGTTATAATTGCATTTGATTCCCCTAGACTAAAATTTTCTTGTGTCTCTTTCTCCAGTGACTGGAAAATACATAGCTCCAATGGATACCTTCAGGATTGTAAGATCAAAGGAGAAAGATTCATATGCATGGCAAGTTGTAAGGACAGGGTGATTTTCCCAGGTAATAGAAGATACTTTTGTAGTGATTTTTTTTAATCTGTCTTAATTATTAAATCTATATAGTTTTCAGTGGAAGAAACACCCATTATGTGTCTTTAGACTTCACCGAGACAAATATGTATGGGAGGGGAAAAAGGCTTATATTACCTGTAACATCACAAACAAGAGAAACTAAAGAACTCCTGAGGTATACTCAAGAATGATATGATATGCAGGAGAAAAGAAGCTGGCAGGACTAGTTGAACCTCACATCTGTATATAGAGAAATCATGCAGAGTTTGACACAGAATCTGGAAAAGATTTCTCACTTCCCAAAACAGGAATCTAAGGCCAAAATATTAAGGGTAAATATGGTGGCATTCTTCCTAGAAGTTGGTTCTTGAACAGAGGCAGTCCTCTAGGAAAAATACATCAAAACCAATCAAGAGTGTGTACCAGGTATATTGCATAGGTCAGATAAAGCTTTTGAAATGCTGCACCAAATATTAGTATGATGTGTATAGAGAAATGAAAAACTACTCCATATTACCAGAAGTTGACGTCAGAAATGTCAGAAGAAAGAGAAGAGATTTTTTTTTTGAAGCTACCTTCACAACTTTCATAAGCTGTTCTCTGTGAAGTCTTGATGGATATTGTTGGTTTATTCTATGATCACCACAAAAGGGGAAAAAACTGGTTGTGGTCATGTGACATTATTTTCTCTGCAGACGCAGTCCTTTTCCTAACGCACAGGTTGAAATGGGCAGGAGTTATGTTTCACTAACTACCAAAGGTAGAGGAGCATCCTGTCAGACAATGGATACATTTGTTTACTCTAGTTTTTAAGGATTTGTGGATCTAGATGGAATAAAGTAATTAGTAATGTTGAGAGATTTGAAGGGACATTTAAATCCAGGTTACTAATAAGTTGAAACAGCAATTTTTCAAGTTACAATTTTGTTGTGCTTACCCTCCCTAAACAACCTGGCATACAATCTGACTTAATCACCCATCTAAATGAAAAACTGGATATTTCTTTTATATCATTAGAGATTTGGGGGACGGTAGCAATGAACAAGAGGCTCAAGCAATCATTACATATAGTCAATGGGTCAATAAAAATCTACGTGAGAAATTTGCAGAACCTTATCTTGTCAAGGAATTCCAAAGATAAGATGTAGAAAAACTTATTTAAACACTTACTTAAGGCTTGAAGTCCATCTTCTTAGTATTTATTAAATATCAGCAGATGCAGAATTGTTAGGAAAAGTCTTTTGAAGTCATGGGAAAGGTTAATAACATTAAAAATAAAGTAAATAAAAACCCCTTTTGGAACAAGGTCATACCAACAAATATTTTCGTTAGTGGTTTAAAATCCTATCACAGCTGGAAGGTGGTTGTTAACTTCAGATGCATCAGGGAGAATGGAATTCAAACTGAGCACAAGATAAAAAAAACCCCAAAGCTTAAAGAATCAGTTCTAATTGATTTTGTGATTTTTGGCATTATCAAAGAGTGATACAGAGTCAAACATGGAGGTTTTGTAGTAATTCGTGAAGCAAATACATAAGAATTAGGAAAAATGTCAAGGCAGAACTTTATAACTAAATCATTATAACTGAATTCTCGGATAAAATTCAGATGCAGAGCTGTATCTGAGAATACTGTGAGGGAATAGTAAGATAAGGTTGCATGCAGATCACTGTAGAGTCAATATGTCACTGTGGCTGATGTATTTCTTTTTATGATGACCCACCAGATTACATAAAGAAAGGAATGCTAACACACTGGATTTAACTGGAAAGCCCACTTTCCACAGAGGAAAACCAAAGAATGTTCTCATCACTGATGTGAGACAAGATTATTTTAAAAGGCTGACTGGGCCTTCAGCCGTATATTGAGGCAGGTCAGCTAAAGGTTGGCTGTATTACACAGTGCTGACAAACCCGCATTGATGATATCACCACCTTCTGAAATGGGAAACAAACCAAAGGAAGTGTGGAATTACTTGGGGAAACCTGTCTACAGATTCACACTGTTCAAAGAGAAAATCAGTGTAGTATAGTCCAAAAACAACTTGGGAGATAAAGGAAGAAATGTATTCAATCCCCTTAAATGTGAAGGTAGATTGACCCAAGTGCCTACACTCAGTCTTTCACAGGATATTACAGAAGCTCTGTGTAAAATTTTGATGCCATCGTTGCTTCTATTACTGCACTGCATTAAAACCAGAAAACTAACAAGATTATTCTGGCTGAAGTTTTTCAGAGAGGCTTAAGGTAATTAAAGGCATTATTGACTTGATTTTTCTTATCTCATCTTTACTGTACCAAACTTTCTCCATCTTGGGAAAGACAGAGGAAAAAAAGAAAATACGTCATTAGTTTTCTTAAGGGGAAAAAAAAGAGCAGTAGGTTTCCATTATTGCAAAAGTATACTTTCAAGTAGCAGAACCATTATGTGATCGATTGTAAATGTAGCCATCTCTCACAGTAGTCCTTTTTAATCTGGCTTGACAGAATGAAAGAAACATATTCTAAATTGCTATAATAGAGGCTTCTGCTTCAGGAATTTAATATGAGAGTTGCTCATATCAAAGGTAAAATGTGCATATCAAAGTAATAGATGATTCTTTTTGGCACTTTTCAAAACAACAAGTGGATGTTTACATTTAAATTATACAAATACACTTTTCTGTTCTTTCTACCTTAATCTTTGGCTTGTGTCAAGAAAGACTTCAAGGTAACTTGCAAACACCAAAGAACTCTAGTCCCTACCTGTCTTATCTTTAAAATAAATGTATTAGACCACTTAACAATGTTCAGTTTCTTGTACGGGTCTCAAGACTACAGAAAATCTGGGGAGAATAGGACAGAACATCCTTTAGAAACCTGCAGAGGTTTTGATGAACATTGTTAATGTAGTACACTGCTGTAATAGAAGCATTACCTAGTGCTTCACACTAGCCACGGAACCCCTGATACGTAACAGAAAGAGGCAAGACTGAATTTCCTGGCTCTCTATGATTATAAATACACAACATGTTTGTATTTAAAAATGAATATACCATTTTTACGTTACCTAATAGTAGCAAAATGCACCAATTGCCTCGATTATTTCTACAAAGGTTAATATCAGTTGATTATGTCTCAAAGGTATCAGATAGTGCTGCCTAGACAAGAGGGTACATTTTTCTGTCTGATTTATTTCCACTCTGCATTTACCTGTATGCAAATTATATCGCCATGTTATGAGTAACCACACAGATGCTATTCTTTCTTCTATGACTTCATGTGTGTATAATATGTGTATAATTTAGCGTATTGGTTTTCAACAAAAAAAAAAAATCCTACTTTATAGCTTAAAATGTGTGGCTTTTCAATTTACTAAAACTCAAAGAATTCAATCAAATCATTTTGGAGACCTGGATCTGGTGCTTTATCATGGTACTGCTCTGCAGTCTGCCCTATTTCTCCTCTGGAGGGTTATGCACATATTGCCCAGACAGCTGGCCCTGTGTTCCAGTCTTCACCATTCTAGCATTTGGTCAGCTGTATTGTATTAACTGCTTTCATCAGCATTTTTCCTGATACACTAGTCTGTAAAATATGCCTGATGAAGAACAGACGTATTCTCCATTTTGTCACTTTTGCTGAAGAGACAGAAATTTCCAGAGAGGACTAAGGTGAATGTATCATGTAAGACACACCTTAAACTGCCTCTAAAGGGTCTGCCATACCTTCCTTCTCAGTTACACTGTGTATGCAATGGGAACACCGGAGGGAAAGAGGAATTCTAGTCGAAGCATCATCATTTTGTTTGTGAGTTTGGTTGTTCGGGTTTTTTCTTTTAATAAAGTCAGTTTTCCTGTGGTTTGCAATATTCGCCTTATCTAATCTGGGTGAATGGAACCTCACTCCTCTATGTTTTGAGCTGCTTATGTCAATTGCAAAACCAAAGTACAGCAGGCTTACTGAAGAATGACCTTTTTAGCCTTAATGCCCAGTTTTCTGTATTCCAGTGACTTACAACAATTCCTTTTCATATGGCTGTTAAAGATCATTGCTCTGGACTCCACTAGCATAAATATTGACTTCAATGGATGAATAAAAATATTCCTATGGACTGCTGAAAATTTGCCTTTGGATGCTCTTTTAATGTTCTATTTTTGTATGTGTTGGGAGCATGGCATTAAGCTATAAACATAAATAGTAACATTTAGTGAAGAATATAGGATTATTTAGGAAGCCGTCTGAAAATTTTCATACATTATCATCTTAAAAATATATTGCTGTGAAAATGAATAAGCACAAGGATGATGTTCATGTAGTATGTGAGAGCATAAAACTTATTGTTAAATTGCAATTGCTGATTTATGATGTGTCATCTGCTATACACTTAATAATCACAGAATCTCAGAATTGTTTAGAATACGTAGGTTTCATCTAAACTCCCTTTAAAAATATATGTCATCGTGAATATCCATACAGAAGTTCATAAGGATTTTTAAATATTCTACATTGCAAAACAATGTATTTATTTACCCTCAGTTATTCAGTAATACATTATTAAGTTTAAATGTATAGAATGCCAATCGGCAAAACTTCCACAGGGCTCCAGATAGCAATATGCCTCTGAAAATGCTTGTATCTTTACAGTATAAATTAGATTTAATTTTAAAAGTCTGAGTCCTGAAAATCATCTTTTTCTTTTTTAAAAAAATAAACAAGAATGCCTGTGAAAGGGTTAGATAAGTAATTCTAGAGACTGATGCTCTATTGTATTATACAGTGAGGAAAACATAGGAAGTGATAGGTAATATCACATGCAAAGTGCCTACAAAATTTAAAACTAGTGAACTATCAAAAAGCCCTCAGTGGTGTCTTCCTTCATAGCGCAGACGTGGTTGTTTCAACTCATTTTGGTTCTTGTACACCTGAAATGCAATTCTTTTGAGTAGTAAATATTGAGGAATATGTAAATTTTATTAAATCAGTCATCTAAAATTGTTACAAGATATAGGACGATGTAATATTTTCCTATAAGCTTTTTACTTCTCTACGTTCACTAAGAAAGCTACCTGTGGTAACAAGAAGAAGCAGAGTTCATCGGAGTCCTAGAATCTTACTCTTTTTGCACATTTTGTTGTTTGATTAGATTAGAAATCACAGAACAAAAAAAAGAGTTAGAAAACTGAGACCTCAAAATACATATTGCACTTATGAGGCAAAATTCCCCAGATTATCATAGCAGTATAGGTCCAGATCAAATTGAGAAGCAATTCATTTCAATATTCAAAATTATAGAACAAACAAACATTTGCTTTAGGATTCAGAGAACATATTTCTACTCTTTGCAATGTCAATGTAAATCTGGATTGATTTGGTAAAACCATAGCATACCTCTGGAGTGAACTTATGTAGGAGATTTGCATCAGGCTTAATGGTATCATAGAAATATGATTTTGTTTGTTGTGTACATTTTTCCACATAGACATTTCTACATTTAATTTGGAATTGCTTATTTTATATTAAAAAAAAAAAAATCAATTATGTTGATTTCTGAGTAGACCTAAACAGGTATCAGCTTTAATCAGATCTCTTCTCTACTAACCT